>JAOANR010000009.1:14770906-15370906 GCA_030278955.1 Hygrophila difformis
TGGGCGACCAGGTGGGCCTTGAATGGGCCTAGGGCTTAATCCTACTCTATAAATATAACCTCCCACCCCCTTGAACAGTAACCTAGCTACACTTAGTTTAGTTCTACTGTTTTTGGAGGCACCACTGTGCTCTCCAAAAATATGTTAGAGTAGGTAGTTTAATTTATTTTCATGCCATGTAGAGATAGACTCTAGCTTAGTTTAATTTATGCTTTGTAATAAATTAGTGTAGCTAGTGTTCACTTTTATTTTTCCAGTTTTATATTTTGTAGTTTGTGGGTTTCAAACACTTAATTAATGGGTGTATTTTGGACCATGTTTTGGTATTGTAGTTAGGCTTTATTGCTTTCCTTATTTATTAAAATGCATAAACATTTGATATTTACCCTTGATAGATTTAGTGTAGGTTTTATTTTATTTTATTTTCATTTTTATTTTTAGTGTTAGCTTAGTGTGTTTGTATTCTTGCCTCCTGCACTAGTTTAGTCTCTTTTTATTTTATTTTATTTTTATTTTTATTTCACTGTTTATGTACTTTTTAGTCTTAGGTATTTTTCTTACTTTTTATTTTCTCTCTCTAGTGCATTAGATCTAAAAGGGATAGTGTTAAAGTGTTTATGCATTTCTATTTAAAAATTGCATTTCCTATATTGTATTGCATCACATTGTAACCCCACGGGTTGCAATGTAATTTTCCCGTTGTGATCCCACGGATCACAACGCACACCCATGTAATGCAATATAAGGGGTTATGCTGCCAAAATTTTTATAAAACTTTAAAACCCTTTGTCGCCATACAATCTTGTCGCGGAACCACGTTCCGCGACAAAACCCATGTTTAGCGACAAAGGACCAAATTCTTGCATTTTGTCTGCATGGCTTTTGTCGCGGAGTACCCTTGTCGCGGAACCACGTTCCGCGACAATATCTTATTCCGAGACAGAAAATTATGCCTTGCCATTAATTTTGAAAGTCCTTGGTCGCGATGCAACTCTTGTCGCGGAACCACGTTCCGCGACAAAATCCTTGATTAGCGACCAAGGACCCAAATACTTGTAATTTTATTCTGGGAGGACTCTGGCGCGGAACCTTTGTCGCGGAACCACGTATCGCGACAAAATCCTTGTTCCGCGACCAGGAATTATGTCCTTACCAATTTTCAAACCCTTTGTCGCTATACCCCCTTTGTCGCGGAACCATGTTCCGCGACAAAATTTTTGCTTAGCGACAAAACAAACCCTAATTTTCAAAAATATTTATTTCTCTTATTTCCCACCCCTTTGTCGCGAAACCTTTGTCGCGGAGCCACGCTCCGCGACACAAACTCTATTCCGCGACAAAGTGGCACCTTTTTGCCAAATTTTTATTCTTCATCCCACTCCATTAATTAATTGAACCTTTATATTAACATTTTGAGGTTGAGATCCAATGATCTCAACCCATGATTAATTTGATATACAGAACTTTGTTCAATTCCCCATTAAAAGATTCTTCTACAAATGATTAAACTCTAATGATCTAAGTATATAATCCGGACTGTAATTAATTAATTAATTATGGAATGAGTGATTATTTAGACATGAAGAGTAATTATGGATTTAATTCCATACCTTGCATGAGAAACCAATGTCTCTCATGCAAGATGACCCAAAAATATTTTTCTTTTATTTATTTTGTCTTTTCCCGTAATGTGTGAAACAGCTAATGAGGAATATATCAGACTAATGTTGGCGGGTATTCCCACACGGATAACTAGCTCGTGGTCTGTATATTAATTATTAATTGTTATTTTGCATGGTCCGGATAGTGGTCGGTGGAAGCCTTGGCGGTTCGTCCATCCGGGATTATAATAGCTGCTCAGCTAACTCCTATCCGGATACAGTTTCTTTTTCTTTATCTTAATTTCAAACCCGAATCTCGAACTGTGCCAACACTACACGACATAGGTCAATGTTGTCTAGTAATTAAGACAGCAAAGGAACATGTAGGTTTTTCTCCGATTCACAGATAGTGAGGGTCTGAATGATAGCGACCACTGTCATTTAAGATTATTCTGCTATCTAAAATCATCTCACCTTAATGATTAGGGAATTGGACCTCAGATAACTGCAATCCAATTAACCCTAATCATTTTGCCACCTTTTTAGCCACAATAAATTCTTCTCATCTCCGGCTATTTCATCTCTGTGTATCAACTTCTGTCTAAACCCACCTTATATTTTGGGTTATTTAATTTTACACTTCTTTATAAAATTATGCATGATATTATTATGTAGATACTGTGGTCACTATTATTTTGGGATCCTTCCCTTGGACATAGAAGTCTTGATTTAAATCAGATGTTTCATAATAAATTTCCAACAAAAATTCCTTTATAAATCCGGATCTGAGTAAGGGATAAATTCGACAGTTATGACTAATTCACATCCGACTGGGGGTTGATTTTGGGAAATTAGAAGCAGAGTCAGCGATTAGGTCTCACCTAGACTGAAAGGATCTGTGTTTTAATTGAGAGTCTAGTACCTGATAGGGAATGATTTTCAGATTTATTATTTTCCAAAATTGCTGTTTGTTGGAAATCTTGTATTAAATATTGCACTGGGTCAGATTCCACTTGGATTCCGATAAGGTGTGACAGATAATACTAGAGGAACAACATTCGGGCCTTGGTTATTTTCTAAGGTAGGGTTGAGTATTCTTTCAACTGCTATCTTCTTCTGCCAAAGCCTATTTTTGAGTCCTGGGTGAGTGCATCCGGAACGAACTAATCTTATTAGTTCGTTTCATTAGTTTGTATCTCATAACCACCCGACGAGAAGTGAACACTGCGAGCGGTCCACCGAGAATAGGGAATTCTTGATCCACATCCGGTCATTCTGACTGGGGGCTTTCTTTTACTACCAGGGTCAGACTTTCAAAAACCTCCGAGTGATAGGATTTTAAATGCTTTCTTTACCATTTTCTTTTAAATGCTTTCGTTAGAGGTCACTCGGTTGTATTGAGAGTTGTGTAACTGCTACTAGGACTGAGAGTTAAGGGACAGTTCAGGGCTTGATTAGAATCTTTGGGTGTGACATGGGGGAATGATAGCAGTACTTGACACTTCAATAAATGATTTGTTAGGTGTTGCTTGTCCACCACAGATAAATGACACGCTCTGACGGGAGCAGTTGTGAGTCTGTGGTATCTTAGTACTTGTTGCCTTAAGAGCATGTAAACTCTTACTGTAAGTACCTGTCTGTTAAAGGGAACATGGTATAGAGAGCATGAGAATTAGCTAACTGAATGGATTATCCCAAGCTAAGATCTGTGTAACAAAATGGAAGTTTAATTGTGTTTCATCTGAATCTTGTCCAATCTTTATTATTTTCTTCCTGTCCCTTCTGTCTCATTTTAAATCTGCTTTCTTAGAATAATCTTAATCGCTTTCTTAGATTAATTTTATTGCTTTCTTAGATTAAATTTAATTCGCTTTCTAGAATAATTTTATCTGCTTTATTTTACTGCTTTCATAACTCAGTTTAAATTCTGTCAAGTAGTTGTTAGTCATTTCACAAACTCGAATCGAGTAACCGAGTGGAAAATCTTAGTAAACGGCGTGGGCCCTGCTTCCATCGCACATCCTCCAGTGAACGATCCGGTACTTACTATAAATACTGCAATTTTTGACTCCGTGCGCTTTCGGGGGCACAGTTTCTTAACACGAGTAAATAAAAAATGTGATTTTTCAGAAAATACTTATGTAGTGGGAATCTAGAGTTTCATGGTAGGTAATCTCATGACATGAAATCATGAGAAGTATCATGGCACATATGCCGGGGACCCTCAGTGTGACAGGCTGAAGGTCAATCTATCCCGGTTGTACCATGAGACTCGTCAAAAGTTTCATGACATGAGAGGACTGCAGCGCCATTTGAAATTAAAGCCCCTCACATGAGTAATAAAAAGTGAACTATATCCTTAAACCCCTACCCATGAATCATAACTCTTTCATTTAATAAATTCAATCCTGATATATTTTATAGAAAAATACTCGTGTTAATGAAATTTGTCAAAAGTTTCATGGCGCCGTTGCCGGGGAGGATGCAGCGTCATTTATTAAGAGAATTACACTCCTGATTACTCATAGTTAGTTTAGTGTTAGTTTAGTGTATTTATTTCAGAACAGAGAAGTACCCTCAAATCAATTAAACATTTAGAGTACTAAGACTCTAAATGTGAGGATGTAGATTTGAGGGGAAAACCTAACCAATTGGGTATTTTTGCTTGCAGGAATCATGGAGCCACCAAAATGGTGTACGGAGTTAAATGTGGAAGTGTAGCATTGGGGCTACACTACTTTGATCTTTCGTTTAATTTTACACCTCTCCAATTGTAAAATCGAGGTTAATTAAACGAAAAATCAAAGAAAAATGGAGAAGTGTAGCAGTGGAGCTACACTAATTGGCAATTGTAAATTGCACAACACGTGAGACTCACGTGTTTGTCATCTCCACCACATCCGGACCACGAAGCTCAACCGCTGCTCCATCGCTCATCCACCTCAACACCACCACTGCGCTGAGGAAACCCTCATTACTGGTGAAAAAACAAATGGAGCAGCAGATCTTCGGACTACCAATTGCTCACCACCATGGGACAAGCCACGGCCATCATCTCACTTTCTGTCGCCCCTGTCCCGACTGAGCATCTAAAGAGGTTCCCGGTTGGATTAGTTCTGTAATTGACCGAAGATTACATCCGGAATTCAAAGAAATTTAAAATCCGGAATAATTCTCGCAAGCACGGAATTAATCCAATCTAAATTTCTGCAAGTCAAAATTATATGTATACATATATTTATATTTATATCTCTTGTGAATATTATTAAATAATTCGGGTGTTAATCAGTTAACTCACATTTAGAGTACTAAGACTCTAAATGTGAGGATGTTGATATTTTTGAGGAAACCCGATAACTTCTTTTGTGTTTGCTTTGCAGGAATTTGTGGAACTACCAAAAAGAAAATTAAAGCTCCAAAACAGGTTCCCGGTTGGATTGACTCTGTGATTAGTTGAAAGTATTCCTGGAATTTAAAGCAATTTAAAATTCGGAATAACTTTTATAAGAACAGAATTAATCCAACCTAATTTATGCAAGTAAATATAGTAGATTAAATTCTATAAAATCTAAAAATGTGATTGAACAATTTTGATGAAAATCAGAATTTTTCTTAAGTATTGGGCATCGAACAATCGCCTTGTTCGACGAACCAAACGATCACACATAGCCAAAATCGTCGAACATTTAATTGGTTTGACGAAAAAGGCTATCGGAATTATTCTTCTATCTTTTATGTTAATATTTTCTCCCTCCCTCCCTCCTCTTTTATTTTAATTTGATTTTGATTATTTGTTTAAGTAGGAATTGACTAACTCACATTTCGAGCAAGGCTCAAAATGTGAGGATGTTGATTCTTCACTTAAAAAAAAAAAAAAAGTATGTTATTTCTATTTTGTTTATTTTAGTATTTTATATATATACCCAATGCAAGGCATGCATAACTCTGTTTAAGTTCGCATATGAGATTTCGGTTCATGATTAAATTTTCAAACTTTTAAATTGGGATAATAAAATTGAAGACATGCATTATATGAATTTTTGAGGTTTTGAGCTATAAAAATTTAATGATATCATCATCTTGTTGGGTAATGAGTCCTCATGTTGAGAATTTAATTGAATAGAGTGTAAGATATTTTCAAAGATTATATTTAAGAATATTGTATGACATGAATGAACCATTCCATGTGAGATTTGAGCCATGAGTCATTTTTACTCATTCTTTTCTTTGATGTGTGAAAATCATTTTAGTTAAAGGACACTAGAACTTGCGATTGGGACCGATTCAAGACCATGCCATATTCCAAAAATCGAGCATATGATCGAGGCACTTAGAAAAACCCAAATTTTGGCCTTCTCTTGAAATCCAGACCCAAAAATATTTTCCCTTTAGGATTAACCACTTGAGCCTTTAAGCCTAATTTTTCTTTGAAGCCCTCTATATTATTCCTAGCCTTCTAAAAAGACCAAAAAATTCAAACCCAAGTGTGCAAAGATAACTTTTATCAAGGCATTAGATTTATGATCATCAAGAATATATCTATCGGTATTCAAGAAACCGATTCAAAAAAAAAAAAAAAAAAAAACGTTGAATTCAAGTCAACACAAATAAATTGCAAATGACAAAGCAAATTAGACATATTCTAATGTCATGCAATATGAAAAGAAAAAAAAACAAAAGAAAAAGAAAGAAAAATATATTGATGATCATAAATTTTTAAATAAAATATATGCCTAGTTATGATAGAATAAATTCTTGCCACTTTTTAGCCCAATAACTTCCTTTCCTACCAAATGTTACAACCGTATGCCCCGTTATAACCATTGAATAAGACCTCGGGATCTCGATTCGAAGAAATGAGCCGGTGGCGAGTTGGTTCAATTGCAAGCATATGGAATAATTTAATTAAATTTGATTATGAGTGCTCATTGATAAAACCCCTTTTTGAGAGTGAGTGAAATTTCCGTTTCTACTATATGTGAGGCTCTGCTTTTAATTATGTTCATGTCATACTTTAATTCTAGAATTAAATCAATGATTATTTCTAAACATGATATTCATGAAGAATTATCAATAATGACTGATTTGTAGGCCTGATTAAGTGAGAAGTATCATTTTATTAAACACTGCAATCAAGAGAATTTAATACTTGTAGTTTTCGGTTGTCTTATCCCAATCTAAAAAGAATGAAATTTTTGAAGCCACGAAAATAGATTGAATATGTAGAGTCCGTGTTCTTAGGAACATTGACTCTGACTGCTCGGGGACGATCAGTATTAAATGTGAGGATGTTGATAATGGCCAAAATTGACCATTATTTTCAATCTATTTCCGTGTCTAAACATGGACATTTGATCGTACTCCGGTCTTATTTTAATAAGAAAGCAGTTGAATTTAACAGATTTATGCAAGTTTGTATAAATAATAAGCTGGTATTGAAAAATACAAAAATATTGTTATTTTTATTAAATTCATATTAAAAAATCCAAAAACATGATAAAAATATTAAAAATCCTCCACTTGACAAATTTTGGTACAGTGATGTCTATTTAGTGGAACACGGGTTCATTAAATGGAACACAAACCAAACAATCAAGTGGAACAAATTTACATATTTATATTATTTTATATTTAGATGTATATATTTATAATTTTATGTTTATTTTTATTTTTTTTATTTCTTATTTCTGTTTTGAGCTATAATTAAGTTAATTGGTCCACTAATCCTTTTGATTTAAATTAATTACAGGTATTCTAATTTAATCAGTCCATTTCAATCCAGATTCCAAATCCAATTAATTTGGTCCAGTCCAAGCAGATTTCTAGTCCATTAGCCCAATACTTCCAAGCCCAACACCCATGGCCCAGTACCAAACCAACCCCAAAGCCCAACCCTAACCTAAAACCTAACCCTAACCCTACCCAGCCTCCGGCGCCGCCAACCCCGCCGGCGGCCCTCCGGCAATTTTCCCGACCAACACCATCCCTCCATCTCCACCATCCCCAAACTGCCAGTCCGCCACCGACCACCGCATCCCTCACGCCAGAACCCTCAACAGCGCCGCCTCGCGCCACCACCTCCAAAATCAGATCAGCCGCCGCCACCATCTCAGCCCCCTTTTCCAAACCATCCTCATCGCCACCACCAGCAACCAAATCCTCAGTCGGCCGCCACCACAGCGCCCTCGCCCTCACCACCATCTTCACCATCTCCACCACTGTCCTCTCCCTCCGATTCACCTTGCAGTCGCCATTCCACCTCCCCTCCGGCGAACCTCCAACTCCGATTCGCCCTCATCCCTTCCTATTCCAACGCCTCCGACGCCGTACATCCGACCTTCCTCCGAACGCCGCTGCTGTCCCACCATCCCCATATTTTCTCCAGCAGCAAAATAAGTAAGGATTGAAGAAGAAATTTAGGAAATGGAGAAGAAATCTAGAAAGAAGAAGATGAAGAAAACAGAAAAGAAACGAGAGCAGAAATGGCGAGAGGTAGAAGAACGAAGAAGAATGAAGGAACAAGAAAGAACAAAGAAGAAGAAAATTTGAAGAAGAAGACAGAAGAGAAAGCAAGAGGAAAGAGAAAAAGAAAATGAAGAAAGAGAAGAGAGAATGAGAAGAGGAGGAAAAATTAAACTTTGTCGCGGAAGGGTACTCCGCGACCAAGTGCTCCGCGCCCAAAAAATGCTCCGCGCCCAAAATTATTCCGAGACTGTGAGAGGAGAATCAAGGCACATAATTTTGTCGCGGAACATGGTTCCGCGACAAAGTGGATCGCGCCCAGATACAGCCTACCGCGACAAGGAGAGAGACAGAGACAGAATTAAAGAGCAGCCCCCTCCTCACGTGACCTCATGTATTTCAATTCCTCACATGGGCAATTGACTAGGAGATCCCAGGACTTGAGGTCCCACTGGGTAGGAAATGTTTGTCCTATTCCCTGGGACTCGAGCTCCCGCCCCCTCCTGGGCGCCATCTTGGAGCTAAAAAGTGTTTTGTCCCTAACCAATTTGTTCCGCGACAAAGCAGTTGTTTGGCGACCAGGTGGGCCTTGAATGGGCCTAGGGCTTAATCCTACTCTATAAATATAACCTCCCACCCCCTTGAACAGTAACCTAGCTACACTTAGTTTAGTTCTACTGTTTTTGGAGGCACCACTGTGCTCTCCAAAAATATGTTAGAGTAGGTAGTTTAATTTATTTTCATGCCATGTAGAGATAGACTCTAGCTTAGTTTAATTTATGCTTTGTAATAAATTAGTGTAGCTAGTGTTCACTTTTATTTTTCCAGTTTTATATTTTGTAGTTTGTGGGTTTCAAACACTTAATTAATGGGTGTATTTTGGACCATGTTTTGGTATTGTAGTTAGGCTTTATTGCTTTCCTTATTTATTAAAATGCATAAACATTTGATATTTACCCTTGATAGATTTAGTGTAGGTTTTATTTTATTTTATTTTCATTTTTATTTTTAGTGTTAGCTTAGTGTGTTTGTATTCTTGCCTCCTGCACTAGTTTAGTCTCTTTTTATTTTATTTTATTTTTATTTTTATTTCACTGTTTATGTACTTTTTAGTCTTAGGTATTTTTCTTACTTTTTATTTTCTCTCTCTAGTGCATTAGATCTAAAAGGGATAGTGTTAAAGTGTTTATGCATTTCTATTTAAAAATTGCATTTCCTATATTGTATTGCATCACATTGTAACCCCACGGGTTGCAATGTAATTTTCCCGTTGTGATCCCACGGATCACAACGCACACCCATGTAATGCAATATAAGGGGTTATGCTGCCAAAATTTTTATAAAACTTTAAAACCCTTTGTCGCCATACAATCTTGTCGCGGAACCACGTTCCGCGACAAAACCCATGTTTAGCGACAAAGGACCAAATTCTTGCATTTTGTCTGCATGGCTTTTGTCGCGGAGTACCCTTGTCGCGGAACCACGTTCCGCGACAAAATCTTATTCCGAGACAGAAAATTATGCCTTGCCATTAATTTTGAAACTCCTTGGTCGCGATGCAACTCTTGTCGCGGAACCACGTTCCGCGACAAAATCCTTGATTAGCGACCAAGGACCCAAATACTTGTAATTTTATTCTGGGAGGACTCTGGCGCGGAACCTTTGTCGCGGAACCATGTATCGCGACAAAATCCTTGTTCCGCGACCAGGAATTATGTCCTTACCAATTTTCAAACCCTTTGTCGCTATACCCCCTTTGTCGCGGAACCATGTTCCGCGACAAAATTTTTGCTTAGCGACAAAACAAACCCTAATTTTCAAAAATATTTATTTCTCTTATTTCCCACCCCTTTGTCGCGAAACCTTTGTCGCGGAGCCACGCTCCGCGACACAAACTCTATTCCGCGACAAAGTGGCACCTTTTTGCCAAATTTTTATTCTTCATCCCACTCCATTAATTAATTGAACCTTTATATTAACATTTTGAGGTTGAGATCCAATGATCTCAACCCATGATTAATTTGATATACAGAACTTTGTTCAATTCCCCATTAAAAGATTCTTCTACAAATGATTAAACTCTAATGATCTAAGTATATAATCCGGACTGTAATTAATTAATTAATTATGGAATGAGTGATTATTTAGACATGAAGAGTAATTATGGATTTAATTCCATACCTTGCATGAGAAACCAATGTCTCTCATGCAAGATGACCCAAAAATATTTTTCTTTTATTTATTTTGTCTTTTCCCGTAATGTGTGAAACAGCTAATGAGGAATATATCAACTAATGTTGGCGGGTATTCCCACACGGATAACTAGCTCGTGGTCTGTATATTAATTATTAATTGTTATTTTGCATGGTCCGGATAGTGGTCGGTGGAAGCCTTGGCGGTTCGTCCATCCGGGATTATAATAGCTGCTCAGCTAACTCCTATCCGGATACAGTTTCTTTTTCTTTATCTTAATTTCAAACCCGAATCTCGAACTGTGCCAACACTAGACGACATAGGTCAATGTTGTCTAGTAATTAAGACAGCAAAGGAACATGTAGGTTTTTCTCCGATTCACAGATAGTGAGGGTCTGAATGATAGCGACCACTGTCATTTAAGATTATTCTGCTATCTAAAATCATCTCACCTTAATGATTAGGGAATTGGACCTCAGATAACTGCAATCCAATTAACCCTAATCATTTTGCCACCTTTTTAGCCACAATAAATTCTTCTCATCTCCGGCTATTTCATCTCTGTGTATCAACTTCTGTCTAAACCCACCTTATATTTTGGGTTATTTAATTTTACACTTCTTTATAAAATTATGCATGATATTATTATGTAGATACTGTGGTCACTATTATTTTGGGATCCTTCCCTTGGACATAGAAGTCTTGATTTAAATCAGATGTTTCATAATAAATTTCCAACAAAAATTCCTTTATAAATCCGGATCTGAGTAAGGGATAAATTCGACAGTTATGACTAATTCACATCCGACTGGGGGTTGATTTTGGGAAATTAGAAGCAGAGTCAGCGATTAGGTCTCACCTAGACTGAAAGGATCTGTGTTTTAATTGAGAGTCTAGTACCTGATAGGGAATGATTTTCAGATTTATTATTTTCCAAAATTGCTGTTTGTTGGAAATCTTGTATTAAATATTGCACTGGGTCAGATTCCACTTGGATTCCGATAAGGTGTGACAGATAATACTAGAGGAACAACATTCGGGCCTTGGTTATTTTCTAAGGTAGGGTTGAGTATTCTTTCAACTGCTATCTTCTTCTGCCAAAGCCTATTTTTGAGTCCTGGGTGAGTGCATCCGGAACGAACTAATCTTATTAGTTCGTTTCATTAGTTTGTATCTCATAACCACCCGACGAGAAGTGAACACTGCGAGCGGTCCACCGAGAATAGGGAATTCTTGATCCACATCCGGTCATTCTGACTGGGGGCTTTCTTTTACTACCAGGGTCAGACTTTCAAAAACCTCCGAGTGATAGGATTTTAAATGCTTTCTTTACCATTTTCTTTTAAATGCTTTCGTTAGAGGTCACTCGGTTGTATTGAGAGTTGTGTAACTGCTACTAGGACTGAGAGTTAAGGGACAGTTCAGGGCTTGATTAGAATCTTTGGGTGTGACATGGGGGAATGATAGCAGTACTTGACACTTCAATAAATGATTTGTTAGGTGTTGCTTGTCCACCACAGATAAATGACACGCTCTGACGGGAGCAGTTGTGAGTCTGTGGTATCTTAGTACTTGTTGCCTTAAGAGCATGTAAACTCTTACTGTAAGTACCTGTCTGTTAAAGGGAACATGGTATAGAGAGCATGAGAATTAGCTAACTGAATGGATTATCCCAAGCTAAGATCTGTGTAACAAAATGGAAGTTTAATTGTGTTTCATCTGAATCTTGTCCAATCTTTATTATTTTCTTCCTGTCCCTTCTGTCTCATTTTAAATCTGCTTTCTTAGAATAATCTTAATCGCTTTCTTAGATTAATTTTATTGCTTTCTTAGATTAAATTTAATTCGCTTTCTAGAATAATTTTATCTGCTTTATTTTACTGCTTTCATAACTCAGTTTAAATTCTGTCAAGTAGTTGTTAGTCATTTCACAAACTCGAATCGAGTAACCGAGTGGAAAATCTTAGTAAACGGCGTGGGCCCTGCTTCCATCGCACATCCTCCAGTGAACGATCCGGCACTTACTATAAATACTGCAATTTTTGACTCCGTGCGCTTTCGGGGGCACAGTTTCTTAACACGAGTAAATAAAAAATGTGATTTTTCAGAAAATACTTATGTAGTGGGAATCTGCCGAGAGTTTCATGGTAGGTAATCTCATGACATGAAATCATGAGAAGTATCATGGCACATATGCCGGGGACCCTCAGTGTGACAGGCTGAAGGTCAATCTATCCCGGTTGTACCATGAGACTCGTCAAAAGTTTCATGACATGAGAGGACTGCAGCGCCATTTGAAATTAAAGCCCCTCACATGAGTAATAAAAAGTGAACTATATCCTTAAACCCCTACCCATGAATCATAACTCTTTCATTTAATAAATTCAATCCTGATATATTTTATAGAAAAATACTCGTGTTAATGAAATTTGTCAAAAGTTTCACAAGGAATGGGTATGTCTTGGCCCGTCTATCTTCCAACGACGACCTTTGACGTTGAGCTTGTGGTGGCTTTGGCTTGTCGCTTGTCACCGGCTCCTTCCCACGTACCTTCACGAAACTGGCGTTTGTTGCAATCGCATCCTTTGTTGGCGGCTTTGACGGTGGTTCACCTCTCTTCTCCCATTCGACTCGATTGTTTGCACGAGTTTGTTGAACGGGCGAACCATATGGTCCACTTGACGCCAAACTTAGCTCCATGTCGTGAGCACGGGTTGCAAGCTCCTCGAATGTTGGGGGACGAATACCTTGTAAGATGTACCGTAGACCCCATTGCATGCCTTGGATGCACATTTCAATTGCTGACGTTTCAGACAAGCGATCCTTGCAGTTGAGGCTTAGGCTCCTCCAGCAGTTGATGTAGTCAATCACCGGCTCGCCCTTCGAATGTTGCGTGTTCGTCAATTCCATCATGCTGACGGTTCGCCGAGTGCTGTAAAAACGGTTCAGGAACTCTTGCTCAAGTTGATCCCAGCTGTCGATGCTACCGTGTTCCAAGTCAGTATACCATTCGAATGCATTTCCCTTTAGTGAACGAATGAACTGCTTGACGAGGTGATCTCCAAACGTACCCGCTTCGTTGCATGTCTCCACGAAATGGGCGATATGTTGCTTGGGATTCCCTTTGCCATCGAACTGTTGGAACTTGGGCGGTTGATAGCCTGCCGGCATCCTCAGTGAGTCGATGCGGGCGCTGTATGGCTTGAGATACGTCAAGGAGGATTTTGATCCTGCCGAGACCTCTTCCTTCAGCGTTCCCGTAATGAACTCTTTTAGTTGATCAGCCGAGATGAAGCCGTCAGGAGTGACTTGGACATTGGCGGTTGCTTTTCCTTTTGCTGAAGCACCTTGTCGGGAAGTCTCTCCATCGTCGCGGATCTCCACGGGTTTGTTCACCGCTTGGCCGCCGTTAGAGCCATCCAGTCTGTTCATCATTTGCTCCATACGTGCATCTTGCAACTCGAATCTCTTCGCAAGCATTTCCACGATCTTTGTCAGGTTGGCCATTTGCTCTTCAAGAGTGCTGGCTTGGGTTGTCATTGCATCAGCATGACGCAGGGCGGATGTCTCTTCTTGATTTCCTCGCGGGCTTGACACCGGCGTGGAGGATCCCGATCTATGGTCGTTTTCTTCTTCCAGCAGCGGCATATCTGCATCAACTTCTTTTCCGCGCGCAACATCGACGGCCTCCATTGCTTTCTTCATGTTCCTTGTGGTGACATTGGGCATAGCGGCACCGGATGTTGAAGAGTTGCTCTTGGAGGTGTTCCTTGAAGCCATTGGATTTTGTTGACGACGTCTGGAGGAGATGAAAGGCAGAAGTGTCCCACTGGGCGTGCCAAAATCTGTAAGTGCAAAAATGCATAGACAAGAAATTGCAAAACACTTTTATTAATTTCACAATAATATCTACAATTACAGAGAAATTTAAATATCAAAGAACATGTAGAAAATCAAACTATATGGGTTCGACTTCTGGTACTCCTTTGATTCCTCCAACTTTGAAGACGTCGAGATGCTTTTATGCTTCTTCTCCGGCTTCTCGGAATTTCTACAGTGTTTTGTTGCTGTAGGATCTCAAGTGTATGAGTCTTGAGAATGAGTAGACGTAAATGAGTCGTCTCTCTATGTGTCTGAGTGTATGAGTCTCAGAGTATGATTGTTTAGAGGTTGCAGAAGTGTATTTGATTCTTCTTCGCCTCTTTAATATTTCTGCAGCGTTTTGTTGCTGTAGAATCTCAAGTATATGAGTCTTGAGAGTGAGTAGTGTCTGGAGACGTATATCGAAGTAGTAACCCCAATGTGTGACAGGGTGCCTCTATTTATAGAGGGAAAAACCCTAGGGTTTGTGGATGATGGACCAATCGATGGGCTGGTTCAATCCACATTTCTATTGGGTCAGTGAGCATGTGGGACTTTCATCTGGGCTTGTTCACATTAACTGAATTCCATGGACTGGCCTGCTTCAAGTATCCATTGGATCATAACCTTGTGGGTCTTTCATTTGGACTTATCCACATCGATTAATTTTCATGGGTTGGCCTGCTTCAAGTATCCATTGGTCATGGGGCTTGTGGGTCTTTCATTTGGACTTGTCCACATTGTCCAATTAAATCCATTTGGCTTGATGGATCCAAATGGCCCAATAAATATTAATAATTATTATTTCAAGCACTTAATTTATTTAAAATGCTTAAAATTAATTAAATTAATATTTAAATTTGTACGTGTCGCATTTTTAGTGGCGAATAAATTTCACGTGTTTACAGGGGTAAATGTTAAAAAGGGCCATAACAAGGAGGCTATTCCACTTTTAGGCCATAACAAGTTGCAATTGTAAAAATAGGCTATAACAAACACAGTTTGGCAAAATATAGGCCATAGGACCTATTTGAAATTAATAAATGACCAAACAACTTTTCTTTCTTTCATTTCAATCCCAAGAAAGTTTAACTTTATTTATTTTAATCATTTCTCAATATACTTAATTTTTCATTATATAAATGACACCCAACGCGCATGAAAATTGGTATCAGAGCCTAGGTTTTATTGAAGAACATATTAATTATATTATTTATAATATTTTCTCTTAATGGTGAAGATTTAATTAGTTAATGGATTCATTCAATTTGAAACCTACGAGTTATTTCCAAAATTTGGAAATAAAAAATAGAAATTTCCAGAGGAAATTCTTGAATTTGTCTATAAGACAAGATATTATTAAAATTAATTTCTTTCATAAAAATGAGAGGAACTGACTGGAAAGAAATTGATCCGGATAGCTCTAAGTTATCACAAGACTTAAGAAAAATCCAAAAGACGATTCAAGATTATGGTAACCGGGTATTAATTATACCTGAAAAAATAAATAACTTGAATCAGTCAACAGAGGAGATCTTCAAATTATTTCAAGATCTAAAGAAAGAGATTTTGAATCTGAAATTTGACATTTCGGATATCAAGAAAAGGCAGAAGGATATTCCTGGATCTTCCAAGAATAACCAAGCCAATATTAGAGATGCATTTGGACCAGTACAAGCTTTACACCAAAAGGGTAAAGCAACTATGGTTCCAAAGCAGAAATCACAAGAAGAGCTAATGATCGATCTCCTGAAAACAGTCGAATGAGTGTTTCCAGGGCAGATCTATCAGATCTACAAGAATTAGCAGAATCATTTTCCCAACTTGGGATTACGGATCTAGTTAATGTAAAACCCAATGAAGTTCTTCAGCTGGGTTATGCGGAAGAATCAGGATCCAATGTGACCCACGATGGACCGCCTAATGTCCCAATGAGAGAAAGTGCAGACTTCCACATGAACAGGTATCCTGAGGTGCATCTCAATGCAAGACGAAACCCAGGACGGAACCCAAGTAGAGCACCAATATCCACACCGTGGGCCAAGATGATGTTATAACCATTAAATCCATATGGCATAACACTGAACCTCGACGTTATCGACTTCCGAAACATCGAAGACCTGATCGACGAATGGGTAGCTTCAATGAAGATTGTAGCAACCACCCTGGATCTCGATAAAGAAAACTTTGTCCGATTAATAGAGCTAAGTCTCGAAGGATCGGCGAAGCTGGGCTGGAAAAACTCCACGACTGCTTTAAAGGAGCAAATACTCGAAGGAGAATCCAAAAGCACAATCAGCGAAAGGTTTGGCCTCTTATTCAAAACCCATTTTGTAGGAGATGGTTATTTTGAAGAACAGAGAACAGAAAAAATCAAAGTCTATACCCAAGCACTGTTGGGTATGGAGTTAAGAAGTATTTGTGCAGTAGACGAATATATCTACTGGTTTCATAAATACTATTTTCGGAGTAAGATGACAGCTGAAGTAGCATGTCACATGTTCTTTGCAAAGATATGCAGCCCATGGAGAGAAATGTTGATCCAATCGTACACAGTACCCACTGGTACAGTGGATTCAATAGCCCGAAGAATGTCCTTCTTAAAGGATAAGCTCAGAGAATAGTGTCAATAGGCAGCAGCCCAAAAAGAACATTAAGAGACTAAGAGGTAAAATAAAAAGAACACCTCTTTGCTGTGAAAATAACGATTTTCCAACAATTATAGGAGAATCAGAAGAAAAGAGGAGAAAGAAGAAGAGTCGAGGCTCATACAGTAGGAGTTTCAGAAGACCTCCATTCCGAAGAAGAAGAGCATGGTGGTCCAAGGGCAAGGCCAGATCATACAAAACTGGACAAAGAACGGGAACGACGAAGAGTTCATCCCAAGGTTCAACTAGCTCAGCAGCAAGGAGCACGGGGAGAACGACGTCCAAGAGAACATTCAGACGAGCCCATACCCGAGCCAACGAAAGTTTCAAAGACTGCAACTGTTGGAAGTGTGGAGCCAGAGGTCATATCTCACCCGATTGCCCTCAGAATCGTGAGATACGAATGTACGAAGCCACGGAGGATATCGTGGAAGCGGTCTACCATGGAAAGCTGGTACCAGTCTATCAGTTTGAAGACATCCCCTCCGATGAAAGCATCTACGAGGAAGAATTAAGAAGTGACTCGGACTCATATTCAGATGGATCTTCAACCGAGTCTGACTGAAGAGGACAGGATTCAGACCACTGAAAATCTGTCCGGATTTTTTTCAAGGATGACGATCTCGAATCGAACCATGGAAAGAATAATGCGACAAGATTCCAACCTCAGCCCATATGACAGATTCAGAATTGGCGGGATTGGACGAGTTCTTAACCAGATGGGACTCTACCAGAGAAGACATAACATCATCTACAAGGTAAGTGCAGGTGAGTTTGCAATTCCTATGGAACTTACTTGTAATGTGATGGATATGCAATTAATTCATAAAGAAGAAATTCTTGAGGAATTAAGCAGAATGAAGGAGGAAATCGCCATTACTATGAAATGGATCCACATATGAGCCATTGAAGTAGTAATTAAGGCAACCTTCAAAGAAGACATTGATTCTGAATTACATCTATCAGTCACTGATAGAAGAATCAATAACCTTAGAGATGGTCTTCTTGGAACTATGGTAGGAAATTTATATGCTGGGAAGTTAATGTTTGACATACATCCCAGAATTTCCTATAACTTAGCTGACCAAGATTTTAGTAGGGTTCTAACCCTTCATCGGGATTTTAAAATAAAAGATCTGATGAAAGAAGGGAACAGGCCATATTCTATAACTTATAGAATCTCTTATGCACTTTCCAATAGTCATCATTCTGATTTATTTCTCAGGAAAGAATATATAGAAATTCCTAGAATTTTCAAGGAATTTGCTAAAGTCATAACCCCAAATCCTACCCAGATTCCAAGGTTAGGAGGAGTAGACATACAGATAAAAGATCATCCAATTCCAGACAGATCAACGAGTGCTAGAATTGAGTATGCAAGCCGTATGTCTTTTTCGGAAGATAGAATTATGGCATATAAAGGAAAGGAGTTCATTAAAAATTTAACTCCTCAATCCATTGGGGTAGATAATATAAAAATTAAATGCCCTGAAGGATGGAAAGAAATACGAGTAATATTTGACATCACTGAAAAGATTAATCGTTTTCCATGTGATGATTTATACTACTTGCAGCAGCCATCGATTGGAACCTATGAAGGAACAATCGAAATTGCAGGACACGAGATCAGAGTCTTAGGTACCGCCGGAAAAGATAATGGGGTTATGATTTTGGGATTAAGTTTTCTCGAAAATCATAAACCATGGGTAAGAAAGGATAATAGTATAGAATTTAATCTGAAGGGTCACACCATCTGAATTAAATGACAAGCCCATTTTCTATTTATATCTCAGTAGGGATAATATATGAACAATATAAGTCAGAATATTTTGCAGCTTATATTGATTCAGGATCAGGTATTTGCACGGCAAAACCAGGAGTTTTCCCTAGCGAAGCTATGGAACCATTACCCATCATTGCAGGAAGAGATTTTTCCCAAAAAATCTTAGTACTAAATAAGGGTATTCGACAGACCAATATCATGATTGGGGGAGCATTTGGTACACCTTGGTATAAGGTAAAAACGCCTCCTATTTACATTCATGATACAGGAGCGGATATTTTGTTAGGTAATAATTTTATACAATCCTTTACAAAATATGTTCAAGATAACAAAAGAAATTTGTTACTCCCTCCGTCCCACTTAACTTGTCTTGTTTCACTTTTGCACACAATCCAATGCACTTTTTCATCCTCTAATATCTCAAAATGTGTACAACAAAAAAATATATAAAATATATATTCTAAAACTACATGATTATACGATTCTAACAAGATCCAACTCGACTATTTTTTCCAAATACATACAATAAGATCGAGTCAAAGTAGAACAATGAACAATGTCAAAAAGTCAAACAGGACACGTTAGCTGGGACGGAGGGAGTAATATTTACCACAAGTTGTGGAAATGAGATACAGGTGTTGCGCAGAGAAAAGGCATTCAACAAATTAATGTCTATATTATTTCTCAGCAAACGTGGTGATAATGATGCCAAACTAACCCATCCAAAAATGCAGGATAAAAGAAAGTTTGGTAAGGCTTTGTTGTCTTTTAGACAGCAAGGATTCGATGAAGCTTCTATTGAGGAAATTATAAACCTCAAAGAAGCAATACAGGAAATGAAATTATTGAATATAGCTTCATTAGACATTGATGGGGAAACTAAATTGTCCCTCGAAAATGTCAAAAGACTTATCAAGATAAACTTTAACGAGGATCCTCTGGCATGGTGGGATAAAAACAAGATCGAAGCTACTCTACAGGTAAAAGAACAATATAAATAGGTGTATGTTCGATACAAACTCATCTTAATGAATATGCAGGATAAGAAAGATATGCAACAAATTATCAAGGAGCATATCGATCCTAAACTCATAGAGCCTGGAGTCTCAGCTTATAGTAGCCCTGGATTCTTGGTAAGAAATCACGGTGAAATAAAAAAAGGTAAACCCAGGTTGGTAATAAATTATCAAGGTATTAATAAAATAATACAATTTGATGGTTATTACATTCCGAGTAGAGAACACTTAATTGATTGCATCAAAGGTGCTAAAGTGTTTTCTAAATTTGATTGCAAATCTGGTTTCTATCAGATTAAGATGGAGAATGAATCGAAGAAAATCACAGCATTCTCCACCCTGCAATGGCAATATATTTGGAATGTTATGCCAATGGGGCTTTGTAATGCCCCTCAGATATTCCAAATAAAGATGGATAATCTATTTAAGGATTATCTAGAGTTTATGTTCGTCTACATAGATGACATTCTGATTGTATCTCGAAATATTAAAGAGCATATTAAACATCTTGAAATATTTTCTGATGCATGTCACAGGGAAGGTCTAGTTCTCTCTGAGAAAAAGGCTACAATCGCTGCTAATAAAATTGAATTCTTAGGAGTTCAAATTGATGAAGCAGGAATACAGTTACAGGAACACATTGTGGAGAAAATCCGCAATTTTCCTGACATATTAAAGGACAAGAAACAACTTCAGAGTTTCTTGGGAGTTGTAAATTTTGCAGGTATGTTTATAAAAGACCTTGCAAAATATAGAAAGAATTTTAGACCACTTCTGAAAGAGACTGAAAGCTCTAGATGGAAATGGGAAGAAATCCATACAAAGAGAATTCGCGAACTAAAGCAAGTCTGTAATAGCTTGCCAAAACTCGCGATACCTCAAGATGAGGATGAGCTGGTAGTCTACACAGACGCCAATGATTTTCGATAGGCAGGAGTGCTCATGAGAAAAACAACTACGGGTCAAGAACCTTGTAGATACACAGGAGGGTTGTTCACTGAACAACAAGCCAAACTTTGGCATATTAACGAGAATGAATTCTTTGCAGTATGGAAAACATTTAAAAAAATGGCCTTTATTCTTACTTGCAAAGAAATTTGTATTAAAAGTTGATAATACTAATGTTAGGGCCTTTTTATAGAATAAACTTGAATCAAACATTGAAAAAGCTCGTATTATCAGATGGCAAGCTGAATGTCAATATTATACTTATGAGATTGATGTTATAAAATCTCATGAAAATGTTCTTGCAGATTTTTTGACGAGAGATAAAAGCATTTGAAGTTGATTCCATCATTACGAGATTCATGCACCTCAGAGAAAACCTAAAGGAGCTATCACAGCATTTTGGACAGCTCGAGATCAATGCACGAGCAGCTGGCCAAATACAACAGAGCGATGTGGACATGGTCCGCAACAATATACGAGCCTCCCATATAGCAATGACAGCACTATGGGAAACAGTACAAAGAGAAATGTGCCCAAAAAGCTAAAGTGGTCACATATGAAGAAGCAGATTCAAGCACTGCTTCAAAGGAACCATTGTCGGATACCGACAAAAATGTTGAGCAAGAGGAAAGTCACATTTCCGAAAGTTCAAGTCAACCCACTGCCTCTGGGGTAAAAGAGGAAGAAATTAACCTTAGGCCAATGACAGACACCTCTAAGGTTAATTCAGATGAGAAGGTCCTATCTACTGCCTGGCTGGACTACCAAGGAAAATGGGAACAATTGGTTTCCAAAAGGGAATTAACCCCAACAAAACAGTAATCGAGACATCCGGGAGATACAACAGGGGGATGGATGCTCGAAGGATCGAAACCAGAAGAGGTTCGAAAGTGGTATGACTTTGGAGCATTAGCATCTGTTCATACTACATCACCCGGGTTTCCGGAAATCGAAAAACTTCCGCGATGGATAAGTAGTGCGATGCACGAATCATGGCAGAACAACCCGCACCTGCAAAGAGAAGATATTCTGGAACTTAAGTTCATCTCAGAGGCACCAGAAATAGTCGGTCCGGTCTTTCAATTTATTAAATTATAGAGACCTGATATGATTGCCTTCAACAGAGTTAAATCTATGGATGAGAAGGCACCATTAGTATCTTCAATCAGCGAAGATGAAATCTCCACCCGACGAGCATGGGGATTCTGGGTCTGTCTCACCGAGATGGAAATGGTTAAATATCCGTTTAAAATATTCTCAAACAATTTAAATGGATCGTTCCTAGTTAATTCTTTAACAGGGAAGAGCACAGAGTTTGCGGAAACCTCTTTCGAAAAGAAGAGGTTACTCATCTGGGAAAACAAGTTGCCAGCAACCGAGTCTACCAGAAAGAAGGCATGCAACATGATGCATGTTGGCCAATGGGATAACCATATATGCCCATATTGTACAGAACAGGAAAAACCGCTATTCGGTACAAAGATCCGGGTAACCCAGAAGAAATCCGGATCCGAACAGGACAAAGGGAAGAAACGTCCAAAAAACTTTCACAAGCCAAAGTAAGAACAGCTGGATGTAAGAGAAAAAGAGGTGTCGACAATACTCTATAATTTGAAGCCGACAAAGAAAGTTTAGAGTCGTTGGCAGTAAATGGCCGACAAGAGAAGGTGGATAGTTGACAAAAAAATATACCACCCGAGGACAATAATACAGCAGGATAATAATGTAACCAGCTGGAATCCAAAGCAAGTGACGAACGCAGTGACGTCACAATAAATTAAAGAGTGTTTGGGATCCGTGATTGAAGTCCGCGGACGCCTATAAATGAAGAAGTTTGAAGCAGATGGAAGGCATCGAAAAATCCTCCCAACTCTTCAAAATATTTGTAATATTTCTCTTTCTGCATATTTCCTTTCGAGTCTGTAAAAGTATGTAGTATTTCCCCAAGAGTCTTGTATCCTCCATAAGGAACAAAGTGTCTGTCTTCTCCATTAGGGGAAATAATGTTTGAATAATATTTTTAATATTTCTTCAATAAGATCCAGGCTTCCAGTATTCCAAATATTCCGATAATATAGTTAAAAAAACCCTTTACCCATATTTTGTTACGCCCTAAGGTAGGAAACGAAATAGGGCTGTGCTGTTTGTTGCTGAAGGAGCCAAGAATCGGTGAACCATCGGTCGCGGCTGTGTGGTTGGAAGAAGTCCGTAAAATCCCGGAGCTTAGGAAACCCGGCAGCAAGACGGTCAATCCAAGGTATGAAGTTTAAGGCTTAATTTAATTATCGGAAGCATGATGGGCTATAATTGGACTATATTTAATGAAAAATATAAGATGGGGGTCAAAGTGTAATAGGGTAAAAGTTGAAGTCAACTGATGGGGTCAAAAATATAATTAGACAAAAGTTGGTAGGGTCAAGTATAATTTTAAAAAGTCTGAATGGCCTAAAATTGGATAAAAGTGGTTTGTTATGGCCTAAAATTCATAATTCAAGTTGTCATTGCCTAAAACCTGAAAGGCCTCCTTCTAATGGCCTATTTTGATAATTATCTCTTTATTATTTATGGTAATGCAATCCACTAATTTTGGAATTATTCTACGAGAAGGCCTCATTACATTTTATATCATTCACATCACAAGAATCCTACCCCAAGCTTATAAGTATATTCGAGATATGAAATTTTATTTCAAGAATATCACAAGAAAATCCTGCGGCATCACATACAGCAGATCCTAAATTAGGCCATTATGCACCAAATCGAAAGCTAATCATTCAAAGTAGAATTGCCCGAATTAGTTGCCAAGCAGAATCTTCATTGCTGAAGGTCTAAATTTGTTTCAATATGTGCTCTTGACCTTTGGTTTAAATGTATTTTTGTTATTACCATAAATTCAATTAGTTAACGTTGAAAATATTTATTCCACACTTAGAACATCTCCACCCAAATGGCAAAACGCAAAATGGAGTAAAAAAATTGCTCCAACCGAGATGCAAACTTCAACTCAAAATACGTTTCCGGCGGAGAACGGTGAGAGAAACACATTTATGCGTTTCAATGTTGATGACTGCAAAAACTTATCAACATTGCAATTAAGTCCAACACTCCAATTTGTGTACATAATATACTTCATGCGAATCTCTACCGGTCATAAAATTAAATATTTTGATGCTAATATAAACATGATTTGTCTTTGGCGCAATGAAACATGACGATACCATGGAATTACCAAAACAAATAAATAAACATGATTTGAGTGTACGTACATTGCCCGGTCCTGGCACTATTTTCAGGGGCTTCAACTTCAAATAGTGGATTGGAGGCTTGGCTCCCTCAAATCTCAATCTCCTTTTAACCATATCTATAATCTATAATATACTTGCTCCGTTTCTTTTTAAGTGTGACGTTTCTCTTCTGTACGTATACCAATACACATTTTAAACTATTAATAACTCAAATTCGATACAAGAAAAAATTCTAATATTTTGATATTTAAAAATACAAGATGAGATGAATCCAATAAGATCTCACTTGGCTATATTTTTTCTTGTATAACTATAACAAAATAGAAGTCAAAGTGCTATAATAAATAGTAAAAAAAATCAAAACATTACACTTTTTTTTTTGCTAAACGGCCTATACAGGCTAGGAAAATGATGGTGAGAGCCCATGGAAAACATTACACTTATTTTGAAACAGATGGAGTATAAAACTTGTTGATCTTATAAATAATGATGTGTCATTATGGGCTTCAATAATTGAATTTAATGTTTGAGTTTGAAACATAATTGGGCTTTGAGAAGCTTATATTATATAAGTGATGGAGTATTATTTATTATTTATAATAAATATACTATAAAAAATATACATATAAAATTTGGATTAAATGTTAGATTTCTAAAATACTTCAATTATATACTCCGTACATTGTTTTCAAAAAATAAAAGCACATGATAATCCAATTATCTACACCCAATTAATTTGTGTAATTTCTCAATTCTCAATAACTTAAATACATTATTCGGGCAAATATTCGATGAATATTATATTACAATATTATACTTATACATTTAAGTAATGCACTATTTTTTAAACTATTTCATTATCTAGATTTGAGTAATTAATATTTTGTGTTTAATTGTTGGTGAATTACTTGTATAGACAATTGTTGGACATAATATTTTGGCGAATAACAATTATTTCATACAAGATTCAAGGACATTTTGATGTGTCTTATTTTGTACTCTTATCAACACCATTATTACATCTTTCACCAAAAAAACACCATTATTACATCTAAATATTCTACTATCTTTATATGCAAATTATAAAAATATTCTATCTACCTTATTACTTAGCGCCCATTCGGGTGAGGTAATACTAGTATTAGTAATAAGCTTCTTAAAGAATTTGAAATTGATTGGTATTTTGGGCCAGTTTTAATATTTTTCATTATATAAGTGTATTTAATTTGGGGATGGTCAATCCGTGGGTTACTCACTTACTCATCACTTTCTTCGCAACTTTGACTTTGTAATACTAATAATACCATAGTTGTTAAGATCTCAATCCTGATCTTAGAATCTTAGGATTTTACAATCACACTTCTCTAAAACGATCCCGATCCTTGTAGGATTTTAGAATTAGTAAGATCTCGATCTTGATAGTGGAATGTTACGATCTTATGGTTATACTCTCTCAAACGCTTCTACAATCTTACGATCATACCCTCTTAAATGCATAAGATTTTTGTAGTATTTTATGATTTGGAATCAAAGTAACATTTTTCTTTTAATTTTAAACGTAAGAGCTTGTATTTCTTATGTATAATGTGTAAAAAAAGGAAAAAAAAGCCAAATACATCCGTTTTCTTTTCAAAAAAGCCAAATCGGTCCTTTTTAATTTTATTGCCGATTTAGTCCGCTACCTATGCTAATTATATTCATTTTAGTCCAAAAATCACTAATCCTTCCTAGGACGCTGACGTGGCATTAATTTATTTTGGTTCTTTTCATTCTTAAAGGCAATTCAAGATTAAACACAAGAAGACAAAAGGCATGTGAATGTCCTTTTCATTCTTCGGCCCTCAGTTTTGAGCCAAACGTCCTCATTATCGTTTCTTTGTTGCCGGAATTTGAATATGCGCCGCGGGATTAGGGTTCGAATTGGGGATACTGCGATATGGGAGGTGATTGAAATGAAGGGCTTCGAATTGGGGGTGATTGAAAAGAAGGGCTTCGAATTGGGGGTGCTGCGATATGAGAGGTGATTGAAATTAGAGTCGGGTCGGGTTGCACACTTATTTGGCAAACACTTTGGAGTGGCAGCAATTCAAAACAGATCCAGCGCGTATGGTTTAGAATAAATCATTGCCACGTCAGCGTCCTATGAAGGATTAGTGATTTTTGGACTAAAATGGATATAATTAGCATAGATAGCGGACTAAATCGGTAATAAAATTAAAAAAATGACCGATTTGGCTTTTTTTTAAAAGAAAACGGATGTATTTGGCCTTTTTCCGTAAAAAAAAACATATATGTATGTATGTCGAAATATTTTATGTTTGATTGTGATGTTTTTGTACTGTATTGTACTAATTAACATGCGAGATTCATAAGCACACGAAATAATGCTTTTACTTGTTAGTATGCATAATTCAGTTTATTCATTATTACAATTTCATAAGATCTTAAGATTCCAATTCAATTCTACGATTCCAATCTTGCAAAAAGAAAAACGATCTCATATAAGATCCCGATATTAACAATTTTGAATAGTACTACTAATTTTCAATATTCCTTGGGGTTGATTTCAGGGGTTGAATTTTTTGCGTTAACCAACGTGATTTCTTGGGTCTCTAGACCCCAACACAAACTTTTATATTTATAATGGCGCTGCTCATTCAAATTAACGGTTGTGGGTATTTTTGTGGTTGATTCAAGGATTAAACTTTTTTTAAAAATTATATTTAAACGTGAACATTAATTTTTATTCACAATAAAGAGAGATCATATTTGTGGCAATTCGTTTCAGGTAAATGACTATTTCAGAGGAATATCCATGGATGTTCATATTGGATACGTTTTCTTCTAACGGAGCTATCAATCACTGGTTTTGGCCTGTTTCGATTAGCAGCAGCTTCGATTATGGGGAAGTTTTCTAGGAATAAATTATTACTATATCGCTGAAATCCTTGTCTAGTCTCCGTTTGCGAACTGTATCAATCCCAATAAATTGAAGCTGTCCCACACAAGACAACCGCATATTCTTACCAGCCACACACTCTTTGATTGGGATAATTCCATTTCTGTTTACTTGTCGCCTATTCATTCACTCCCATCACAATTTAGGTCACAACTCACAAGTAAGCAATCAACCCCGCTTCCCAACACACATTTTACTCTCATCACACGTCATTCATTCATTCATTCATAACATTCCCGAGAATACCAGAAACAATATTCATCAATCAAAATTTTCTTACATAGATGCGCCAAATCAACCACCAACCGGTATACTGTATACGTGTGTGGCTCAACTCAAACTGTTCCCTTACTGACATGGATAGATGTAGTTAGATATGGATATCACTAAAAATAGGATCAATGATGAAGAAATTATAAAAAAGAAATAATACTGTAGTAAAAAGAAACAAAGGATAATTTTCAGATTACCTAAGTTAATCGATAGCTTTGTATAATATTTACACTGCACCACACCCACATAGTATTACTATTAAAAAAATGACTAATTAATTTTGAGGTCATTAAACAAATGAAGTTTAACTTATCGGCGTTTCTTGGCTTCCAGGAAGGTTCAAGTTCAAATCTTTGGCAAACCAGAATTGAATATTTGATGTATATACTCCTATTTGTTTTCCAAGTTGCTTTTGTTCACGTGTTTTTACTGTCGACAGACAAACAACTATTGGCATTCAACAGTCATCCCACACACTGCATTTGGACATTAGTGATTTCCATCCTTATCACTTTGAGAGCCAGTCCAACACAAAAAAAAACTCACATTTTTCTTCTTACAGTGCAATTTACAACAAGTGGCTGATCTCCCACATCCAATCAGATATTTCAGTTTAAACGCTTTTTGCATATTTTAATTCATTTAATATACAATTAATTATCATGATCCCAGGATTAAACAATATTATCTGCGGTATTTTACTATTAAAACGGTAGGCGTAAAAATCGCATTACGACACTTTTTTGAGTTTGATCCGACGGCTCTGAAGAAAAGCAAAATTGAAATGATTAGCTGTGGACACAGGAGTATTGTATCGTGTGCGTTAAACCTACGTGGACCGGGGACCTCCACTCCCGGAAGTAATCTCTAGCACGAGTCTATAAAGGTCACGCATTTGTCGTTGCTCTTCTCCGTCTCCCTCTGCACCGAATCTGTAACCGACGAATTCGGAATTCTTCACAGATTATACTATCGTTTCGCTGAGTCTGATTCATCCTTCTCATAAAGGTACGTGCGCGAATAATGGAAGATTCCTTATTGTTTTAGATTGATTGATTTTTGAATGTACGTTTCTGGTGTGTTGTAAGTTGTAACCGTGTTGATGGAGTATCCCTGTTTTTGTACGTTCTAGAATTTGATGTGTTTCGTTTTACGGGGATAGGTTTTTCGTTGTTTTACATGAGTTGGGAATCTGTGGCCGAATCTATATTCAAAATTGAATGTCTTCGAGAATTCTGGAGGATTATTGATTATTGTGATGTTTCGTTACTGAATTTTGAAATTGTGTCACATGGATTAACCAAGGTTAGAATGAATTTTGCGTAGTTCACGATATGTTGATCGATTATCGAAAACGTTGGATGAGTTTGCTTTTTGTCATTTTAAATCCAACTTCTGTGTTGTCTTGTGTTGTGTTCTGCCAAAGCTCTGATCGAATTCCCCGTGTTGATTCGCAGTTAATAAGAATAAGAGCAAGGGAATGCAGAAAGATGTGCTGGCTGTGTAAACGGGTGCTTTCCGAAGTTGATGAAGTGAAAGCTCAATCCAAGCCGCCTTCCTTCTTCCACGATGAGGCTACAGAGACGACTTACAGCCGCGTATATTTCTGCCATCAAATGCCGGAATTGATTCAGTATTTTACAGGACGGTTTGCTTCGTATAAGGATCTTTGCGAAGATGGTTGATCTCTTGCTTTAAGTTCTTGAAGAAAGATTGGCTCTCCAGCGCCTGATACTAACATTTGAATTAACTGGAGATCAAAGATTTAACCGTGATGGAAACTAAAGGGAAATATTTGATGCACAAGTATGAGATGGGGAAATTCCTCGGACAAGGTACCTTCGCCAAGGTGTACCATGCTAGAAACATCGAGACCGGCATGAGCGTGGCCATTAAGATCATCGACAAAGAGAGGATCGTGAAGGTTGGGATGATGGATCAAATCCAGCGAGAGATATCTGTGATGAAGCTTGTTAGGCATCCCAACATTGTGCAGCTGTACGAGGTTATGGCGAGCAAGGCAAAGATATATTTCGTGATGGAATACGTCAGAGGTGGCGAGCTCTTCGACAAGGTGGCCAAGGGGAAGCTCAAGGAAGGCGCCGCAAGGAAGTATTTTCAACAGCTTATTAGCGTGGTCGATTTCTGCCACAGCAGGGGTGTTTATCACCGGGATCTGAAGCCGGAGAACCTGCTGCTGGATGAACATGGGAACCTGAAGATTTCTGATTTTGGATTGAGCGCCCTTGCTGATTCGAGAAGACAGGACGGTTTGCTTCATACGTCCTGTGGTACGCCGGCTTATGTTGCCCCGGAAGTCATTGGTAGGAAAGGGTACGACGGCTCCAAGGCTGATATCTGGTCATGTGGGGTGATCTTATTTGTGCTGCTTGCTGGATATCTTCCCTTTCACGAGGCGAATTTGATGATGATGTACCGGAAATTAAAAGCTGCTGAATTCAAATGTCCTGGCTGGATCTCTCCAGAGGCTAAGTCACTGATCTCTAAAATGTTGGATCCTCAAGCCGACACCAGGATCTCTATATCGAAGATCATGAAGAACCCTTGGTTCCGCAAAGGTTGCGCTAGAGCTTTCAAGCCTAAAGGAGACGAGGAAGATATCGGCATTACAGATGCAGACATCATGAACAATGCAGCAGACAGCAAGGTCAAATTGGCGAAGCCTACACAGTTGAACGCCTTCGATATAATCTCCCTTTCGTCTGGATTAGACCTGTCGGGCTTGTTTGAGGATACTGATCGAAAGCAGCAAGTGAAATTTACATCAAACCAACCTGCAAAGGCCATCATCTCAAAGCTGGAAGAATTAGCCGAGCGCCTGAAGCTGAAGGTGATGAAGAAGGATGGAGGGAGGCTCAAGTTGGAAGGATCAAAGGCGGGCCGGAAAGGCGTGTTGTCTGTTGATGCAGAAATCTTGGAGGTCAGCCCAGATTTCCATCTGGTTGAGATGACGAAATGCAATGGTGATACCCTGGAGTATAGAAAGCTTATAAAGAGGGAAATACGACCATCTCTGAAAGACATCGTTTGGGCATGGCAAGGGGACAGCGTAGCCACAGTCCCACACCCTTGCCCTAGCAGCAACTAGAGAATCAAAAGTCTTCAGTTACCTTAAGTCCAGAATTTGTTCCCTAATTCCTTATTGTAAACAGTAGTACAGTCCTTCACAAGCATTGGATTGATGGAAATTATTTTCTTATTTTATCCTCAATAAAACTAAAGTCATTCCAGTTCAAATAACACTGGCGAGTGTGCAGCTTCTAGATTCCAGCATGGTAAAATTTGCGATGGCCGTGACTATATAATGGAATATGGAACATCAGATCAGATCAGAACCCTCGTGTGCTTAGCTACATGAAACGCCATTACTTCAACATGACGATTTAGTGATACATTGAAATTGACCAGAATTCTGATCGATGCTCAGCTAAACAGCCGACGACGATAAACAAAAGAACTGAATCCTGTTAATGTCATCAGTCATACCTGGCATGTATACATGCCAGATTTCTATCAAGCTAAATTAAACCTCTTACACATGAAAGAAGTTACATACAAAGTAGTTTGATATTCTATACCCTCCTCCGAATGAGCTAATGCCCTCTTCAGTACAGGATGTGGCTTTTCAAGTCCCTTTGTACTGTGTCATTTTTTCCACCACCTTTCTTTTTCTTTTTCTTTTTTTGTTTTAAAAAAAAAAAAAATCTAATCATGTGACCAAAAAGATTGTACATCTGGAGCTGAGTACAAGCCTCCAACAGGGGGCCTGCTGGCACTAGAGTTCCCAATTCCATCGCGCAACCCTCTCACCCCCCAATCTTTTCTGCAAAAAAGAATCAACAGAGCAGAATGAATATAATTTGGTACCAGAACTAAACACCAGAAAACAAGTGCTTGGGAGTAACCAAAAACTACAACAGACTACAGAGTATAAATCTCTGTATCATGTATTCATGTGTGACGGGAATGGATGTGCACCAGCACCACATCATCAAATTAATACTCTTCTCACAACTAGAGCCCATCCCACCTTTTAGTTTCAGATTTGACACAGCCGAGCCTTCGTGGAAAGTTAAATGCAAATCCTATAATTTAAAAAAAATAAAAAATAAAAAAAATAAAAAAAGACAAATAACAGCAGCCCCTAAGAAATAAGTGGAAATGGTGCCTCCTAAGCTCCCACCATTGGAGTTACAAATTAACCTAAGTTAGCACTTAGCAACTAAGTTAGACATACTAGGGTTAGCCACAGTAAACAATTTAGATGAAGCCTCAAAACACAGCTTTTTCTCCAATATTCAAAATTCCATTATCCATTACTACAGCAAGAAAGCTGAAACTTGAGAGCAAAGCATCTACAGTGCAGACTGCATAATTTAAGACCCCAAAATCATAATTCCAGATGCAGAATCAGAGTGCTTTATTCATCAACCCTCAAAGAATAGTACCATTTCCTGGATCGCAGTTTCTAATTATAGGTGAATTCTATAGTTTGGTTTGCAAAATCGAAGCAACAATTTGTCATTACATCCAAAACTCAAATACAAAGGTACAGTGTCATTAGCTTGTTTCATGGATTCATCCGAGATAAAAGAATTTGTCACCTGCCAATCTTGACTGGAGATACAAGCCTCTAATGCCCAAACGAACCATTAACATCATGAATGTTGCGTGTGTACATATAAATATTAATAGATGGATTCATGCATGTGTCCGTATTAAGCCATAACTTTCAGAATCATTTAAAGCATAATAAACATGACTGAAATGAGTGAATTCAGCCCAACTATTTATATGCAATTTTCTAAATTGGCTAAAGAGGGGTATGCAATAAAGTTCAGGTTATGACTTACTTCTCCCAAGATGAATTAACAGCAAAACCACCAGGGTTCCCATAAAGCAAGCCACTCTTAACACCTTCATCAGGGTCCAGGCGAATTTGTTTTTCAGGTATTGAAGTTGGGCCAAACAAATTTTGTGGCAACCATTGATCATCAATAATAGCAGGGACAGGGGCAGTAAATGTTCCACCATTCTGATTATTTCCAAATGAAACATTTTGAGGAGGATGGATACTAGAGCCGGTTTGCTCATCTTTCTTGAACAATGAAGCCATTGTTCTTTGAGGCACTGGATTTATCTTATCTTCTTTGTTTGGGAAGTTCTCTGGACGTAAAGGCCAGCCAACAGGAACACCAACTAAACCAAGACCATCCTGTCCAAGAGGTGTGCTATTCCACATCTGCCATGTGCCATTGTCAGGTATGTTGTTCAGATTATCCTGAGTCTTGGTGTTACATGGAAATAGATATGAAGTGGCATGCCTTTCCTCTGAAGCACGGGATCTTGAAAATGGCGATTCAATTGGTGATGGCTTCTTAATTTCAGAGGGTGCAGCTTTTGTCTTCACGGCAAATGGGTTTTCAGGTCTTGCAGCAGTTACAAACCCCAGGTCCTGTTGAAATTCATCTAATGATTCAGAAACAGGCCCTAGCAAGGATATGGGATCTGGGTCATAACAAGGGTCTTCAAAAATCTCTGATTCCTCTGGTAACAATTGGTGAGGCAAATCTTTCTTTTGGGAAAGCATGGGTTCAGACGACAATGAAAGAACTGCGCCACTGCCACTTGATCCCAAAAAAAATGAGGGTAAACTAAATGGCGACGACAGTCCAATAGGATTATCCGATGACTGGGTTGATGTAAGATGACCAGAAGAGGATGGGCTCTGAACTGCTTCACTCTTCCCTGTTGGTCTGCTTATTACATTTGAAGATGGAGGAGCTACAGCAGATGAGCGAGTAAACAGTTGTTGCCATGACTTATTCTGTGTTGGTTGAGCTTCAACAGGCACCTGCAGTAAATCAATTGGCATAAGTGTATCCATCACATAACCAGAACAGCAAAACAAAAATGGCAATCAGACTCTAATGGTGAGTTGGAACACATAAGTATCTCCCAGAAACCACCATGATAAGCTCCCAGCTCATGAGTCGTGAAACAACAACTAAGGAATATAAACAAATACATATTCTGCCACACCAAATATGCAATTGTGAATATTGTAATATGAGAGCCCAAGTCCCTGGCAGAAGTAATGTCCTCAAGCCTAGATAGCATCAACTGACAATAAACATAATATAATAGCCACAATAATAAGATGAATATTTGAAATTACAGCTATATCAGCCATTCATAGACTGCAATCCCTTTTTAACCCCCTCCGCCACTCCAAAAGCACCCTAAAAAGAATGATGAAAAACAACAAAAATTAAAGAGAAACTTACAGGTGGATAAGCACTTCTATTGTCTCCATTTGTGATTGATCTCCCAGAATCTTTTCCAAAAGTAGATGTTTGAGTATTTTCTACCACTGTAGGCTTTTGTTCTCTTGAAACATTCGATGTATTATTACTCTTTCCAAAAAATCCACCTCCAGTAAATGCTCTGGAAGAAGATAAAATGGTGCCTCTCATGCGATCCAAGTATCTTGTCCCAGCATTCCCTCGATTATGATTAATTGCAGCCACAGTCTTAAGTACAGGCCCGGTTTCTACACCATTAGATTTCATGCTTTCAGATGTGGTTCTGTGTTGCTCCGGTCTATCGCTGTCACTCTTGTTTCGCTCACTTTCCTTGCTCGCTCTTTTTTCTACCTCCTCAACATCAGAGTTGCTTTTACTTGAACCCCTATCTTTTTCCTTCTTTTTCTCCAGCCGCTTCCTTTCAAATCCCTTTTTGCTGTCTCTTTCTAGAACTCGAGGAGACCCCTTTCCATGTTCCTTTTCAGCCTCCATTTTCTCATCTCTCAATCTTCGGCGTTCTTCAACCAATTTTGCAACCTCTTCTCTTTGCTTTCTTTCTTCCTCTTCAAGTAGCTCCTTTTCTAACCTAGCTAGTCTTTTTTCCTCGGCTTTCCTACGAGCTTTTTCTCCCTTGCTCTCCTGACTATTCGCCCCATTCTCACCACAATTCTCCAGCAATCCTCTGTGCTCGGCATCAGTTGAGGAATCCTCTCTGGAAGAACTAACTCTGAAAAATTTTCTCCAAAGCCACGTGACATGAAAGAAAAATCTTGTTAATGCTTTGCAAGCACAAATAAAAACACGAGAATAAGATCTTTCTGTCAAACAATGATCATCATCCCCATCAAATAAATCACCATCCTTTTGCCAATAACTTGACTTCCCAGGAAAAGATCCATTGCCCCAATTTCCATTTTCAATCACTTCCTGTCCACACATCCACCCATTATCTGACGAAGCCTTCCCATTCAATATCTTTCCACCTTTACTAACAAGATCTTTCAAAATCCCTGAGTTATTCATCCCTGGGAGAACTGGCAAATCCAGAACCGGCCTTTTCGAAATATGGCCACAGTAAGAGCACATGAACTTTCCCCCACCAGGATTCTGGTCGCGATATGCAGTAAAACAATTCCTACATCTCCTGGTAGCGGTCCTACGCAGTTTTTGTAATTCAATAGCCTCAGACCTCTTCCTCTCCCTAAGCCTAGCATTCCTCCTGATCTGCCATGCTGACAACTGAGGCATCAAAACCTCATACCAGAACAGGGTTACCAACAGCACCAATACACAGGCGAGTCTTGATGATGTAATTTCAAACCGGAACGCAGGTGGCAAGAGCTGTGACAAAGCCCACAGTCCAATAAGTGGAATTACCAGCCATGGCAACATGGTAGCAATCCTCCTCGACCACCTTTGAATTACGCAGAGTATACACATTATCCTCCTCACCCAACGCCTCTCTTCCCCAGTCTTGAAAACAGGAAAAAGTTTCAAGCAACCTTCAACTCCCCCAAAAGTAATCAGAGAATTCACCCAGTCCCTTGATAAGAATATAAAAACCCTAGACTCCCAGCTCCTTGTGTCCTAAATACTTTCAATTCCTTCAAACCCTAGTGAAACAATTTACGTGGAACCTCCTAATTACGAGAATTAGAAACAAACGAACAAGTTAAAATCAGAGTTTCCCCAAATTCAAAAAGTAAATTGCTAGTGTTTCGAACCGCGTCTTTTACAGCTCCAAAACCTAGATAGCACGAAAAGCATAAGAATCAATCACGGAAAAGAACAACAGAAAACGGACTTAGGCGCGTACGTTTGATATTCCAGTCATCCCAGAGGGTCGGCAGCAAACTTTCCATTCGAAGATTTGTCCATTCGGCAGCAAATTCTTAGAGAAAATAACTTGACAAAGAAAATAGAGATAAGAGAGAGAAACATCGATCATAAAAAAAGGATAGATTTAGGAATTAGGACACGCCAGCAGCTCGCTGTATGAAATATACCCACTGCTCAGACCAACCGGTTCGTCAACGAACCCGGTCTAAATTTTAAACCGTATGAGTATCTATTCTAGTTGCGTGTTTACAAGCCTATAGGTCAAAATGTAACACCATTTCTACTTTCCAATTGGTTCACAAAATCAGTAACCTTTGTCAAAGCCCACAATTAATGGGCTGGCGAACGCTAATAAAAGCCCATAAAGGGTTACTCCTATTACTGAAAGCCCATTTAGCCCAATTAATAGGGTTGATTTCCTTTGCAAGAATAATGTAGATTTGGATACAAGTCTTTAAGATTTAATATCTTAAAATATGTGTATGATTAAAAATTATATAAATTATATATTTTTAAAATTATGTGATTATACAATTCTAATAAAATTTCAACCAACCATTTCTTATTTTTTATATTTGCAATAACAATATATCAAAATTGATTGACAAACAACAAATGAAATACTCCATCCATTCCGTTACAAATATCTTACTTATTATTTTTGGATGTCCCATTAGAAATGTCTTCTTTCTATAAACAGAAATAATTTTCCCCTCCAACAACTATGTGGACCACATATCATATACTCACAAATCAACTCTATCTTAATTCATGTGGCCAACAATAACAAGACACTTCTAATTAATGGGATGGAGGGAGTAAAAAATCTGAGGCCGGAAGGAGGGAGTAGGACTTTTGAATGTACATATGTCTTTGTGTTTGGAAATGGCATGAACTGAAATTATGTTACCATGACAGTGCTGACATGTAGAAAAGAAAATGTGAAGCAAGACACATGTAAATCAAAAAACTAGGAGGGCCACCCATGAGCAATAGTCCATGATGGAAAAAAAAATGTAAAATATATAGATATATATAAGAAAAATCAGGAAAAAAAGGGGGGGGGGGGGGGGGGGGGGGGACAGAGGAGCAGATTGATTGAATAGTTTACCCGGAAAAGTGATGAATGCATTATATCTGAGGATGAAAGTACTTTGCAGGCATTAATTGCATTACTGGAAAAGGGGGTTTTCCAAGGAGGGGGAAATTAAAGGATATGCGTATGCTAATTTTAATTGACAGTGCAGTGCATCTATCTGTGCATGTGCATGTGCGTGTGCCTGCCCACATATCTTTCCTTTCCCAATTTTGTTGAGTAATCACTGGTTTGCACCATTTCCTCCCAGACACAGATTTGCATGCAGTTGCTAAATCTGTGATATCTGATATACTATATGCATTAGATTCCCTCACTCGCATAGCGCACCACTATGTAACGACAACCGAGTGCTAGTTACAAATTACAATACAACATCCCATTACTTTTCTACTACTTCTACTTCCCACCATTTCATATCAGAATTATTGTTCCATGTCTTCCTTCCTACCACTATTTGACAGTTTTTATTGATGACGCGCGCAACATGGGTGTGGTTTTGGTGCATACACCTGCACATTCATATTTTATGTATGTGATGGGAGAAATGTTTCATATGATGTGGGAGATATTTCGTGAGATTGAATAATATTTTGTGGGTGTGCGATGGGAGTGATTATTTCTGTAATTGATGAATATGTGATGTGAATGATGTTCTACGTGATGGGAGAAATGTCATGTGTGATGTCTACACATGTTTACTATTCAAGGAATCATTGTGGCACACATATTTTAAGAAACATAATTTGTTTGTTCGAAGAGGGGAAAAAAAATGGTCCTTGATTCGAGACATTGGTTCGTGCACGAATCAGAACTCAACCACGAACTAAATGATTAATTAATTAAGGAATGTTGTTTGTATCAAAACTCAACCACAAACCAGCTGGTTGTTGCAGGAACCAACAACCAACACTCTTTAATTAATTAATTACTTGGTTCATGGTAGATATTTGATTCGTGCACAAACTGATGTCACGAATTATGGACTGTTTCGTCTTTTCGGACAAAAAAATTAGTATATTTCTAAAAGTACAAATACAAAAGAATTTATCAGACACTGACAGAGCATCGGTTTAATTTTTTTTTTTTATTCTATTATTGCCATATCCTTTCTTGCTTTCTTGGAACTTATTCATTATTGACCTAAATACACTATTATATGTTGGTGCCAACTGCCAAGTAAGTGAGTAACACTAGCTAATATGGGTGAAAATTGTAATTTACTTATATGTCTATGATTGCAAGAGAAAGACAAAAGATTTTGGTTAAGAATGTCATTATTGAATTTATGATTTGATAAAGGCCGGCCACATGAAGACCGCAACTTGGCTCACTAATCATCAATTCAATAGGATTGTTTTTAACTTGCCATATAAGGTTAGTGACTGGTGATCTTTCCTTCGAACAAGCTTAGGAGTTGTTTGGATAATGGTTTTTTGAACCATTTTTAACTTTTTAAAGAGTTATTTATAAAGAGAAACTATTAGTACTTTCAAATTAGCTTTTATCCAACAAAAAACAAAATAGCTTTTCAAAACGTTTTCTTATATTGACATTTTTACCCCAAATTTAGCATATTTTATTTTATTTTATTTGTATATGATATGCAAGGTACAAAGCTTTTATTTTTTATATAAAAAATACTAATTTATTTATTTCATTTTAACCATATTATCACATATATATTCTTTTAATATTAGTATTAATTTTTTTATAACAATTGGAAAATAATAGTATTATTTAAAGGCATACGATATAATAAATAAATTTTGTTGAGCAACCTATACAAAAAATGAATTTATTTGATCAAAGTTAGATTATAAATCAAAATATATATAAATTAAATTACTTCTAACTAAATGCTGCATAGTATATAACTATTTAATCACTTTATTAAGTATTTTATTAAATTTAAATAAAGTATCATTATATTTTATGCATCAATATTATATTCTTTATATTCAATATTACAATGTAGAAAATCACATTTTGCCAAAAAAAAATATTACAATATAGAATCTAGCCAAAAAAAATATTACAATGTAGAAAATCATATTTTGCCACATCTGACTAATAATTTAAAGAATAAGATTAGCTAATACTTCCTCCGTTTTTACAAAATTGCTACATTTGCAAATGTGGCATTGTTCACACAAACACTTTGACTTAAAGTTTTATCATATAGTTATACAAGCTAAAATATAGCCAAATGAGATCGTGTTAGCTTCGTCTCGTCTTGTAGTTTTTAGATATCGAACTTTTAGAATTTTACTTGTACCGAACTTGAGTTATTAATAATTTAAAATGTGCATTGGACAGCGTGTTATGTGGGTCCGTAGCAAACATTAAAAAACAGAGGAAGTATAATACTAGCATCTAAAATTATGAAATCATAAACTTCTTGCATGGTATGATTGAATATCAAATATGTCCAAGTGCCAGTCCTTATCTTATACTCCCTCCGTTTTTCAAAAATTGTAACATTCATGCGTTTCATATTATCCAATGCAAATTTTTAACGCTTAATATATCAAATTATGTAAAAGTAAAAATTATATATATAAAAAAAATTGATATTCTAAAACTAGGCGTTTAGACGAATCTAACAAGATCTCACTTGACTATGTTTTATCTTATATAACTGTGTTAAAAAATTGAATCAAAGTTACTCAGTGAATAGTAAAAACTATAAAAATGTTATAACTATTTACAAACGGAGGGAGTATATATGATTTAGAGTTTGATTACGCACCCGGTCCCCTATTTCTCTCATTTATCCTTTTATAATTTATGTTGCATAAATTTTCACTAGTCGTAGCTTGCATAGACTGCTTAAAAAAATAAAAATATAAATAAACCCAATGCTAATGGGCTCTCCATCAATCCATCTTAAACCTCTCATCCAAATTTCATTTTTATTTTACTCACAAGACTTTCCTTTTAAAAATTTTACTACACGATAAGATACGAATGTGGAGTACTGCTATTTGATTGCAACTTGCAGGCGCATAGGTAAATAAAATCGAGACAGAGAAACCCCAGCCGTGCCCGTGTGGCACAAATTTCTCCACGTGTGGGACCCGAATCCTTTCTATTTATATTTAATTTCGGGGACACGATTATTACATTCTCACTCACTCACTCACTCTCTCCCAATTCCCACTCAATCTTCTGCAATTTGTGTCTTTCCCATCTTTCTCTTCCTCCCGAGCCCTGCCTTTTTCAAGAAAAAAAGAAAAAGAAAAAAATGGGCAACTACAGGTTCAGACTATCAGACATGATTCCGAATTCCTGGTTTTACAAGCTGAGGGACAACATGAGCAGGTCCCGGAACCGTCTCAAAACCTCAAACCCCACAAACAAAAGACACCCTTATTACACTCACCCATCGTCCTCATCATTCTCCTCTTCCTCATCATTAATCTCCAATAACAACAACAATCATTCCTCCAAGCTCTTATTGCAGCAGCCCCACCACCTGTCAGACCAGAGGAAATCTTACTACTTCACCAGGGACCTCGCCATTTCCCCGATTAAGTCCAGATTCTCGGACAAGAACCACGACCCCGACCCTGACCCTGACCCGCCCCGGAAGTCCGCCAGGAAAAGGAGGAGCTTCAAACGTCGGTACACTACCAGGCACGTGTCCCACCACCGCCCCAGGCACGTGTCCACTACGATTTCCGCGGGGTGCAACTGCCGTGCCAGCCTGGAATCCGTCTGGACGACGACGTCGACCAACAGCAACAAGCCTCCCGACTCCACTCCTGAGGAATACCCAAACTCACCTGATCGGACCACGACTTCGTCGTCCGACCACGATTCCGTCGTGCCTGAGTGCGGCTCCGACCGCGGCCTCACCACTGACGCACTCGACGATGATATGTTTGAAGGATGTCACTGCAAGGCGGAGAATGACATCATAATCGAGATGGATAATAATGATAACGATGATGATGATAAGCCTGAGTCGACGGAACTCGACCGTCTGCCCCCAATTATCACGAAGAAGCACGAACCGACAGCGACCAAAATCCAGCGAACCTCCGCGGAATTCTCGGAGAGCAACGAGTACGGATCCCTCCGCGTTAAGGTTGTGAAGGAGGACTTCGTAACCGCCGGGAATTGGGCCGGCGGCGGCGGCAAGGATGAGCACAAGGTCCACGTCAGCCCCGCAGTCCGTCGATTCTCGGCGAATTCGTCGTCGCCCGGCGGCGTGCGGCTCCGCACGAATTCGCCGAGAATTCTGAACCGTCGGATCCAGCAGGGGAGGAAGAGCACATCATCGAATTCGAGCTCGGGGGGCAGGCGGAGCGTGTCGGAGAGCTTCGCGGTGGTGAAATCGTCGAGGGATCCACGGCGGGATTTCAGAGAATCGATGGTGGAGATGATCGTGGAGAATAACATCAGGGCTTCCAAGGATTTGGAGGAGCTTCTGGCTTGCTACTTGTCCCTCAATTCTGATGAATATCACGACCTAATCATCAATGTGTTCAAGCAAATCTGGTTCGACTTCATTGTTCATGTTCGACTCAACTAGAAAAATAGTACTAGTACTACTACTATTAATGTAATAAATAATTTCTTCTATACTATATATTTTGACGTATTAATTATTATATATTATTATTGTAATATAATTTGTAATTATTGTACATAGAACGTATAGTAGTAGTTCATTATTATAATTAGTTAATCTGCCAGTTGAAGAAATATATATAGTACTCCATTGCATTGGAAGCAGTAACTGATAGTAATTGGAAATTGGAATTGGAAGTTGATGAAAGAAGGCCGGGAATGGGAATTGAAGATGCTTCCAAATTGGTGGTGGTTGTTTTGTTTTTGGTATGTTTTTCCGAAACTGGGAGCATTGTAATGAAGGTTCAATAATAAAAGAAAAATTAATTAAACCAAAATGTGATTACGATTTAGGAATAGATAGGTTATTACGTTGTGTGGCATTCCTTTGTGGAATTTTGTAGTAGTAGCCAGTAGGTAGTGTGGTATTTGTGCTTTTCCAGAGGCATTAATGATGAGGCGATACCCAAAAAGACAAAAGGCAGGGGTGGCGGAAAAACAAATAAACTGGGAAGTCGTAAAGTGGATTTAGCCATTACTATTAAATAATTCATATACATGGAAAATATTCGAACCGATTCGTTTAACCGCTGAGTCGAATCGAAATCGAACTGAATTTCCGGTTAATCAAGGATCCGGAGCAAATACAAATATCAAATTTCAGTATTCGTCCAGTTCAAATACAAATACAAATACTTTAATTTTCTTCCCCGATTAACCGAACCGAATATACTTATTTTATTTTAAAAGTTACATATATTGTATATATTATAGGCATTTTATTATAAAATTATATATAGATAATATATAATCATTATTTATTTAATTATTTAAGTATATAATAAAATAACTATAAAAATTAAAGAGTTAATTATCAAAATATATCACCATAATGAGTCTATATCATTTTTTTGTATTTAAGAATACCACATTATTGAAACATACCACTACACTAAGATTTGTTACTTATACAAACATATTTTTGATAACACTAAAAAGAACTACTGGATTACATAGTTATATATATATTTTTTCTATAGTATAATAACCTCAAAAATAAAATCTACGAAACTTAAGAATTAATAAATGAAAACTTGATTGTACATTTTTAGAGGGCCGGGAAAAATATTCGAATCGAATCGCTTAACCGCTGAATCGAATCGAAACCGAACACCCGGTTAACCGAGGACTCCGGTTACAAATACAAATACTGAAATGAAGTATTTGCCCGGTTCAAATATAAATACAAATACTTGAAAAATTCAGGTTAACCGAACCGTGCTCACCCCTAGATATACATACTGCTGCTCGTAGTATATGAGAAAAATTAAAGGCAATGACATGAAAAATCCATTCGTACCTAATTCCTCTATTTTTTAAATTTTGTTACGGATCCACCTAGCACGCAGTTCAATATACATTTATCATTAATAACTTAAGTTCAGTATAAGTAAAAATTTTAAAAGTTTGATATTTAAAAACTATAAGACTAGACGAATCTAACAAGATTCCGCTTGTCTATATTTTAACATGTATAACTATGATAAAACTTTAAGTTAAAGTGTTTGTGTGGATAATGAGTATGTTTGGGAGCAAGCATATTTTGTAGCATATAGCATATTGAAAGAGCATATCCTCTCACAGTTCTCTCTCCGAATCTGCTATCTGCTAACGCATCTGCTAACTCCCAAACATCCCAATGTCACATTTACAAATATAGCAAACTTTTAAAAATAGAGGAAGTACGCGTCATTTCTCAACTTTTATTTACTCTTGCTACTACTACTATATAAAGCATATTTACTCTGTTTTACTAGTACCCAGTAGTACTTATTGTTATAAGTTAATGGACTAATTTATTTCACTTTTAAATTACAACACGGCTAAAAAAACACTATTTAATAATATTAATTATTAATATATATATATATATATATATCAAATATCTATTCTTATTTTTCATCCCCGGCAAATATCTATTATTATTATTATTATTATTATTATTATTATTATTATTATTATTATTATTATTAAACTCGAGTTTGTATATATAAAATCGAAATGCATTCAAATTCGAACACAAAACTTAAAATTTAGTTGGATCCAATTATTTATGATCATATTCAATTTGAGCATACACATACACACTGATAGTATAATTAATGAGATGGACAATCTAAGATTATTAATGAAAGAAGTAGTTAATTATTCTACAGCAATACTTCCATATCATAAATAATGTTAATGCATGCATGCTGTAATAAAGATTCTTACAGTATAATGTAAGTCAAGTACTCCTCCTGCAGACATAAAAAGAAGATAAATAGTAGAATGTGTTTTTAAGGACAAGGTAGTGCTGTTTTTCTCCAGGTACTATCCTTTATTTCTAGACTAGATAGATAGATAGATACATCGTTGCCTACTACTCTTGTTCGCATGATAATTTTGAAATACACATACAGTAAATTAAAGCTGATTTTTTTATGGGCGGATGATTGGTGTGGCTGTACCATTTTCAAATTACAAATTCATAATAATTAAAATAAATAATAAAAAAGGGATAAAATTCTAATTAAACTCATTTAGAAAATACACAAGACTACCTAAGCTCACTATTACAAGTGGAAATTACACTAATTAATGATGGCCCTAAGCAAAACTTTTTGGACTTTGGTGTACACCACAGCATAAAGTTGAGGGTTGGCATGCAATATATTTATTTTATTATATTATATTATTATATTTGTAATAATATATAGGGCTAATAGGAGCATTACAGTAATATATACTGTATATCTACAGGTTTGAATTGGCTTATCTTGGATACTTTTGGTTTCAAAATTTAACAGACATGTTTGAATATTGGATAAGCTTTTGGTACAAACAAAAGCATCAACCCAAAAAATTTGGGAATGTTTTTGTAGAAACAAGTTGGGAATGTTTTTGTTCTTAATTTATTTTTGCCTTCTATTTTTCGTAAGTCCATCCAAACATTCTCATGTTTTATCATATTTAAATTTACATAGAATAATAATTAAATGTATATATACATTATTGTTACGCAAAAAAAAAAAAATGTATACATTGTTAAGTAAATTAGAAAGTCATGATGCGTAATCATTAACATTATAATTTTCATTTTAACGATAAAAAAAAATAAGTTGCTAAATTCCATAATTCAGTTCTAATGGGATTGGCAACCAACTTCAACTGAAATTCGTTAGTTACTAAGGTTCTAACGATCAATAGCTAAAATGAAAATTTCTTATAGTGTTAATTATATATATATATATATATGAAAGACTTTTTTGCTTAAAAAAGATAGTTGAGCTCATATTATACAAATTATAAAAGGATTAATTAAGAGGGTGATAAAAAAAAATCATATGAGAATTCAATTCCTAATCAAAAGGTTAGAAGTTGAAGCCTTTGTAAATAATTAAGCCAAAACACATTCCCACAACAATCATTTCACACAAAAATTGTGAAAAATCAAACTCATCTCGAGTGGTTTGACTTTGATTTTAATTCTTACATTATTATATTGTTTAAATCGACTGTTGGTTTTTTTTTTAAAAAAAAAATCTCACACATTAGGTTGTTAATTGTTATATATGTTCGTGCTGTCATCTGTAATATTCTAAGCTTATTCTACCTTCCTCAATCATGTAATTTGAGTTGGTGATCCACAAAATGAATTAAATTCTGATGGCGATTCAATTTAATTCAATTATTCCAGCAAAAGAATTAATAATAATCCAATTATTATTTGAGTATGATGGTCCTTGGCGTGGTGGGGGTGACAGGTTTCCTTCCAGTGGCGGAACCACTATATAACCAGGTGGTCAGCTGACCACCCTGAATTTTTATTTTTTAAATATTTTTTTTATTTTTTTATTTTTTTATGTAAAACTAATTTTAGTAATATATATACCCCAATTTTATTAAATAAGCAATTTTTTCTCAATTTTTTTTCATTCTTTCTTTAATTCGAAATATTTTTCTCTCTTAATTAACTTCAGTTGGGAATGGGGACTTGACCCAGTGATCATGTCATCTGACTTTCAACCTTATGGTTGGGTTATATTCCCACACGGCCCCGTATCCCCCCTTTATTCCCCTGTGTAATTTGTATAGTTTGAGCTCGCACACACCTTTGCCGCCACATAAGTGTCAATGTTTCAAAACAAAAAAACTTCAGCTTAATTATCCTACCCAACAGTAACAAAACATATTACATGGAACGGATGAAGAATTAAATAAATTTTTGACCACCCTGGATCGAATTTCTAATTCCGCCACCTGTGATACATGCTGAAGTAATGGGGATTCTTCAAGGGCTGCTCCTGGCAAAGGAAAAAGGGATTCAAGAACTTTGTTGTGCATGTGATTCCCTTGCTGCGTTGAAACTGAGTTCTAACCCGACTGATGATCATCATTGCCTTGCATCTCAGCTTCGGCATATTCATGATCTGAGGCTTCACTTTCGGATTTGTCGCTTCAAACATATTTTTCGTGGAGGAAATGTTGTTGCGGATGGTCTTGCGGATGGTCTTGCGAAGATAGGTGCGGAAAGTGAATTTTTCTTCACCACCTGGGCCTTTTCTCCGGACTCTTTGAAGCCCCTACTCGCCGCTTATGCCTTAGGCGCGTGGATCTCTAGAGCTAGGTCTTTGTTTTTTCTTTTTTCTTTCTTTTCCTAGCCTTGATAGGTTGTATCGCCAAAAACAAAAAAATATATTATTTGAGTATCAAAATTTAAAAAAAAAAATTATTATTATTATTATTTGAACTCCACACTCATGAGTATGGCATAGGAGTATATAATTTCAAAGGAAAGCATGGCCAATATAATGTCCATGAACGTGGAGTGAAATTTATACTACGTATTTATTTAATATTAATAATTAAATTCGGAATTGAAAAGGAGGGAACGCGGTGATTGTGGCTGTCTTCACTTTCAGGGGCAACCGATTTCATCCAAAGATACATTTTGATACTTTAACTTCAACATTTTTAAAATATGTTTTATATTCAACTATCCCTCCCCCTTCACACAATCACAACCACCCTCATTCATTTTATACTACATATACCATCCTCGCATTATTTTTCGACTATATGTTTTTCATTTTTAAACATTGACGCGCGTGAGAATTCAAGTTGTACAAATTACAAATGGGATAATGGATGATGGGGGTCGGGTTGAAATCGAACCCCCAATCATAAAGTTAGAAGTCGAGACATGATCAATGGGCCAAGTCCCAATCCTCTTTTTTTCCGGCTATGTTTGATTTGAATATTGTGTATTATTCAATTTTAACTCAATTTTATCACAAGTGTATAATAAATACTCCCTCCGTCCCATTTAAGATGTCTTGTTTGATTTCTGCACACAATCCAATGCACTTTTTAAATCGATCATATCTCAAAATATATATAAGTAAAAATTATGTGAAATATATATTCTAAAACTACACGATTAGACGAATCTAACAAGACCGAACTCGACTATTTTTTAAAAAATATTTACTTACAATACTATTGAGTCAAAGTTAAACAATGAACAGTGCCAAAAAGTCAAACAAGACATCTGAAGTGGGACGGAGGGAGTATATAGTTATGATTGGTTTGGTTAGATTTTTTAATCATATAATTTTAGAAATATAATTCATATCATTTTTACTATTACATATTTTCATATATTATTGCTAAATAAGTACATTCTAGAAAAGAAAAGGTTCGTAGTAATGGAACAAAATGAGTAATATATTAATATTATACTCCCTCCGTCCCATTTAAAATGTCCTGTTTAATTTCTGCACACAATTCAATGCACTTTTTTAATCGTTAATATCGCAAAAATATTGAGCTAAATATTATGTCAAATATATATTATAAAACTACACGATTAGATGAATCTAACAAAACCGAACTCGACTATTTTTTCCAAATATATACTTATAGTAATATTGAGTCAAAGTTGAATAATTAATAGTATCAAGAAGTCAAATAAGACATTTCTGTTGGGACGGAGGGAGTAGTTAGTAGTATAATGTTCTTCTGGTTTTCTCCTAATTAATAATATCACTTTATATTCATTTCTTTAAGATATCTTTTCCTTCCCAAAATAAATACTCTAGGTATATAATACCACCTACCCCCGCCACTTGAATATTAATTTTGTCTGGATACCAAACAAAAATGACCCATGGAATTAATTAAGAGAAGATATGCATTTGTACAATAGTTGTTCTTTTAGGATTTGGTTTGAGTGTTGAAGTAGTATTTTGTATGTGTTGAAGGAGAACTTTGTATGTGTTGAGTATTTTTATACAATCCAAACACAATTAAATACCAACACACACATACCTCATTATGTCAGTACTTCAACACCTGCTGAATATCACTTATTTAGCTCCATATCCAAACCCGTTTTTTTATGTTAAAATTTTTAGTCATACTGAACTTTTATTAAATAACCCAGGAGATTTTACATTAAATTATGATATGAATAAGGAACGTATGGAGTGAGATGAATATTTCATCAAGTGATCAAGTTTTCTAACTTATAACTTTATAATTGAGAGTTTAACTTTTCAACAGGCTCCCGATTTCTTCCCATTATGCATTTGTAATTTATATGACATGAGTTTCCACCATCATTTCTTCTGTGTATCAAATTTACCAACATAAATAAGGAACGCATGGACTATGGAGTATATACATACTATATATACGTTGATATGAATTTGAAACTGATAAATAGTGGAAGTCAAGGGGTAGCACCAATGTTTTTAACATCGGTACATCAGAATTAAACCTAAAAAGTGATGCACAAATATGTAGATTGTGTTTTTCTTAGAGTTGTAAACAAGCCAAACCGAACCGAGCTTCAAGTGTTTGTTCGTTAAACTTAACGAACGAACACGAACCGAGCCAAAAATCTTAACGAGTCAATTTTCATGTTTGAGCTCTGTTCGTTTAACCTTACGAACGAGCTAATAACGAACGAAAACGAGCCTAGTCGAGCTCAGTTAACGAACCATTTATTTTATTAATAAATTTATTTATTTTAGAATTAAATTAGGTGTGAAAATTTAATGGATATTATAATATAATTTATGAGAGAAATGTGAAATTAATAAAAATGAAAAATAGAAAGAACAACTAGATAAAATATTTATTTTTAATAATATATATTCTATTAAAAAAGAATTCCGAACTGTTCGCGAACTTAACGAACGAACACACAAACCAAATTATGTGTTTGAGCTCGGTTCGTTTTACTTACCGAACGAGCTGTTAACGAACGAACACATGTCGAAACGAGCTCAGCTCACGAACTGTTTGTTCTATTTACATCTCTAGTTTTTCTACACCTCATACATAAGGGGCTATATGTTCTTAAGTTCAAAACTAAAGGAAAAAAATTCATCAAAGTATAAAATTAATTTATGTGATGAAAAGTTAAAACGAAAATAATATGAATGATATGAGCAAGATTTTAAGAACAAGATCGGGATGATCGCAAAGTCCTAAGATCCTAATAGCAAGATCGAGATCTTAATGGATCATAATAATTTTAAGATCTTACAAAAATCTTATGCATTTTAAGGCAGTTGAGATGTTTAGGAGTTAACGGATAGTGGATTCGAAGAGACAACTGTAAGACAATATATTATTTGAATCTACTATTTGCGAGCGAATCCGCTCGCTTCCAAACATCCCCAGTAGAACAATAAAATGTAAGATCATATATAATTAAGAGTAGGATTCAGTTCTTAACAACTTTGGGTATCACTCATTGGGCAATCTTGTTCAACTAACATTTTTTTGCTCAACTGTTGAACTTAACATTTTTTTGTACTTAGGCCCTGTTCTGTAGGACTTATTTCCATGACTTATTACTTATTTTTATTAAAATCAGATCAGACCAGACCACATCAAATGAGATCAGAACAGACCCATTAAGATCAGATCAGATCATTATTGTTATCACCCAAAAATATTTGAGCCCATTACATTCCGGCCCATTATACTTCGGCCCAGCATTTAAATAAATCGGCCGAGTTCATGGTTGAGCCCGGGACAGATGACAATGTGTAATGGCGGCATACTTGAAGAAGATTGGAGCAGCGTGGTAGACCAGGCATCACCCATGGAGAGGATCATGGAAGCATTGATGACAGGCATCATCAAGGGAGAACATCATGGGAAGGTTACCGAGCGTTACAGCATCTCCATCCAGAGATGAGTGTCGTAGTCTGCCTCTATAAATACAATGGTGGTGGCATCCCAAGGGGACATCACAACCTCTCCAAAAGGAATCCGCATTTTCAATACTTTTACTTCCTGTAATCCTTTCATTCCTTGCAAGTTTAATTCTGTATTCTTTTCATTCTGCAATTTTCTTCCTTTACTGTTTTATTCAAGTTTTTCTGTAATTCTCTACAATCCTTGTAACAATCCTCAAACCATATTCAATAAAAATTCCTTGGTTAACAAATTGGCACGCCCAGTGGGACACGAAGTGGAAACCATATCCGCTTGGAAGTGTATGCAACTTAGATCTGGACGAGTAGTGAGGGATTTAACACAAAAATTTGGAGAAATGTCGCTACGTGAAGAAACTCCAGTAAGAACACCGTCTGAGAACGTCGATAATACGGCGACTCACTCCCAACCACCACAGGGGATGATGCAAGTCCCAACCTTTTCGGAACAAATACGGCTATCGATGACTGAATCGATGGCTGAATTCATGCCTTTACTTACGAGGCACCTTATGGATGTATTGCGGCCTGCCATGGCTGATCAAGCTGATAAAATCTGTGGATCCCTGCGTACTCAGCAGGAAGGGTCCTCAAGTGGCATGACTATGCCAGCAAACATTACAGGTCCGGGGCTGTATGGCGTCCAAAGGACTTGGGGGACAACACTCAGCCAGCCGCCATTGTTATCTGAATCCACAGGGCTGGCCAGTCTGCCTCCATTTCCATATGCTTCCACTCATGCGGCACCTATGCAGAACTTTGGATATGCAGCATCTCCAATGCCGACCTATGCTGCGTCAAGTTATTTGATGCCAAATACTGGATCGAGCTACACAGCGATCCCTGGGGTACCACGCCATGTGACGACGCCTCACACACCATTTGGAGTGGTAGCATCACCACATGCCAATATCTACACACCAGCCGCCAATCCGCTATATCAAGTGGCGACTCAAGGTGGCCCAGCCGCCATCCCACAAATTCATATGGCGGCACCTCAGGCCGCCATACCTGCTCAACAGATGGCGGCTCATCCTGCCACCATCCCTACCCACCAGGTGGCGGCGCCTCAAGTCGCCATGGCGGCTCATACTCCTCAGGCCACGATGCCTCATCAGGACGCGATGCCTCCTCAGGCCGCGGTGCCTCCTCAGGCTGCGATGCCTCCTCAAGCCGCGATGCCTCCCACACAGGCACCAGTGGTATCACCCGAGGTGTTAGCAGATATGATACAGCAACACTTTGGGATTCAGCTAAGGCCGATGGAACGGTCCACATATAAGAAGCCATACCCTGATTGGGTAGACACCATGCAGCCATATCCCAGGGGCTTCAAAATGCCCGAGTTTACTACATTCTCCGGGGACGACGACAAGTCCACCGTGGAACATGTGGGCAGATTCACTGCCCAATGTGGCGAGGCAGCAGCCAATGATTGGCTGAAGCTAAGGTTGTTCAGTTCATCCCTAACTGGACCTGCCTTCGCATGGTTTGCTTCTCTGCGGCCTAACTCCATACAAAACTGGGCCGAGATTGAGCGGGCGTTCCACGACAGATTCTATACCCCTCTGTCACAGGTTAGTCTTGCAGATCTTACTAGTGCTAAACAGTTTACCGATGAGACGGCAAACACTTTCGTTAACAGATTGCAGCGGCTTAAGGGTCGATGTACTATAGCAGTCCCTGATAGGGAGATAGCCAATATTGCAGTGGCGAATATGTTGCCAAAACTAAAAAAACGTTTAATTGTGCAGGATTCCACTAATCTTGCCCAGCTGGCCGAGAAAGCGGCCCGCTTGGAAAAGTTCCTTGATGAACAAGATGAGAAGCGTCTACCAACACACGAGACTTCTTTTGAGAAATTGAAACATGATAAAAAGGAAGATGAACTAAGGGTGGTGACCAATGCAATAACCTTGGGTGGTAAAAACCCTGGATAGTAGCCATGGAACGCCATCAACAGCGGCCTTGGAGGCCGAATGGTTGCTAGTTGAGGCTGGTGCCTGGGCATGAGGTGATGGCCCGAGGACTAGGGCGGCTGTCGGACTGGCAGCGCGCAACCGAGGCTGGCGGTCGGCATGCTGGCGGCAGGTTGGATGGCTGGCGGCCAAGGCGAGGCTGGCGGCCGGGCAAGGCTGGCGGCCGGGTTAGCGGCTGGGCGATGCTGGCGGCCGGGCAATGCTGGCGGCCGGGCGATGCTGGCGGCCGGAGCGCGAGGCTGGCGACACTCAACCGAGGCTGGCGGCCGGCATGCTGGCGGCCGGGCAATGCTGGCGGCCGGGCGATGCTGGCGGCCGGAGCGCGAGGCTGGCGACACTCAACCGAGGTTGGCGGCCGGCATGCTGGCGGCAGGCTGGATGGCTGGCGGCTCGGCGATGCTGGCGGCCAGAGCGCGAGGTGGCGACACTCAACCGAGCTGGCGGCAAGTCACTGGCGGCACTCGAGGGAGGAGTTGGCGGCGTCTTCGGGCTATGGTGGCGGCCATCTCCGCTGGCGGCCCTCCTCGATTGGCGGCTCTCCTCGAGACGCTGGCGGCGGGGTTCCGGGCTTGGCGAGCCTCTCAAGTGTGGCGTGCCGGGTCTTGGCGGCACTAGGATGGCGGATCTCGATAGGCTGGCGGCGGCAGCACCCCATGCTGGCGGCCTAACTTTCCACCAGCAGGCGATGGCGGCTCGAGAGGGGCCGGCGGCGCTCTCACTTGGTAGGGTGGCGGCCTGCAGAGTTATGGATGACGGCGTTCGCGGCCTAAGGTGTTGATGGCTGGCGGCCTCAAGGTGGTGTCCGGTGGCCTGAATCGCGTAGTCAACCTCCGGGCTACAACGACAAAGATGAAGGTGCAGTGGTGCTCTAAACTAGCAGGAGGATGGAGAGGACGCAAGAGACGAAGAGAGGAGAAGAGGACGCCAATGGCGTGACGAAGAGCACGTATGAGAAGGGAGAGGAGAAGAAATTTAAAAAAAAAAAAAAGGGTGGCTGCTTAAAAAAAAGTTTTGATGGTGGCGGCTTGTTTGCTTTAAGAGAAAAGATGTTGGTGGCTTGAAAAAAGAAAAATAAATAAATAAAGTGGCAGCCGCCATTGATAATAAAAAATTTTCTAGCCGCCAACAACTCAATTAAGAGAGTCATGTTTGAGATTCAACTTAATTAAGTGGCAGCCGCCAACAACTTAAAAAAGATGGCGGAAGAGAGTCAAGTGGCGGCATGTTTGAGAACACTAAATAACCATGTCTAAGCCGCCAATAGCTTTAATTAGATATTCAAGTGGCGGCTAAGTCAATAGGTTAATATATATATATATACATATATCTTATAATAGTTAAAATAAAATTAAGAGTGTACGTATTATATATATAACATATAGATTTCCCAATTCCACATGCCGGTTGCCGCTGGCGGCATTTATTTTAAATAATAAAAAAAGGGGGGCTTCCCACCTCATGAAATTACGGTGAAAGCTGGCTGCATATTACGATGTTGGCGACAGTTATATATGGAGGCTTGCAGTTATGAAAATCAGGGGATTCAAAATATATGCGCATTTTCAGTCTCAGTTCCATCGACCGAAAGCGCAAGGGGGGCATCTGTTATCACCCAAAAATATTTGAGCCCATTACATTCCGGCCCATTATACTTCGGCCCAGCATTTAAATAAATCGGCCGAGTTCATGGTTGAGCCCGGGACAGATGACAATGTGTAATGGCGGCATACTTGAAGAAGATTGGAGCAGCGTGGTAGACCAGGCATCACCCATGGAGAGGATCATGGAAGCATTGATGACAGGCATCATCAAGGGAGAACATCATGGGAAGGTTACCGAGCGTTACAGCATCTCCATCCAGAGATGAGTGTCGTAGTCTGCCTCTATAAATACAATGGTGGTGGCATCCCAAGGGGACATCACAACCTCTCCAAAAGGAATCCGCATTTTCAATACTTTTACTTCCTGTAATCCTTTCATTCCTTGCAAGTTTAATTTTGTATTCTTTTCATTCTGCAATTTTCTTCCTTTACTGTTTTATTCAAGTTTTTCTGTAATTCTCTACAATCCTTGTAACAATCCTCAAACCATATTCAATAAAAATTCCTTGGTTAACAATTATAATAAAATTATATAATTACACGTAATATTTTTTATAAAAAAATAGCAATTTATATATTATTTAAATATACTAATAATACTAATATAAATACTTTCAATATTGTATATATTTTTCAATAAAATATTTTATAATAAATAATATATAAATTATTAATTATGATAACATGATATTTATTTTAAAAATGTAAATACACAAAATGTTGGAAATTTGTAAATATATATACTTACAGTAATTTGTCAATGATGAATACTTTGTATATGACTCATGGAATATGCCATTTTATGTTCTACTAAAAAAAGAAAGTTATTCAATAAATTGAGTCTTAGACTTCCCATTTGTGATGGTTAACACGTGTGAATTAAATTTAATAATAAAGAACATTAACATTATGTATTATAAATAAGTATTTTAAAAAATAATTTGGATATACTTTAAAAAACAAATGAAATGAAATAGTAATTAATAATACATTAAAATTTTTCTTATAATTATTTTTAGGTGAATACCAGGGTATCCCCAGACCACATTGGACCTAAGACTAATCCCTCGAGGATCTGCAAGAGCAATTAAGGGCGTATCTCCCAAAGCAGTTCTTTGCATATACAAGGCTCGAACCTGAGACCTTGCTTAAGCGACTAGAGCCCCCATCCACTCAAGCCAACTGCTGTTGGTTTTCTTATAATTATTAACAGTATAATACAATAATAATACATTAATTAATTATAAAAATTAATAAATTAAAATGAATTGTTACAATTAATTTAATAATAATAATAATTTTGTTATTAATAATTAATAATAATAATTATGTTTACATTATTATTATTTTATAATAAAAATAATTTTAAGTATAAAAAATATCATATCAGACCAAACTAGATCAGACCAGACCAGATCGAATCATATCAGACCAGAAACATTCAGACAAGACCAGATCTTATAAAATTCAGATCCGCACACCTTATTTTAGGGAAAGAGAACAGGACCTTAATATTTACAGACTATGAAATTGGTGGTGAAAGCTCATGCCACACAAATTACAAAGAGACCAAAGGGATGGATAAGCGGCCGGCTGGGAATCGAACCCCCTATACATTTTCTGTTTATGCTAAATTAGCAAAAAAAAATCATAAAATAACTTAAAACCATTTGTCAATAGTACTGCAAATCATAAGCATGCGTTATACTGTATATTAAATTTTCCATAAATTTTCTAACGAGGACACTAGCAAACATAAGTGCATTGTACTTTTTCCATTTTGGCGCTACTTAGCGCCAATAAAGCTTCGAAATTGAGATTTTATTTTTTTTTTTAGAAAATTGTTTTACAAAACATTTTTCCATAGCACAAACATGAACGCGCTTACATTGTTTTTTCTATTATTGGCATTGATTGATATGATGCCGGATGGAGTACTCTATTTTTGCAATAATCATTCAATCAATTGGCAATATAATGCTTCGTATATATGTACCCTACCTATGAATAGATCGAGTCGTTCGTCCTAGAGAACATACTATACCACAAATTAAAGGTTTGCTGCTCATGTTTGCATAATTGAAAACGTACTCATAAGAATCGTGTATGCTATAAGTTATACAGTCCACACAAGTAATATTTTTATGTGTGTATCAGTTATCCCCATATCACATTGACATTGGTTCCAATATTAATTCCTCACGAATTTAGTGGGGAATTGAAGGGATGTTTCTCACAAAACAGAATTCTACATATACAAATGCTCGAATACGCCGTATTCCACATTATTCCAATCATTTACAAATGCTACAATCATTTCAATTGAGATTTCTTAATAGAAATTAGATTTAGCATATAAGAAACTTAGTTATTAATTTGTGGTTAAATAGTAGTAGTAGTAGTAGTAAAGTATCAGCATAGATATATATATATGTGTGTGTATAAATAATGAATAGTTGTGGTTGTGGTGGATGGTACGTAGAGTCAAAAGTGAGGAGTCATTCACATTAATTGACATGGGAATTCATATAGTAGTATGTTCATTGAGTCTCTTGTCTCTTTCTCTCAAATAATTTACCAATCACCTCACCTCACCTTTAATTAATTTGCTCTCTTCCACGAATTTCAACGCTTCTCTCTCTTTCTCTCTCACTAAATAGTACTCCCTCGGTCCCAACCCAAGTGTCTTGTTACTGTTGGGCACGTGAATTAAGATAGAGTTGGTTTGTGAGTATATGGTGGGGTCCACATAGTTGTTGGAGGGGAAAATTATTTTTATTTATAGAAAGAAAACATTTGTAATGGGACATCTAAAAATAGTAAGTAGGACATTTGGAATGGGACGGAGGAATTAGTAAACAATAATGTCTTCATCATCGCTATGCCTATATAATACTCCCTCGTCTCATTTGTAGTATCCAGTTAATGTTGGGTATGAAAGGGAAAATTATTTTTAGTTATAAAAAGAAAATATTTGTGATGGAACATCCAAAAATAGTAAGTAGGACATTTCAGTTAAGGGAGGGATATACTCCATTAGAGAAGAGATACTATTTTCTAAATTAGCAATCTCTAAATTAAACCTGTTTAAACTCTTGTTTTGTAGTATCTGTGTTCGATGATATGTACCATACAAACACAATGAGATGACAAATTTGTGACAGTATCATTAATACTGCTAGTAGGAGTTGTAGTAGTAGTAGTAGTAGTACAATACTACTAGTATATGATCTGGATTCTGGAAGCTATGAAAATGAGTAATTTAGGGAGAGAGGCAGCAGCTTGTAGCTTCCAGAATTTGACGAGTTGATCTGCTGCCTGCCTGAGGCTGAGAGTGCCTCTATGTATAGATTATGTGGATGTTTGGGAGTCAGTAGATCTGCCAGCAGATAGCAGATTTGGAAAGTAATTATGAGACAATTCTCTCTCCGGATCCGCTATCCACTAGCGGATCCGACGACTCTCAAACATCCCCTATATCTAACACAAAAATACTGCTCCTGCCCTGATCATCTCCTATGTGACAATTCACTACAATTTATACATATATTTTAACATTAATAATAATGTCAGAGAAAAGCCAACTCCTGCTTATCTTTTACGAACTACTACTACTACTACTAAATTCCCCATGTTTTGTTTTTATCTGCTAAGGCGTTTTTTATTTTCTTTTCTTCCCTTTTTGTTTGTTTGCTCTTTGGTGGAGTATTATTATTATTATTATTATTATTATGATATGATTGCCGTGATATGTAAAATGAAATGCTGGAGAGTGGAGACGACCATAATCTATATACATAATCTTGGAATATATTCATTTTCTCTTGTCTTATTTGCCAACTACTTGTTTTGTTTGGTGACTTGGCCATACATACATACAAGTCAATAATACATAAAATTTCATTGCAACCTTAAAAAAAGAAAACTGCAGAAAATCAACGGTGCACATGTAAACGGCACGAGTCCCATACTTGTAAGAGATTAGGACGAAGCAAGTGAGATAATTGGGGAAGAAAGCTTTCATTGGAGATCAATTAATAATGAATTTTCCAAGTAGATATATATAATTGAAGTAGTTTTAGTTAGGAGTAATTTACTACTACTAATTAATTGTACTGAAATTAAGGGAGGCGGTGGGCATTGAATTCAATATACTACTAATACAAGTGGAATAATTATTAATTAATTAATGTGTCGGCCTTAGTCAATATTGGCCAACAAAACACAATGCGCAGATTCTGGGTTTCCTATCACTATCTATCTATATTCTATAATAATTCACCATACATATGTATATATAAAAAAAAAGATATTAGTACCACATTTTCTTAACAGAGAGTGTACAAATATGCGTGCCTCCATTTTTTTTCAAAACTCTAATATGTAGTACTATAATTTACATCCAAGATCACATTCTTATGAATTTTTCCGATTGGGAAATGTCATAGTAAAAGTTACACTGTGTTGAGTCATGTAAATTTGTAGGAAGTTCACAACCGATGATTGAACTTAGAGGATTGAACTTCTGGTTGTACTGTTTTTCATTTCGGACATCGCTATGGGAAAGAGACCGAAGTTCGAGAAGACCCCAACGGCTCCTTTGCTGAAATGGGAGGAGGTATACTAACGTATCTTTCTTGCAGGAAAACTCCCCCATTTCAGGAATAGAGCTGGTACTCTTAAAACCTGAATTATCCCAACGGCTATTTCCCTAATTGGCAAAATTATTCAAATGTGTCTGTGGGATTCTGGGTTTAAGAGAGGGGTTTCGGCATTCTGAGAGATAGAGTTACATCGATCAGATTATTATCAAAAATACTCTCAAGAGCGTCGAGCCTCAAGTGAAAAGAAAGAACCCTAACTGATTACGCAGCGTTCGTGTGAATCGACTCAACCTGTGGCTGCAAGAATCAGTGATCGACTTGGACTAGAAAGTGTGCAACTGAATTGATTCTTTCCTTGGTGCGTCTGCGACCATTGAAGGAGGCTGTCCAAGCGACTTTGGGATTGCTGTTCCAATCGACTCCGTCGCTCTGAAGGAGGTGCATCCTCTGACGTCTTCAGGGAGAACTCAAGGTGGGAAGCTTTGAGGGGTTGGAATAGGTGGAGATACCTAGTCAGAAGCTGGGAAGGTTCCTGATCAACTAACCTACCTCCTGGAAGTCCTGAAGAGGAAGCACTGTCCGAGTTCTACTTATGTGTATGGTTGTGAACCATGTTTGAACCACATAGTAAAACTCTCTCCTGGATTGGTATCCCCCAGATGTAGGCCGAAGGCCGAACTGGGTCAACAACCCTTGCGTCTCTAATTACTCTTTATGCTTGTTGCTTGCTTATTTATCCGCTGTGCATGTGTTTCCTGATCAAACATTTTACATTGGTTGTTTGATTCTGTGTGTTCATTGTGTTAGACTGAACTGGTTCATTGAACTGTGCATAAAGAGTACATCTTGTGGTTGCTGGGAACCTAACAAGTGGTATCAGAGCTACACTCTTCCGAGAGAGATCCCTACTACAAGATGAGTCAAAGGTGGAACTACACGCAACCTCCGTTACTGGATGGTTCCAACTTTGCCTTCTGGAAGAACAAGATGCGAACCTTCCTCATGTCCATTGATGACTTGGCTTGGAATGCTGTGAATGTCAAGTATGAAGTGCCAACTGTGACAGCTGATGGTGTGACCAAAGAGAAAAACATCAGTGAATGGAGTGCTACTGAGAAATCTCTATCCAACATGAACTCCAAGGCCCTGCACGCCATCTTCAGTGCAGTCACTGATGACCAATACTTTCTCATCTCCAACTGCACCACTGCTTTTGAAGCATGGGAAATATTGGTTAACTCTCATGAAGGTTCTGCCTCTGTAAGGAAATCCAAACTCATTGTTATTGATGCTCAATTTCATAAACTTTGCATGGATGAAAATGAATCTGTCAATAGTTTCTTTAGTAGAGTACGCACCTTAACCAACCAAGCCCAACAACTTGGTAAGACCTACTCCACACAGGAGATAGTTACTAAAATTGTAGGTACTCTTCCTGAGAGATTCAATGCCAAGATTGCTGCTCTGGAGCTTCAAGAAAACTTTGCTACCATAGGTGTGGATGAGTTAATGGGTATCCTGCAATCTTGGGAAATGAGCCATTGCAAGAAGTTCTCTGGGAAGTCTGTTTCATTCAAGGCTGAGACCAAAACTCAGACTGCCCCTGCTGCTGAGGGCTCTGGCCTCACCTCTGATGATGAGGACCTTGCCTTGCTGTCCAAACAAGTTGCTCGTATCCTCAGAAACAAGAGAACTAAGGAGTTTGGAAATCGAAGGGGTGAAAGCTCCTCCAGCAGCAAGCCTGACAAGAGGAGAAGTGACAAACATACCAAGAAACCCTCTCAAGAATCATCTGATCCAAAAGGGACTCAGTGTTTTGAGTGCAAGGGGTATGGTCATGTTCGCGCTGATTGTGCCAATCTCAAGAACAAGTCCTCTGGGCATAAAAAATCCTATCATGTCACTCTCAGTGATGATGATGAATCCAACTCCAATGAGGGTGGAGATGAGGTCGGAGTAGCATTTGTCTGTCCCTGGGATGATGCATCCGAATCTGAGTCTGAAACAGGTATTTCCTCATCCAGTGTCAATATTGTTTCATCTGATGCTGCTGCTTCCACCTCCCACAGGGATGACAACCAAAGGATTGAAGCACTCAGCAACATGTATGACGAGTCAAATCTCAGGTTGGAACAGACACTCGATGAACTGGATGGTGCCCTCCGTGACTTAACCATATCCAGGGAAGAGATTGCATATCTCAACAATGAACTCGATGAGCTGGTTGCTAAGCACTATGTCCAAGGTGAGGAGGCCAGAGAATATCTGAAAGAGCTCAACAAATATAAAGATGCACACTTTGAGCAGTGGAGAGCTCTTAAGGATGCTGAACACAGAAGAGATGAATTGGAGTATCTTGCTGCTCACTTGCAACCTGCCAACATGGAGTACTGTGTCCAGATTGATGAACTGGCAGTGGAGCTGGGTGAACATATGACAGCAAAACGGGAGCTGACAGAGCAAGTTGCTGAGCTTACCACCCAAAGGGACAACTTTCAACTCCAAGTGGTCAACCTCACTGAACAACTAACAGACCTAAAGGTTGTGAATGGAGCTCTCATTGAACAAGTCTCCTCACTTGGTGATAACAAAGTAGAGCTTGAAGAAACTATTGCCAAGCTGACTGCTCAAGTCCAAGATCTCACCTCTAAAGTCACCAAATCTGAGGACTTGGCAAACAGGCTGAACAAAGGGAAGGACGTTCTTCAAGAAATCCTTTCTGCTTCTAAAGTCCATGGAGATAGGAGAGGAATTGGCTTTGTGAAAGAAAGCAGCTCATCCGCTCCTAGGACTTTTGTCAAAGAAGGGAGTAGCAGTTCTGCCACCTCAGGAAAGGGCTCGGAGGACTCTCCAAAACCTGTTAGGAGATCCAAATCCAAGAAAAGTAAAAGGAAGACTCCTCCAGCTGTTCCTCTTGAATGTACCTATTGCAAGTCTTATGGTCACAAAACTGAAAGCTGTAGACTACTCTCCAGAGATGCTTTTTCAGGGAGGCCAATGATCTGGCCCAGCGAAGATATCAAGAGAAAGATATCAAGGAGAGAATGGAAAATCAAATGCAACATGCTGTGCAGCATGGCTTTCCATTCTACATCCAAGAATGGGAAGAAGTCCTGCTGGTACTTTGACAGCGGGTGTTCCAGGCACATGACTGGGGACAAGGAGCTTCTCAGTAACTACCATGAAGTTGATGGAGGATTTGTTGTTTTCGGATATGGCAACAAAGGAAAGGTGGTTGGTCAAGGGTCTATTACAGAAGATGGATTTTTTGGCCTCAAAACTGTCTACCATGTGGAAGGTCTTTGTGCAAACCTGATAAGCATAAGTCATCTCTGTGACAACAAGTTGAAAGTCCTGTTTGATGAAGATTGCTGCTTGGTGCTCGACTCAAATTACAAGTGCATCACAAAAGGTCAGAGATCCAATAATGACTGTTATATGCTCTCACAGTCTTGTCTATTTGTTGATAGTACAGGTTCGCTTCAAACCCAACTGTGGCATGAACGACTGGGTCACCTGAACTTTAAGGACCTAATTAAGCTGAGTCGTACTGGAGCAATCAAAGGTCTTCCTACTCTGAGCAAACCTGAGGAAAGGATATGTGACAACTGCATGAAGAACAAGCAACATAAAGCTACTCACAAGTCCATTGATCAAAATGGGACTTCCCAATGCCTTGAATTGGTTCATATGGATCTATTTGGACCCACTGATGTAAAGAGCTTGGGAGGTAAGAGCTATGTTCTTGTCTGTGTTGATGACTTTTCACGCTACACTTGGGTATCCTTTCTCAGGGAAAAGGGTGAAGCACTCAAAGCATTCATCAAACTGTGCAATCAACTGTCAAACGAGAAGGACTGCAAAATCAAGAGGATTCGAAGTGACCATGGTGGTGAATTTGAAAACCATGCCTTCGAAGAATTCTGCAGTAATGCTGGAATCAAGCATGAGTTCTCTGCACCTCGAACTCCTCAACAAAATGGTGTTGTGGAGAGGAAAAATAGGACCATTCAAGAAATGGCAAGAGTCATGCTGAATGCTAAAGGAGTTCCTCAATACCTGTGGGCTGAAGCGGTTCATACAGCTTGCCATGTCATTAACCGCGTCCATCTGAGAGCCACAACAAAGAAGACTTCATATGAACTCTGGACTGGTAAAAAGACTACTCTTTCATATTTTCACATCTTTGGAAACAAGTGCTTTGTTGTGAATGACAGGGAGCACGTGGGAAAATTCCAAGAGAAAAGTGAAGAAGGAGTCTTCATGGGATACTCTTCTACCAGCAAGGCTTACAGAGTCTACCTGCCCTCCTCTAGGAAAGTGATTGAGTCGGCCAACGTGGTCATTGAAGATAAGCCAAGCCACTTGTCTGAAACCACTCCAGATATCTCTGCTCAAGAAGTTATCAATCTTCAGTCAGACTCGTCTGAGTTACCTTCTCCAGGAAAGGATGATCAGAGTTCAGTCCATTCTACTGAACTGAACCCCCTGCTGACCTGTCCTCCCTCTGAAAAGAAAGTTCACAGGAACCATGATGAAGAAGACATCATTGGTGACATTAACGAAGGGAGAAGAACCAGAGCCAAGAAGAAGATTGACTACAGGGAGCTGGCTGGGCTTCATTGCTTCACTTCCAGAATCGAGCCTAAAAAGGTAGAAGAAGCTTTGTCTGATGAGCACTGGGTGTCTGCTATGCAGGAGGAGCTTCAACAATTCTCCAGGAACCATGTGTGGGATCTTGTGGAAAGGCCATCTGATGTTAATGTGATAGGAACCAAATGGATATTTAAGAACAAATCAGATGAGAATGGTAACATCACAAGAAACAAGGCGCGGCTGGTTGCTCAGGGATACACTCAAATCGAAGGAATAGACTTCAGTGAAACCTTTGCTCCAGTAGCAAGGTTGGAAGCTATCAGACTTCTGATTGCAGTGGCATGTTCATTTGAGTTCAAACTGTATCAAATGGATGTGAAGAGTGCTTTTCTTAATGGGTATCTAAAAGAAGAAGCATATGTTGAGCAACCCAAGGGGTTCGAAGATCCACACTATCCAGATCATGTGTATAAGCTCAACAAAGCTCTCTATGGCCTCAAGCAAGCCCCCAGGGCATGGTATGAAAGATTATCAAGCTACCTGTTGGAGCATGGATATGAAAGGGGAAGTGCTGATCAGACAATGTTCATCAAAAGGGAATCTAAGGGATTTATTGTTGCTCAGATCTATGTTGATGACATAGTGTTTGGATCAACATCTCACATTCTTAAGGATGAGTTTATTAAGATTATGAGCAATGAATTTGAGATGAGCCTTGTTGGAGAGCTGACCTACTTTCTTGGCCTTCAGATCACTCAAAAGAAGGAAGGCATTTTTGTCAATCAGTCCAAATATGCCAAAGAATTGGTCAAGAAGTTTGGAATGGAGTCAAGTAAAGCAGTCAGAACACCCATTGGGACAAATGACAAGATCAGTCTTGATCCCACTGGTGTTAGTGTTGATTCCAAGCTGTATAGAAGCATCATTGGGAGCTTACTCTATCTAGCAGCTAGCAGACCTGACATAAGCTTTGCTGTAGGAGTGTGTGCAAGATATCAAGCTAATCCTAAGGAATCCCATCTTCATGCTGCCAAGAGGATTATCAAGTACATCTCTGGAACAGCCAATCTGGGAATATGGTATTCAAAGGATTCCAGCCTACAACTTATTGGATACAGTGATGCCGATTGGGCTGGATGTGTAGATGATCGCAAAAGCACTACGGGTGGCTGTTTCTATGTTGGAACAAATCTAGTAAGCTGGTACAGCAAGAAGCAGAGTTCAATCTCATTGTCCACTGCAGAGGCTGAATACCTTGCTGCGGGAAGCTGCTGCGCCCAACTCCTATGGATGAGACAGATGCTTAAGGATTATGGTGTGGAGCAGAAAGAACTGATTCTTATGTGTGACAACATGAGTGCTATTAGCATTGCTAAGAATCCAGTTCAGCATAGCCGGACGAAGCACATTGATATTAGACATCATTACATCAGGGAGCTGGTTGAAGACAAAGTGGTGTCCATTCAACACGTTGGAACTGATCTTCAACACGCAGACATTTTCACCAAGGCTCTAAATAGTGATCGCTTTGAATCGCTCAGAAGAGACCTTGGACTTTGCAACCTGATATGAGCTATGTCACTCGGGTCTCCCCTCAGTACACATTGGTTAAATTTCTGAACTCAACTCTTGTCCATAAATTCTATTTACTAACACTTGTTGGGAGCAGAAATTATGTTTTATAGGGGGAGACCATGGCCCAAAGACCGGAGAACTAAGCCCAAACAAAATATTTGTATTGTCCGGCCCAACAGGCCCAGTGGAATATTATGATGACTCTAGGAGTCTATGGCGGGAAGAGTCATATCAACGTCTTGAGTTTGAGTCTCTCTCTCTCTCTGCTATTCCTGCCACAGCTCTTCAGAGAAGCTCAAACGTCTTACTTGGTTTTCGTTCTTATTTCTTCTCATAACTGGTTGTGGGTATCTTGAGTTTTCTGCAGTACAACTATTATGGTTCAAACCAGAGGATCGAAGAGCTCCAATTCTGGAGAAAAGGCACCTCAGGGTCCCAAGAACCCTAAATCGACGAAAGGGGGTTCAGTGGCCAAAAAGAAACTGGAAATGACGGAGACTTCTGCAAATGCCACTCAAGCTCCTGGTGTGACTGATCCCTTGGACATCAGAAATGAGCTTCGAGAGTCGGGTGTAGCGGTTGAGGGGGAGACAACCGTCGCTGGTGGTTCGTCCGCACTACCCACGTCCCAGGCGGTTAAACCCTCGACGGTTACAGGAGCCACTGCTTCAAAAGGGACTGTCGACTCACTTTCCAAAGACAAACCCTCCATGGACTCTCCGACAAACCTGAAGCTTTTGGCCTCCACCGCCTCTGGGAGCCCCAAACCGAAGAAGTCCACCAAGAAAGGTAAAAAGGTCTCGAAGAAAACCTCTACCGCTTCTAATGTCTCTGTTGCAGGTTCCCCTAACCCTCAGAGTACCAGTGTGGATGAGGATCAAACTCAGTCTGATGCCCTAGCCGAGTTAGCCCCTGTCACGGCCTCTCTCATGAAGCAAAAGAGTTGTGATTCTCCCAAGCCCGCTTTTCCTGTGCAAGAAATGCCTCAGACCAAGAAAGCCTCAAAGTCTGTTTCAAAGGCCAAAGGATCCTCGACTCAGGATGAAGTAGTAGCAGCTGTACCCCTGAAGATTATCAAGCCTGTGTTTCAGCCCTCTGACATCCCTCAGGACACTGCTGTTGCTACCGTGAAAGCCCCTACCACATCATCTAAAGTCAAGAAGCCTCTCAAATCTTCCGAGAAGCCCAAGCATGTGGAAACCACTGAGACTCACCCTCAGCAAGGAGATCCCAAGCCATCTGACGCCTCTCAAGAGTCCACTGCTGTGGAAAATCTCTCTGCTGGCTCTAAACAACCACAACAGACGCAGTCTGATGCTCCCTCCAAGGTGTTGGAGACTGTTGAGGAAGAACAAGATGAGTCTGGAGAAGATAAATCCGGAGAAGAATCTGAGGGAAGCAGTGAAGAAGAAGGATCGAGTGCTGAAGAGCCTGAAGTTCTCACTGGCATTGGATCCAAAGTAGCTCCTGTCCCCATTCCTAAAGTTCACAAGGAGAAAGATTCAGACAGTGAGTTCAATGCGGAGGATGAACCCAGTGGCGAGGATGACAGTTCTGCCAGTTCAGAATCAGAGGAAGAAGTTCCAGCTCCTGCTAAGGATGTGCCTCAACCCAGTCAATCTGTCAGCAAAGGGAAAAGAATTCGAGATGCGGATGAGAATCCTGAACTCAGGAAGAAATCCAAGCTTGACATCAGAGGACCATCCTCCTCCAAGCCCAAGAAGCGAGAAGTCCTAGATGCTGATCTAGCACACTCCACACTGTTCTATTATGCAGCAAGTGAGTCCTACTTCTCAAAGGTCCTATCCAAGAAGAAATTTCGCCAAGAATACACCTACTGTGGAGGAAAGTATGTGGAGCTTGGATGGACCAAGTATCTTGATGAACGTGGACTACTGGGATGGGCCACTCTTCTCAGAAGCTACAAACCTGAGCTAGTCTTGCAGTTCTATGCCAATCTGAGAAAGGATGTGATCAATGATGGAACGCCTTGGTTCAACAAGAATTTCACTTGTGGAGTACTCTATGACATCTCAGCTGCCAAGATCAACTCTCTGTTGGAACTGCCCGAGGTCGAGTTTGGTGAAATCTTGAAGAAAGGAGTGTCCTTTGATAGCAACCAGGTCGCCCATGCCATCACCAAGACCAAGATTAAGAAGATGCCAGGAAGAGGAGTCCAGCCTAAGAATCTCACTCAAAAGTTCTACATGCTGTACAAGTTCTGTGCCTCCAATGTGATGCCCACTGGAAATCACTCCCTGGTGACTCGAGAAATGTGCCATTTGATCTATGCTATTGATCAAAAAGTGCCAATCAACTATGGACAGTTGGTATTGTCTCAGATGGTCAACATTGCAGAATCCTTGTCCTCTGATCAGAGGACCTTGATTCCCTATCCTGGTCTGATTCACAAGTATCTCAAGTCCTTGAGGATTCGTGGCAACAATGCTGCTCCAAAGGAAAAGATCTTTGAATTTGTCCTCTCCCAGAAACTTCAAGCCAAGGTTCCAGATATACCTGGTGCAGATGGAGCCTTAAGCAATCAAAGTGCCCTGTCTAGGGCCAAGGAGATCTTGAACCAGGCCCGTGAACGCTTTAGAGGACTGCGAGCCATCATCCAACAAGAGGAAACCAGGATTGATCAGGCCCTAGCTCTCCTGCCTGACTACTGGTCTGACAATGCGGCTGAGGAATCTGGCGAAGGAGATGCACAAGAAGAAGGAGCTGACTCTGGTGCTGATGGGGACTCAGATTGATTTGCCAAGGAAGTTGATCCAGAGGGGGAGTAACCAAATTGCAGTGCAGTTGCTCTGTGGAACCCTGGATGTTTGGTATAATCTTTCTAACCCTATCCTTTTTAAATATCTATTACTTGGACTGTTTTATTAGTACTCTTGCTATGTTTTGGACTATGTTTGTGGTCTATGCTGGTGTGTTTGTTTAACACCTTGCCTATGGGACTTAATGGATGTGTGAACTGATTATCTTCTGATCCATTTAGTAGATGAATATTTTTCCCTACTTTCTTTGTGTACAAGCTCTATTGGTTCTGTCTGTGATTCCTTATGTAAAGAGCTTACCATATGGGAAATATGTTCTAGTGTATAGGTGTGTTCATCATCGGTTTGCAATTTGTAATAGCTGGCTCACTTCCTGCCAAATTGGGGGAGATTGTTGAGTCATGTAAATTTGTAGGAAGTTCACAACCGATGATTGAACTTAGAGGATTGAACTTCTGGTTGTACTGTTTTTCATTTCGGACATCGCTATGGGAAAGAGACCGAAGTTCGAGAAGACCCCAACGGCTCCTTTGCTGAAATGGGAGGAGGTATACTAACGTATCTTTCTTGCAGGAAAACTCCCCCATTTCAGGAATAGAGCTGGTACTCTTAAAACCTGAATTATCCCAACGGCTATTTCCCTAATTGGCAAAATTATTCAAATGTGTCTGTGGGATTCTGGGTTTAAGAGAGGGGTTTCGGCATTCTGAGAGATAGAGTTACATCGATCAGATTATTATCAAAAATACTCTCAAGAGCGTCGAGCCTCAAGTGAAAAGAAAGAACCCTAACTGATTACGCAGCGTTCGTGTGAATCGACTCAACCTGTGGCTGCAAGAATCAGTGATCGACTTGGACTAGAAAGTGTGCAACTGAATTGATTCTTTCCTTGGTGCGTCTGCGACCATTGAAGGAGGCTGTCCAAGCGACTTTGGGATTGCTGTTCCAATCGACTCCGTCGCTCTGAAGGAGGTGCATCCTCTGACGTCTTCAGGGAGAACTCAAGGTGGGAAGCTTTGAGGGGTTGGAATAGGTGGAGATACCTAGTCAGAAGCTGGGAAGGTTCCTGATCAACTAACCTACCTCCTGGAAGTCCTGAAGAGGAAGCACTGTCCGAGTTCTACTTATGTGTATGGTTGTGAACCATGTTTGAACCACATAGTAAAACTCTCTCCTGGATTGGTATCCCCCAGATGTAGGCCGAAGGCCGAACTGGGTCAACAACCATTGCGTCTCTAATTACTCTTTATGCTTGTTGCTTGCTTATTTATCCGCTGTGCATGTGTTTCCTGATCAAACATTTTACATTGGTTGTTTGATTCTGTGTGTTCATTGTGTTAGACTGAACTGGTTCATTGAACTGTGCATAAAGAGTACATCTTGTGGTTGCTGGGAACCTAACACACTGGAGGCAATTATATAAACTGGGCCTAGTTACTTCCTCCGTATCATTATTTTTGTTACATTGGCTTTCAACACACATGCCGAAACACATTTTTAACGGTTAATAACTTAAATTGTGTACAACGAAAAATTATAAAAAGTTGATTGTCTAAAACTACAAGATTAGACGAATATAACAAGATCTCACTTGACTATGTTTTTTCTTACATAGCTATATTAAAAATTTGAATCGAAGTTAAATAGTGAATAGTGCAAAAAAAAACCCTATGTAACAAAAATGTTGATACGGAGGTGAGGTAGTAAATAATTGGGACAGTATGAAATATTACTAGATATACTATAAGTCTGTGCACACGAACACATTTTATTAGTACCAAGTACAAACATGAGTTGTTGTCTCCATGTGCTCTTGTCTTCCCGCAGTAAAGTATCAATATGAATGTCTTAATCGAGCTTAAAATAATCATAATGACATACTAGTATTTTTATTCAATACTAATAATAACTGCCAGTCGTGGTTGCTTGCCCCAATTAAATGATTGGTAATCGAGTCCCATCAATGAAGCAAATATAGCCCATAGATTAAGTGTGATCATGCAACCGTTTAACTCACTAGATACGATTTGATTCAGATGTTGGAATAATATATATATATATATATATATATACTCCCTCCGTCCCATTCCAAATGTCCTACTTACTATTTTTGGATGTCCCATTACAAATGTCTTCTTTCTATAAATAGAAACAATTTTCCCCTCCAACAACTATGTGGACCCCACCATATACTCACAAACTAACTCTACCTTAATTCCCGTGCCCAACAGTAACAAGACACTTGGGGTGGGACGGAGGGAGTATATTTTAATATGGGAGAAAATAGGACCACAGAATGATTTAATTTACGGGGGGAAAATCAACTTGCCCTAATTATTAATTAACTTGTCGATTAAGGCAAATTTCTTGCAATTTTTTTTAGTTACACTTGATCCTTCGGTCTATTTCTACTTGGAGATGACCCTTCTAATGAAAGACAAAATTAGTTGCAAATTCACAACCAATTATATATAGATATATATATATATATATTTAAAAAAAAAAAGAAATCTCAATTATTAATTAATTGAATAAAAGTTGCAAAACATTAGGAGGTGAGCAGTGCAAGTCCAGCTTCTCAAATGAGGAAATGGGTGAAAAAAATGAATTGGGAATTGGTTCAAAAATGAGGACTACGAGTATGAATAAATAAATGAAATAAATAGGGTGCACATATACTACATGAAATTAGTAGTAGTACTGTAACTGGTACGTGATGACATTAGATCTTTGTAGGGCCATTTTGATGCCGACCATTCATCTAATTCAAATCTTTTTTTGCTGCTGAGAAATCAATTGGTAATAACGCAATTAATGCTGAATACTTGAAAAACAATCAAGCAGGCAGGAGGCCCATTATCGGCATTAAAGTCTCATGTACTATATTTACTACGACTCCTATTATTACTAGTATTAACACTCCTTTCTCAAGTGTCTTGTTAATGTTGTACAGTGGAATTAAGGTAGAGTTGAATTGTGAATATATAATGGAGTCCACATAGTTGTTGGAGGGGAAAATTATTTCTATTTACAGAAAGAGAAGACATTTGTAATGGGACATTCAAAAATAATAAATAAGACATTTGTAATGGGACCGAGGGTGTATTAAATTATTTAATACTAACATATATGCTTTTCATTTATTATTAGCAGGAGTATTTAATTTTTCTCTCTTTTTTCACCTGGCAGTCAGTGCTGCTAGCTACACGCATACAATTCCCTTCCCTTCTGACACTCGGCATTGATGTTGCTGCATATCTGCAATTTTTTCTGCCTATTTGGATTGTCCTCACGACAGTTTTTGTTATGACTATGGTGGAGTAGTGGGAGAGACTGCGACTGGGACTGAGAGTAGCTGTTACCTCTCTAATTGGAGGAAGCTCCAGGGTCTAGAGGTCTCACCGTCTCAGGGTGTTTGCCATTTACGAATCATTATGTGTGAATCTTTAAAGCTAAAGTAAATCATGTAGTAGGAGAGGAGATCAATGAGTGATTTACAGCTAATGTCTTATCGTAACCACTTTTCCTTTTTTTTTTTTTTCCCATCAATGATTAAGTTTCACTGTTCCTAAATTATTGTTTGGCGCACACACTTTGTTGATCTTAAACATTGCTTAGAATCAGTGATATATCTTTGGCAGACTGTGGCTGATGTTTCATTATCGACCACTTTGGTAGATGACTGTTATGGGCAGTTCAGCAGTTGCATTCAAGAAAATATATATATAGAACCAAAAAAATAAAAAAAAAAATCTTCTTGGTTGGGTTCGCCGACAGATTCAATTTCGAGGATTGGTTCACCGACAGCCTTCCTTGATACTACTGTTCCAAGTTTCCAAAACCAAATCTTCTCTACAAGCGGCCCAAAGGGTTTGTAATGAATTGGATGTTGTTGAATCCTAAAGTGCACTAAAATTTTCTTACAAAAAGTGGTCCTGTTGTTTGTTGACCATGTAGCCTCACATCAAAGATTCATCATATGCCAAACTTAATTACTAAAGGAAAGGAAACATATATATGCACAAAAAAAAACCTCAATTGCTGCGATTCACCCCGGGCGGCTCGTGGCATAAGATATGCTCAACAGCCCCTACAGTTTTGAATAATCGTTGCTTGTTTATCTCACTCACAAGCCTTTGATGCAACAGTTGGCTGCGTATGTCGGCCTCTGAAAAAGTCCTCATCATCTTATCATTGCTTGTTAAGTTACAATCCATCGTCGGTCTGCAGTTTTTGGCCATGGAGCTCCTTCCATGGCCAAATCTCGTGCATTTTTTGGACCCCGAAAAGGAATTCAGTTGTTTTTGAATGTTGGATAGGAATTCGGCCTCATTTTCTGTACCATGGTTTAGATTGGAGCAGGAACTTGCACTAACACGAACATAATTATTTGCCTCATCTGCATCGAATTGCCATATAATGTAATGTGATAGCTTGATGTAAGGGAATATGCATTTGGTGCATTTGGATTAAATCTAAGAAAAGTTTTTATTACACATATATATACCTGCACGGCAACTATGTTGCTTTTCATGTGAGGAGTCAGGACGCGGCAGAGAAGCCTGGGACGAAGAACACGAGGAGGTTGAATAGAAAGGAGGGCTCGGGCTAATATCGTTGTTATTTTCAGAGAAGGTGAAACTATGCTGCCACTGGTTTTGAGAAGAGGTTGAATCCTGTCGTGAGGGGACCAAATTCGAAATTTCTTCCTCAATCATATTGGCAATCTCAATCGGCTCCCAATCTGATATCTCCAATTCCTTCACCATTTCTGTCGCTACATCCAATGAAGTGTCGCTTGTGATGTCGTATGGGAAGTAGATGTTTCTAGCACGACCTGTATGTCATCATCATCGTCGCAACTATAATCCACAATGATATGGCATCAAGAAACTATACAGAGTTCAGAACAATAAGTTTCCATACCTTTGGAGCCAATAGCAACTTTATCATAAATCTGTACTTTGAGAAATATGGTGTCATCTTCTGGATTCATAGTCCCCTTGATTGTCATGTGAGTCGTCGTTGCAGGCAACCTCGAGGGCAGTGACAGTTCGCGAAATAGGCCAGCTTTCTCACGCGACGTTTTGGAAACAGGCAATTCTTCAAATGAAAGAAATGGGTCCATCAGAAGTTCCTTGGCAGAAGGTCTATTGGAAGCCTTCTTCAGACACCTCCCAACAAACCTTCGCGCTTCTACATTTTCCGTGCAGACACGGTAAAATGCATCCGGTAGCTTCCCCTGTGATCATGGAATGAAAGGGGAATCAATCAATTCATGTTCATCAGCATCAGGAAGAAGGTTCATAAGTTCAGATCAATTATATGAATAAACTCACTGAGGTCACTTTCTTGTAAATTTGAGCAGGGTTAATGCACTCGCTGTAGGGATATTCCATAGTGAGCATCTCCAGAATACACATTCCGAAGGAGTAAATGTCCACAAGCTCATCGTAGTCCTCTTCGTATAGTTCTGGCGCCATGAACTCGGGCGTACCTGATTTTAATGTGTCGAGAAAAACATGATCTTTACAAGTAAAATTTGATTGAAAAAAACAGCAACTTTTTGGAAAAAACACAATTTTTGCAATGAATGAACTTGCCTATGACACTGTGGGCATGGTGCGATCCGCGAAGTATGGCTGCTAATCCAAGATCGCCAATCTTAACCTGGCCAAGATGTCCATTGACAAAGATGTTGTCACACTTGAGGTCACGGTGGATTATTGGAGGATCGTGACTGTGCAGATAATCGAGCCCCTCAAGAATCTGGCGCGCCCAAGCCTTGATTGCTCGAATGTTCACTCTTTTATACTTCTTTCGATACCTTCATCAAACATATAAGCACTGAACTAGTTAGTACTAAGTTACATTTTTGCATCTGAGTAAACAGAGGAAATTAATTTGAAGATTTGCATTGGGATTATTACTCTCTGAGAGTGCCGGATGTGAACATTTCTGTGATGAAGTTAAAAGTTCTCTTGTGGACATTAATCCACGAAGAACGAAATGTCATGATAGAATGGTGGTGGAGATTGTTGAGCAGGTGGACCTCGGAGTATAGCCTCTGCAGCTCGTCGGGTGACCTCAGCACATTGTTGAGCCTCACCTGGTTCCAAGCAACTTCCATTCCTAGAAACTCATCGAATGCCTTGTACACGGTCTTCACCGCGCCTTTCCCAAGAACATCTTTGAACTGAAAGATTTCAAAACATTATTCGCGGCCTCTGTCATCATAACTCATCCAAATATGCATCCGTATATAGACATAGCTTTCGTACCCATAAAAATTCACAATATGTAATAAAAAAAAAAAAAAATTAATAGTAGTAGTAGTAGTAGTAGTAGTAACTGATGCAGAACAAATGCTACTGCACTGCTTATATATCAGCAATGGAAAAACATAACAAACTATGCGTTGTAGTCACTTGATAATCAGATTCAGGTACATCAATTTTAGACATTTTACATAATCCATTGCTTTGTGAAACCAACCAAAGCCACACTGATCTATTTTAATGTAAAAGTAATTCATTTCTATGCACATTTAGAGATTGAATAATACTCCCTCAGTTTCCAAAAAGTTGTAACATTCCTGCATTTTACGCAATTCAATACATTTTTTTACTCACTTAATATCTCACACTGTGTAAAAGTAAAAATTCTAAAATTTAATATTATAAAACTACGTGATTAGACGAATCCAATAAGATCTCACTTGACTATGTTCTATTTTATATAAGTGTGTTAAAAAATTTAATCAAAGCTATTCATTGAATAGTAACAACTATGCAAATGTTTCATTTATAAAAAACGGAGGGAGTAGTATTTTTATAGGATAATTTACACTACCAAGATTTAAGAATCACAATAACCTAGCAAGCTGGCTAATTCTTACTATAGCAAAATAATTGAAGTTTTTTTGGGTCGGGAAACGCAAAAGGCGTCCGGAAAAAATAATTGAAGTTCAATCCCACGAGAAAGATTATAGTACAATTATTAAATATTTTGGATAAATTGAAAAATATCCTTAAAATTTGAATCACCTAGCTTATTATCAATAGGAGGAAAATGATTGATAAAAGTAAGAATGGGTTTAGGGTTTAGGTTATACTACATTCTACATATATGTGCAAATATATAAGTATATTGTGAAACATGATACCAGACATGTAGTATTAAATAACTTACAGTAGTATTTAGAAATCTAGGATAAAATGTTTGTCCTTTACATACGCATGCTTTTTATATATCTAAATTTTATAGTATTTTTTTTAAAGGTGAATATCATGTACTCCAAGCCTCATTGGACCCCAAGATTAATCATTCGATAATCGGGTGGGTATCGAAGGATTGTCTATCCCAAAATAAGAATATTTTGATACATGGTCATTAATAGCTACTACTATAATTTATGTTGTGTATTAGTAGTAGATAGTATCATAATTTAATACTAAAAATTAGACAACTTCAATTCACATCAAGTACAGTATAAAAATTAGACAACTTCAATTCACATCAAGTACAGTAATAAATAAGGGAAGTAGCTCATCTAAAAAAAAATAAGGGAAGTAATAAAAGTCAGGATTATCTCGTACTCTGTCCGTCCCGTGTGACATGTTTCTTTTAGACACAGGTAATTTATCTTGTAGGGTTTAGTTATTAAAGTGTTAAGTATTTGTGTTTAAAATTTTAATAAATTTTCACTTTATTTATTATTTAACTTTGATTTAATATTATGGTAATGATTTAATTAGAAAATAATATTCAAGTGTGGTCTTATTAGAATAGTCTAGACGTTTAGTTTTAAAATATATATTTATATAATTTTTATTTGTACCCATTTTGAAATGTGAAGAATTAAATAAATGTAAGAGATTTGTGTAGAAAAATAAAAGTATATTGAGAATTGTGCAGAATAATTAAAATAATTACTTTAATGGGATTTGGAAACCACTAAGATTCTAATCATATTTATATTAATTTAATTTATCTAAAACGAAAATGTGTCAAATTTCGTGGAACATCTCAAAAAGAAATATATACGTGTCACATTTGGCAGAGTAAATAGCAGACAAATCACAAGGCTACACATTGCATGGTGAACAAATATTCACCCAATATTTATATGCCAACTTGCAACCCCACCCATGGAATGGTTCTTCTCCTCAGGAAAACCAAACCCACAGGAAAGATTCAGACAAACCTGATTATTTTAAATCTTTCTACAATCCCTTCATTAATCATGCATGTAATGATCTCAACATCTGTTGACTCTTGAAAGGAGAACAAATTCAAAAAGAAAAAAAAAAAAAACACAGATAAAAGTAACACAAACACCAGAATTCAATTCACCGATCACTAAATATATTTATACTGCTAGTTAAAAAATAGCTAGACGATCGAATATTGAAATTTGAAAGGGAAAGGAAATGAACATACGCGGCCATATCGTCGGGATGGATCCATCTCCACGTACAGCTGCTCCATCATCATCCCATCATCAATGGCTTCCCATACCCGATTTTCGGACATGAATACCGAATATCAGAATTCAGACCACCACTGTACTAATTCCTTGATGAAATTGAACAAGGAAGAGAAACACGTACGACAATGAATTACTTATATATATATGTATTGCTGCAGGGGGGATTATTTTCGTATAAAAAGACACCAAATCAACAAGAGCCAGAAGAGCTTGGAGTAATGAATCCTCAGCATAACCCAACCCATGCCGCCGACAACTTCTTCTCTCCAGTAGCCGTCGTCCTGTCCAATCCACATTTAATTTCCTCCCAATAATGCCAGCCAGAGATATTAAGATACATCTAATTACCCGCAGAACTACTGGTCTGGATCGGTGGTTGAACGATGATGTTTCAAACTTCGCAAGTAATTGCTTGAAAGAAACAGGGATGGATATATGATTTTATGATTTCTAAACTTGAAAAATTATATCCATCTCATGTGACCGGATAATTTCAGCAGCGCCATTTGAGGGTATTAAGGATGTATAAACCCTTCAACGGTACAGAAGCTTCAATTCTTTCTGTGTCTGGAGATTTTGCACAAGGAGAAATTGAAGGTGATGGAAAGATATTTTGAGAGGAGGAGATTGATGATATGTTCAGACAAGAAGCAAACTAAATGACAAGACAGACCGTATAGTAGTAGTAATAAATAATGATACAGTGTACATGTTAACTGGGTTCCCTACTTCCTCCTGCCATTCGATGGATACTACAATGAAAGCTTAGATATAAATAAATAAAACTATGGATACGCTAGCAGTCGATTGTTTTTCTTACAAAAACCAAAGCGAAGCTGGATTTAACCTAGTCAAATGTTTGACCAATATATATATCCATCATGTGCAAGACAAGTGTGCATATTTACCAAAACAAATTGATTTTGGGATCTATATTTTTTTTTTATTTTTTCTTTTTTGGTACTTAGACTATCATCTTGGAATAATTTGAGTGTCATTAGTATCTAACTTTATTGCTAGCCTATTCAATTGATTATAATTATCGTACTAAACACTGAAGGCCCTGAAAAGGAGAAAGAGGTCGTTGGCATGGCGGCTACAGATGGGGTTGTCTAATTAATTAATAGTCGCAACCAGTGGCGGACCCAGAATTTTTCGACATTTTCGACAGGTAGGGCTGGGACATATATTTTTTTTTAATCATAAGTATAGAAAAAAATGGTGAAAAAAAAGTAAAAAAGTAATAGTTTTTTTTTTAATATGAGGTGGAGCCTTGGCCCCACCTGGCCTAAAGGTAAGTCCGCCACTGGTCGCAACCACCTGCATGTGAGTATGTGACGCTTCTTGTTCGTTTGTATGTTTGTCTTGACATTGTATATTTGTATAATTTAAATAATATAAAACCAACATGCAAATCTAGGGCTGGTTTTGCTGAGGGATAGATCTCAAAGATCAAATTTTTAACGTTTTATAGCCTTAAATCCATGATCGAAATAATACTGTATTTTTTTAATTGATTAATATCCCTAAAATTAATACTATGTCATTCAATCGCATAGGAGTATCTGTTAACTGAAAAAACAAAAAAAAAAAAAAAAAAAAAAAGAGAGAGAGAGAGAGAGAGAGAGAGAGAGAGAGAATAATTTGAATTTCATTAAATTCTCCATTGATCCATGATTGAGTCTTCAATTTGCCTCTTTACCTTTTATTCTTTTACTGTATTCCTTTATTATATGGTGAGGATCTTTGGATTACAATATTTTGAAAGAATTGAAATTATAAAAAAGTATAGATTAAACCGAGGCTAGGAGTTCAGAGCAGTTTCAATAATTGCCAAAAATATTACTGACCAGAGTCCCGTTAACAAAGTGCACATGAAGAGTTCATGGAAGTCTAAATGGTCAGGATTGATATTTTCATGACAATCCAGTTAAAATGATGAATCATAACCATATGCAAGTTGAATTGTCACTCAAAAATACTAAATTTATATTTCAAACATTAGTTAGTTAATGTTTGAAAATTTTAGTCAGCATGCAATTCAACAATTTTACATATGCAGAATTAGCATAATAATAAGTTACTCCTATTTGATATTCGTGACTACAGTATCCGCAGGACTCAGAGGAAAAGAAATTCTCACGATCATATCAAATACGTGCAAGTAAACAGGGTTCTTATTCCCAATTCTCGTCTGTGTGCCGCATATTGCAATGGACACTTTGGTCTGGTCGTAAATGGTTTAGTGAGTAGTAACGAGACAGACAGGAAAAATAGGGGGAAGAAATAAAAATGATAAAATAGAACAATAATAGACAATGGCATCATCAATGCTATAAATGGCAACTTGTTTCTCATCTTTATCACACTGACAAGACAGCAACCACTCATTTCCTTGGGTATTCAAAGCTTTACCTGTTAGCTTATTACATTCTACTACTATAATGATAAAATAAAATAGACAATCTTGCATGTCACTAGACCCTAGATTGTCAACCGATGTCACCAAGGGACACATAATGTGACTGAGATTGGATTATGTAGGGTAATGGCTAAAAAACAAACAAATCAATATGATAAAACAATTGGAAACATCACTGGACAGGACAACCAATAGCCCAGGCCCAGTACCAAAGATCTGACTTTCATGACTTTGGTAACCATAGAAGTGCTCAAAATAGAGTTGTGCACTATACCCACCCATTGACGATGTTGCCATTACTTGTTTCCACACTTGCTACTTGCCAGTTGCCACTTTATTCTCATAGATGAGAGGAATAACAAACATGGCATACCCTGCTTCTAATATGTAGTAATAATGAATAGCAATCAGCAGCATTCCCTGACAATGGTTACATTGGAAAACATTAAACTACAGGCTAAAGAATATTGCCAAAAATGTTTCAACAGTCTATACATACAGAGTTCCCATTGAATCCACATTCCCAAACCAGGGGAAACTTGACAGAAGGTGCACTTACAAACGCTTGTGTTTTATCATTTTTGTAATTTGTAAAGGAGCATATGTTCTGAGTATGCCAAAAAGCCACAGAAGTAGAGACCCTTGGGCTTGGTTGCTTCTAAGAAATGCCTTGCATCCACTTATGTTTGTTCACAGGCCAACTCTAATTGTTACTTCTTTGAGATGGGTAATGGTGGGGAATCATCTTCTTTGAGATGAACTGAAGACATCAATGGCATATACTACACAGAGCTCAGGAATTGCTCAAACAGGAGCAATGTATAGCAAACACAGTTGTAAGCAACAATGTCCTCCAAGATCCTCTTACCTATCTTGTTCCCTGCTCAATGCTGGTTTTGGCCTTAGCAACCCTGATGAGTTTCTTGGGGACAAGGATGCAGATGTTTGCTGCCTGATTTTATCTGGCATTGATTTTCCAGATGACGGCCCAACCAGCTCAAATTCATTGACTCCCTCGGGTTGGATGGATGCTCCATTTGCTTTTGGAAACCCATTTCCACGAGGAGAGACTGTTGAATGGTTGTCAATATGAGCCATCACAATTTTATCAACAGGGACTTGAGGTTCCGATGGTTCAAGGCTGCTTCTGATCATCATATTTGGCTCTGCAAAAATCATGTTTTTGTTACGAGGGGAACTTGATGATCCCCTATTCCTTCCTCTCATTGACGAAGGCCTGTAACCCCGTGGTGGTTGAGCCTGCAAAATGGCACAGCCAGAGAAACAAGTTATCAAATAATGATGCTTGGTAAACAAAACAGTAAATAAGCCAATACAAATTCATGTAATTGAAAATAAAACTGAAGAGGTCCAACAATAAGCACACGTAGCTTACAGTGTATGGAAAATAGGTTCCCGTTCCGGTGGGTTTTTCTTGTGCCACTTCTTCCAACCCAAACGGAACAGCTGGTAATACAAGGGGATGCAAAACATACACTGCTGGACTCGGATGGTAGCCATTATAATGGCGATGGGAAAAACCATTATGCTCAAAATGTGATGGAGATAAGAGACTGTCACATGGTACAATTGGCAAAGGAGGCATTGTCAAAGAATGCCTATTTGAGCCATATTCATAACACCATCTACCAAATTGTAACCAATGCAAGAATCTAACATAATCGCCGGTGAGATCTGATGTCCTTAAAGATTCAGATGCCTCGATCTTGCCAGATGAGACCTGCTCCAAATCCATAGCAGTCAAATCTACTGAAGATGAAGTCATTTGAGCCCATGATAGATCCTTGGATTTACTTGAAGTCATTACTTCAGCAGAGCCAACAGATTGCTTTTTGTTCAAGCTGCCAAACTCCACAACTTTTTCCCCATTAGATCGAGACAAAGCCAACTTGTCTGAATCTGAGCTTCCATCCTGCGTTCTACTATTAAACAATTTGGACTCAGAATACAGCTGAGGTGCATTAGGTGGCTCCTCAGATGCGCTGGCACTCTCGAACTGAGGCAGAGTGTTGAAAATGGATGAATCAGCGGATATTGCAAGGCCTCCAAGACCAAGGGTGGAGAGGTCCTTTACGTCTTCATGAAATTGAGGACCCAGGGTACTGAGTTTAGAAGCCTGATACCAATCGAGCGACACCACTGGGTGTTGCAACAAAAAGTTACTGTATTGTCCTGTTTTTGAAGCTATATCTGATGATGTATGTTTTGGCCCTTTGAATAAATCTTGGGACAATGTAACTGAGCTAGATTGAATATGCCCACCAGAAACATTACTATCATCAAACTCATGGGCATTATCAGGACTCAGTACTCCAGATGCTGGCCTCTTGGAGATTATCGATGGATCAAAATCCTGAAGGTGAGGCTTCTGTTGACCTCCATGCCTTGCCATAGTGTTCAAGAAAAATTTATGAAGCTCACTGGGTATAGAACCTTCCCGCTGCGAAAGTATCTGTCCAAGTTTTCTAGCCCCATAAGAGAAGGCACTGCGTATGCGGTAGAAGCTTCCTGTATAAAGCTCGACCAGTAAATATTTGAACAGAAATCAATGAACATTCATCACTGAAAACTTAAGAGCAATAGCCATTAGGGAGTTACGAGGATTTTATATCAGTTAGGTTTTTGGAATGCAATATGTTATTAAAGCATGCGAACAGAAATTTATCAATTCAACAAAATGATCCATTTTCATCGCATTAACAATGATATGCATAATAAGCCTTGAATAAGACCCCGGAGCAATAAGTACAAAAAATTAAAAAATAAAAAATCAGCACTGCAAACAAACAAGGGATTAGTTTTCTCTGACAACCAGCAAAATCACATTTTCATTTGAGGGAAAGTAACGTAAATTACTTGTGTACCTTTGCTGACACTACGCCCAAGATTATTGATCTCATTAAGTGGGTCAACTATATTGAGGTGCTTCCGCTGAAAACCCCGTGAATTTTTGTTACCTCCTCTAGATGGAAGTGAAAATAGGCCAACGCATGAACTAAGGAAATCATTGCTCAGAAGTAAATCTCTATCACTTTCTTCTGGCATATCAACTGTATCAGAGAACAGCATATGCATATGAAAATCAATCATTACAACATAAGAATCGAAGATATGTAACTCCATTTTAGAAAAGTTGCTCACCAACAATATCAGGCATTGAAGAAAGGCGAACAGGTCCATTTAAGCTAACACTGTAGGTTTCCCAATCAAAATTACTGAAGTAGTCCAAAAATTTATAAAGAACCTAATGTAAAAGAATCCAACATTAAATATTAATCTGAATTCAATTTGGAGAAGAAATTGATAACACTAGGGCACTCACAGCTAAAGGTCCATCCAACATTGAATGAAAAAGTTGGAAAATATACAACACCAAGGTCTCCAAAGCATATGTAGAAATTAATCCGTGATGAGCACCAAGGATACGACTTTCGTAGTAGCACCATGCTTTGGTAAGGATAATACTGCGTTTAAACAGATGATCTTTGCCAATGAACTGATCAACCTGAAAAATAAATACATAGTAACTGCAACCATAATTCTGGAATCAATTCGATCACATTTTTCTGAAAGAGATTTGATTGTGTATTTTGCCCCATAACATAAGAGGTAGTAATAATCATCATGGCTAGAAGTACAATATTACCGAAAATCAAAATGAGAATAAAATAGCAACAAATCAGAAAAGCAGAGATGGCTACACAAAAGGCTGATTGTACTTTCAGAAACCATAATTAAGAAAAAATCCCAACACAAACTAGTAGTTTGTAATTTGTAGAAAGACACACACAAGAGCGCGGATATTTTTATTACTATAATCATCAAAATAATTTGTTATACATAATGCAACTGCCTTATATAACAAATAGCAAAATCATCTGTAAAGTACTTTTCTCAATAACTGTCCATCAATAAAACCAGAATTTATGCGTGTATAGTAAAACACTAAAATGGAAACATAACATTAAATAATAATAATTAAAAAGGAAAAAAAAAAAAAAAAAGAGTAACATACAACTTCAACGAAAGTCAACTATGAACTAATAAAACATATTCTTTTTCAAGACACATACATAATGAGTAAAGTCCATGTTTTAATTCATTAACTATGATAGTACCGAAGCCAACAGTGCAAGGATCAGCCTCAATAATGAATTCAGATCCAGAAATCAGATAAATCCCTTGACAGTATCACATTCTTGATTATTTTGGAACATAAGTTACCTGCTCAAGAAAGCATAATGTACAGAGGCCACCAATTTGGTTAAAGGATACATCAACAACGATATCTTGAACAATACATTTCACAAGCTTAACCTGCCACATAGAAGTCCGTGTTTATAAGGTGCACAATTCATAAACTTGCAAAAAATATCAAGAAGAATGTACCAGACATAGTTACAAATTATATATTCTCTCTCATCCCCCCCGGCCCCCTCTCTTACACATACATATATAACCCACTTATGACTATATTGGGCACATTATTTTCCAGCCTATGACCCTGACTCTACAGATCTCTAAGAAACTTACATAGAATGTTGTGCCACTATATTAATTTAAAGTAAAACCAATAGTGACGAGCAATTTCTGCCTCTAGAGCAGGAGAATTACAATAACTTGAAATACAAACCAGGTGATAAACAATGAAATCACATATCTGAATCAGTTATCAACAAGATGGAACAAAAAAAAAAAAAATGTGGAAGGTTCTGCAAATTTTCCAAACTAGATTTTGTGCTGATCTATCCTGTCAATTTTCATACAGAATTGGGTAGCCTTAAGCAATATCACTATTGTTCAAAACCTGCCTTATCCATTAGGAAATGCTCTTCCAAGAAAATGAAAAAGAAAAAAAAAAAGCCGTACTCAGCAGCTACCAGTGTTCCATAATTTATTTTTCTCTTCTTTAAATGGAAGTATAATAAAGGTTAAAATACCGAATACAGTTTTCTAAATAAATTAGGTCCATCACAGGTCCTTCTGTTAAGTACTCATGCATTACATATAAACTATCAATTCCAAAACAAATATAGCTGTTTCTCGTCATTTCTTCACATGTATAGAGTAGCATTCAAGTAAATGCCTTTCATGCTTGTGAATAGGAAGGAATACTATTAACACTAGTAACAATTATGTATTTTATATTAAAACAGCTACATGCTAGATCATTACAAGAGTTAAAGTTTTTTATCAGTATTAAAGGTTTCAAGATAAAATTTCTAGCTGTTATAAGCTTATTTCCTTCAAAAAATATGCTGCACTTTGTGATCTTCAATATACACGAAATATTAGAATGTTAAGTTTCTGCCCCCTTTCTCTTCTCTCGCCAGTGATAAAACTATTTTCGTTCCTGTTACTCTTCCTAGAGAATGGATGGTTTAATCATCGAACAACATTTCAATATAATAACATAATTTCTTGGGATAGTTTTTTCAAACAATACTCCAATCATATCCTATTTTCCCTAAAATTATCAATCTATATTCCTTCAAAATCCCCAACAACTAGAAGATCAACCTCTTATCCCAAGCAACCCACTACAATTCAGATCATTATTACGAACAAGCCACATCTATGACGATATCCTGAGGACCTCAAACTTCCTAGATTGCATCATGATTATACTGTAATAATTACTCTACAATAAAAGATATTGCATGTTATCCCATTATCCAAAGCTTGTTGCACATTTTCATTTTATCATCTTTCTCTTTCGCATGCCACAATGAGAGATGATGCAGCATAAATATCCATAGTTTTGGAGAATCAGATCGAAAATGTAATATATGCTATGTGATCTATTAATCAAAGAATTATATGCTAGCTAAGTCATGTATGACATAAATAACAAAGATGTACACCTCAGCACGAATAAGCTGGACATCCTTCACAACAAACCCTGAGGCCATGCTTTTCTCTTCTTGTTCCAGTACATATTTTATATCATCAACCAAGGGATCTTCAATATTTACACAACCAAATGCGGTCAAGTCAATGTCTCCATCCGGAAGGAAAGTTCTCAAAGGCACCGATCCATATGGAAATACCTGAAATGTTTCAAGCATTAAGGGGATGAAAATAAGATTAGGTTGATATAAGATAGTAAGAGTTTACGGAATCATATGGATTGAAAATATGCAAGAATTAGTCATATCCTAGCTGGAACAAAGGGATAATAAGAGTTCTGAGTAAACAGAGAATGTGTACAGGAAATACCATGAAAGATACAAAGTAAATACTAACCTCTATAAAAACCACAACAAAGATAACAAATTCTATGGTTTCATAAAGAATCAATGCGATTCTAAACAATTGCGATACAAGGAGCCACAATAAAGCACCAGTTTAGGATCCTTCAATGAGCAACAAGAAGTTTTTATTATCCAACAGCAGACGGATATGAATACAAGGAATTGTTTGCAAAAAATGATACTCCCCCTGTCCAGGTTATATGGTACTTTTGGTTTTCTCCCAATTAAACACGCAATACAGTGCATATATTACAAGTTAATAACTAATTGTATACAAGTAAAAAAATTATTCTTAACCTATTTGATTCCAACACCACCCCACTTGACTATATTTTTTTTCTTATATAACTACAATAAAAATAAAAAATAAAAAAAAAAGGTCAAAGTTAAACAATGAACAATAAAAATAAATTCTTCATACTCAAACACGCCAATGTAAATTAGACGGAGCCAGTAACATTTTTTTGATATACTTAAATTTTATGGATAACATAATATTTAGTTCATTTTAAGTTAATGCCCTTATATAGTGATAAATACGAAAACTGACAAATTTACACGTGTATAGAGTAATACCCTTTATAGTCATTACATATACGAAAGACACATAAGGCATGTATTAATGAGAGCTTTCCGCTTACCCAAAAAATGAGAGCTTTCCCAGATTATCTCAATATCAAGTTTCGGGTATCCATATCAAGATACGTGGGGAAAATGGGGATCTACCAAATAAAGATAGTACAACTTTACAAGTGAATGGTTTCCTACATCGAACATTCACACAGTACTAAGAAAATTTTCCACTCATCATGTATTTAAAATTGTATCATGTATTGCTGGCATTATACCATTTCATTATAAACAATCAAACAAATATATAATTATCGGTAAATGAAAACTATACTCATTTGAAGTGAGGAATATACATGCATGCAATGCAAGTTAAAATACTAATCTCAAACACGCACCACAAACATCACATAAAAAGCAATCCTTTGCGCTGCATAAAACAGTAAACAATGCAAAGAAACACAGGATGGTTCAATATCCAGATGCTAGATTCCAAAAAGACATGTGGGGCAGAACATATAAATATGGATGTAATGAGCCAATCATCGATTCAAAATAGGCAGATCGAATTTTCACCTCTACACTCAGACGGTTCCTGATTAGTCTCTGAATATAATCAACCACCTCTCCTCTTCTCTCTTCAGAAACAGAAGTGGGCTGCACCTTCCGGATTATCTCACGGGCGGCTTTTTCTGCTATACCCCAATTCCTCGCACCAATCCCCAATGGGTTTTGCTCAACAAACGATAGCGAATGCGTAGCCACGGGAGTCAGCTCCGCCGCTTCACCGCCGCCCGGAGGATCGCCCATTTTAGTTAATAATCCAAATCTCAAAGAAGACAATTAATAATAAAACCAATCTTTTTCACTTCAACAATCCATACACGCAACAACAAAACCCCCTACAAACAGCAAACCAACATTTAACGCCCGCCCTTGAATCCGATATTCCGATATAACATAATTAAATTGAAACATCAAATCAACATGATGCTCGAAATGGGTAAGAGCGGGATAGGGGGGAAAGCTCCAAAAGGGGGAAAATATGCCAAAAGAAATGATCAAAGAGCGGGGAGTTCACGGAAAACGATTAACGAAAAGATGATATGTGTATTTTCAAACAAGCTTGATTCGATATTTTTGTGAAAGAAGAAACATAAAACCCTCAAATCTGTTTAGATTTCGTTGTTGTACTATCAAGTATCAACGTGAACCTAATCGAATATAAATACACTGCCAACTGCGGATCATTGTAAAATTTTCATTTTCCCATACAGAAAAAATTAAAAACAATTTCATTTCATATTTTTTCTTACCACCGATGCCGCAGGTCATGGAGATTGGAGCAGTTCCTAATTCCTATAATCCTATTTTTACAGATTGTAAAATCATTGAAATTTTACTGCCACCAACCCCAGTAGTATCAAATAAACAGTACTCCCTCCCTTTGTTTTTAACTTTACCATTTGCATAATAGATACTATTCATTAAGTAACTTTAATTCAACTTTTTAGCATAGTTATATAAGATAAAACATAGTCAAGTAAGATGTTGTTGGATTCGTCTAATCGCGTAGTTTTAGTAGATCAAATTTTTATAATTTTTACTTGTATATAATTTGAGATATTAGTGATTGAAAATGTGTATTGGATTGCGTGCTGTGCAGGAATGGAGAAGTTATAAAAAAAAATGGAGGGAGTATTATATTATATATGTTCTGCCCGCAGTTTTTTAAAATTTTTCCTAGCTTTGTGGATTTTTAGATTTTATATCAAAACAATAGTATGTTATGCACATTAATAATTTTAAAAACTTTAATTGTAAATTGCATATCCAAAAAACTCTACAATCAGAAGCTACCTTGAATAGCTTTTAGAAGTTTTCGAGAGTTATTTTTCATTTTAATTACTTTTTTTATTTAAATTACAATTTATATAAGCTACCATTAATTCTATCAAATACTTATATAAAAATTGATAGCTACGACTCCTACAGCTCTCCCAACGATTACCGCTCGCAGCTACAATCTACACAGAATTGTATTATCAAAAATAAATAAATAGTACTACTCTATAAAACAATCCAATTAAATAGTAGTAATATTTATTATATAGATATAGAGATATATTCCACCTATCACTTCATTTCTACCTTTATCTTTTTATTTAAATTTGATCGGATATTCTTTCTTCGCCAATAAAATAAAATACTAGACATGGAACAGAATGAACAAACGCTGGTGCTATACTGCTGTAACCATTTTTTATTTTTAGTTTTTTTTTCTTTTTTTTAATAAAAAAAAAGTTACTTGTTTTTTTTGGATGAAGAAGTGACGCACAGTGTAGGTTAAGGGGAAAAAAGTAACTTGTTGAAACATGAGAGCAAAACAAAGAAGGAAAATGGACAGATTTATTCGAGGGTTAGGAGCCCGTTTGGATTGGCTTCTACGGAGGTGCTTTTGGCTTTTACTTCTGCCAAAAGCACTTCTAGTAGAAATTAGGTGTTTGTTTTGGCTTTTAAGAAAAAGCAAAAGCACCTCGAAAAGCGAAAAAAATGTTTTTGGGAGAAGCAGCCCAGGGGTGCTTCTCCCAAAAGCAGAAGCCAAAAGCACCTCGTAAAATGTGCAAGGACTTAAATACCCCCACTACTTAATATAAATTACACTATAAATATATTTTATTATCATATTAAGTAGCATGTCATTTTTGGTAATTACCACACTCTAAAAGCACTTTTCATTTTTATTCATCCAAACATATTTTATAGAAAAAGCCGTTTTTCAAACATTTCATCCAAACACAAAATTTACATGCTTTTGCTTTTGACTTCTGCTTCTGCTTCTACTTTTGGCTTCTGCTTTTTTCAAAAGTCAATCCAAACGGGCTCTAAATTGTTAAATAAGAGTAAAATAAAAAGGTCAAACTAAGATGGAGGAAAATTGAATTTCAGTGCAGAATAAATTGGCAAATAAGTACCTTGATTCACAGGATACTCAACCAATACAAGTTACAAGTTACAACTATTGTTTTAAATATCCCCGAAATTTCCGAAATTTCGACCGAAAATTTGGGTTTCGGGACACCCCAAAGCGAAATTTCACATGCAATATTTTTTTGCAAAATTTCCATCGAAATCCGAAATTTCCTGAAATTTGACCGAAAATTCCCGAAATCTTTTTAAAAAATAATTTTTTTCTAAATTTTAAAAATATATTTTTTAAAAAAAATTAAAAATTAAAATTTATGTTTCAACTCATATTGATGATGTCATACAATTAACTTGTTTATCAATTTTAAGCTCTTATCAATCAATATGGTGCATGATATCAATAATATTACTAGCATATTATATCATTAAATGAGTGTTGTTGGCATATTACTAATTTATATAGTAACAGAGATGAGTAATTTTGAAATATCTTCATTTTCATCATCTCAGACACTCGAATTAGTTTTCTCAAAAAATTACAAATATCTCCGAAATTTCCCCGAAATTTCAAATATCTTCCAAATCTTCCTAAATTTATATGTCCGATATAGATATCGAGACCGATATTTAAAACCTGGGTTACAACCATACAGGTCAGACAGAGAAGGGGTTTCAACTTTCAATGGTGCGACAGCCGTGTGAAGTTATTACTACTTTCGTTTGGAAAAAAAATTGACTTCGTAATCGAAAAATTCGACATGTTTGATTGGTAGTTAAGTTGAGTTCGATTCTATAAATGAAATACTCATTAAATATTGAGTATTGTTGAATATTGAGTCTACGTCGGCATCGACATAAACCGTGTCTGCCTTCATCACTCGGAAGACGTGGACACTTTCATAGCCTTGATGTTAATGCATGCATTTTGACTAGCTTAATGCCTAAGAATTACTATTACGTAATGCCCAAGATTGATTGGCGGTTTAAACTACTATAAATATAACTATGTAGTCATTCTTGTAAACACAGTTTTATCAAAGCAATATATTTACTCCATTTGCATTAATATGTTTCAGTCACTACCATTTCTTGTCCATTTGAGGAATACAATTACACTAGCATTCATTATACTACTACTGAGCATTATACCCACATATCAAATATATTATTACAACACGTTATCAGCACGACTGCGCGAGGAGATTCTGCCGGAGTTCTGTCTTTAGGTATAATTTTCTATCGCTACTATTCAATATAAATTATGTCTAACCTGGCGAAGCAACTGTTTACGCCCCTTGAAGTTTCCGGAAGAAACTATCAACTATGGGCAATAGATGTGAGGATGCATCTTGAATCAATGAATTTGGAGAGAACTATTGAAAAGGGAAATGATATGGCTAATTCTGAAAAAGCCAAGGCGATGATTTTTCTGCGCCATCACTTTGATTCAGCCCTGAAGTCTGAATATCTGACTCTCCAAGATCCTGCAGATCTTTGGGAGGATTTAAAAGAAAGGTTCGATCACCTGAAGATGGTCAACCTGCCAAAGGCAAGAAATGATTGGCTGACGCTGAGATTGCAAGATTTTAAGACGGTCAGCGAGTATAACTCTGTCATGTTTAGAATCACTTCACAGCTGAAATTGTGCGGTGAAAAGGTATCTGATCAGGAGATGCTTGAAAAAACCTTTACTACATTCCACGCCTCGAATATGCTCCTGCAGCAGCAATATCGAGAAAGGAGATTTACGAGATATTCTGAACTCATTATGTGCTTATTGTTGGCTGAACAAAACAATGAGTTATTATTAAAGAATCATGAGACACGACCCACTGGTGCTAATCCATTCCCAGAAGCGAATGCGACCCAGATTTCTAGAAACCACCAAACATGGGATAATACACGAGGTGGTCACCGCGGACGTGGTCGCGGTCGTGGTTATGGTCGTGGTCGTGGTCGAGGTAGTGCACGTGGCCGAAATCACAAATCCAGAAGATTTGAGCCATATAATCAAATGAATGAAAAACGACAAGATGAAAGAGATAAATGCCACAGATGTGGAATGGAAGGACACTGGTCCCGGACTTGTCGTACCGCAGAGCATCTTGTGAAATTATATCAAGATTCAGTAAAGGGGAAAGGCAAAATGGCAGAGACAAATATGGTTACAAATGATGATATTATTATGCCTATCATTCCAGCTCCTGAAGCAGCTGACCCTTTCAACATGGATGCTGGACCATCCTTCACGGCAAATTTTGATATAGATGATTTTATGGAAAATATTGATTAATGTTTTTGTTATGTTTATTTCTAGTATATCTTTTTGTATTTTTATTAGTTAGTGTATCAAATTTTGCTATGTACCCGTTGTACTCTTTTGGCATGAATATTAATATAGTATTTTTCTTCCAGAAGAAGAAATGAATACAAGTTATAATGAGACATGCATAATTGACAGTGCCAGTACGCACACAATATTGAAAAATGAGAATTATTTCTCTTATATAAAATTGGGAGATGCATCAATTAATACAATATGTGGAAGTGCAAATATGGCCAAAGGCTCCGGAAGAGCCGTGGTGTTCCTTTTGAATGGGACAAAACTTATTATTGAAAATGCACTATTATCTCCCAAGTTTCGAAGAAACTTGTTGAGTTTCAAAGATATTCGCAGAAATGGATATCATGTTGAGACATTGACCGAAGGGACTGATGAATATTTATTAATCACAAATACTGCTCATGGTATGAAGCATGTATTGGAAAAATTACCGTCCCTTTCATCTGGGCTATATTATACGAATATATATGTCAGTGAAGCCCATAATATAATAGACCAGAAGTCTATAATGCCAACTGAGTTTATAATTTGGCATGATCGTTTTGGCCACCCTGGATGTACAATGATAAAGCGAATAATTGAAAATTCGCATGGCCATCCCCTGAAGGGAAAGAAATTTCCAAGTTCAAATGAATTTACATGTGTTGCGTGTTCACAAGGAAAATTGATTATTAGACCATCAGCAAGTAAAGTGGGAATTGAATCCCCTGTATTTCTTGAACGAATTCAGGGTGATATATGTGGGCCTGTAGATCCACCATGTGGACCATTTAAATATTTTATGGTGTTGATTGATGCATCAACAAGATGGTCTCACGTTTGTTTATTATCTACTCGCAATCAAGCATTTGCAAAGTTACTTGCACAGATAATTAAATTGCGAGCACAATTCCCTGACTATCCAATTAAGAAAATAAGATTGGATAATGCTGCTGAGTTTTCATCACGTGCATTTGATGATTATTGCATATCCATTGGAATAACTGTTGAACATCCTGTAGCATATGTTCATACACAAAATGGCCTGGCAGAGTCATTTATAAAAAGATTGCAATTAATTGCAAGACCAATATTGATGAGGTCGAAGTTACCTACATCGGCTTGGGGACATGCTATATTGCACGCAGCAACACTTGTAAGAATAAGACCGACAAGTTATCACCAATATTCTCCCCTACAATTGGTTTTCGGTCATGAGCCCAATGTTTCACATTTGAGAATTTTTGGGTGTGCGGTATGTGTTCCAATTGCACCGCCCCAACGTACAAAAATGGGCCCCCAACGGAGATTGGGAATATATGTCGGATATGAATCACCGTCTATAATTAAATACTTGGAACCGAAAATAGGTGATTTATTTACTGCAAGGTTTGCAGATTGTCATTTTGATGAATCAAATTTTCCGACATTAGGGGGAGATATGAATCAACCGAGAAAAGAGATTAATTGGAAAATGGCATTTGATTTCCTTGATCCTCGTGTAAAGGATTGTGAACTTGAAGTTCAGAAAATTATTCATTTACAAGGAATTGCAAATCAATTACCAGATGCATTGTGTGACTCCGGAAGAGTTACTAAATCACATATCCCAGCAGTGAATGTTCCAATTAAACTAAATGTCCCTGAAGGAAAAATAACAAGTGCTAATGAATCCAGTACACGCCTGAAGCGTGGTAGACCTATTGGTTCTAAAGATAAGAATCCTCGGAAGAAGAGAGATTCAAATGATCAAAATATAAATTGTGACAAAACTCAAACTCCTGAAGAGCAAACCCCTGAAGAGGAAGAAGTTATAGAAACTTCAATAAATTTTGTCACTAATGGAAAATACTGGAATAGGAAAGATACTGATGTGAACAATGTATTTTCCTACAATGTAGCACTTGAAATTATGGAACAAGATAATGATCAAGAACCCAGATCGGTTGAAGAATGTCGGCAAAGAATTGATTGGCCAAAATGGAAAGATGCAATCCAATCTGAATTGGATTCGTTGGCAAAACGAAATGTTTTTGGACCTGTAGTCCAAACACCTGAAGGTACAAAACCCGTGGGTTATAAATGGGTTTTTGTTAGAAAAAGAAATGAGCAGAATGAAATTATTAGATATAAAGCCAGATTGGTTGCTCAAGGTTTTTCTCAAAGACCAGGTTTTGATTATGATGAAACATATTCCCCAGTGATGGATGGAATTACATTCAGATTTCTGATATGTTTGGCAGTACACCAAAGGCTTGAAATGCGCCTTATGGATGTTGTTACTGCGTATTTATATGGGGAATTAGATACTGATATTTATATGAAAGTGCCCGAAGCATTTAAAATGCCTGAAGCATTTAAATCAAAGCCTAAGCAATTATATTCTGTGAAATTGCAAAAATCATTATATGGGCTTAAACAATCAGGACGAATGTGGTATAACCGTCTTAGTGAATGTTTGATTAAAGAAGGTTATACAAATGATCCAGTCTGCCCATGTGTTTTTATAAAGAAATCTGGATCAAATTTTGTGATTATTGCAGTATATGTTGATGATATTAATCTAATTGGAACTCCTGAAGAGTTACAAACTGCAATCGAATATCTGAAAAAGGAATTTGAAATAAAGGATTTCGGAAAGACAAGATTTTGTCTTGGTTTACAAATTGAACATTTTGAGAATGGAATATTTATTCATCAAGCGAATTATACCCAGAAGGTATTAAGATGATTTTATATGGATAAAGCACATCCATTGAGCACCCCGATGGTGGTCAGATCGCTTGATCCCTTGAAAGATCCATTCAGGCCTAAAAAAAAAAATGAAGATATACTTGGTCCTGAAGTACCATATCTCAGTGCTATTGGGGCACTCATGTATCTTGCTAATTGTACAAGGCCTGATATAGCATTCTCAGTTAATTTATTGGCTCGCTTTAGTGCTTCCCCCACAAAGCGACATTGGCAAGGTATTAAGCACATTTTCCGATACCTTCAAGGTACATATGATCTCGGCTTATTTTATTCAAATAAATGTGAGAATGAATTGATTGGATATGCTGATGCTGGGTATTTATCTGACCCGCACAAAGCCAAGTCCCAGACGGGCTATATATTTACTTGTGGCAGTACAGCAGTTTCCTGGAGATCTGCTAAACAAACATTAACTGCCACATCTTCCAATCATGCTGAAATATTGGCAATTCATGAAGCCAGCCGAGAATGTGTTTGGTTAAGATCAATGATCCATCATATCCTGAAGAATTGTGGGTTAATATCTGAGGAAAAGCTTGCCCCCACATTATTGTATGAAGATAATACAACTTGTATAGCTCAATTGAAAGGAGGATATATCAAGGGAGATCGAACAAAGCATATTTCACCAAAGTTTTTCTTCACTCATGATCTTCAAAAGAATGGTGAAATTGAAGTGCAACAAATTCGATCAGACAATAATCTGGCGGATCTATTGACAAAGGCATTGCCAACTGCGACGTTCGAGAAGCTCGTGAAGAAAATTGGAATGAGACGGCTTCGAGATTTTAAATGATGTCCAAATCAGGGGGAGTAATATATACAAGAATATTGTACTCTTTTTCCTTCACTAGGATTTTTTTCCCATTGGGTTTTTTCCTAGTAAGGTTTTAATGAGGCATATTCTTTGTATATGAAGGCATACAAGGGGGAGTGTTGAATATTGAGTCTACGTCGGCATCGACATAAACCGTGTCTGCCTTCATCACTCGGAAGACGTGGACACTTTCATAGCCTTGATGTTAATGCATGCATTTTGACTAGCTTAATGCCTAAGAATTACTATTACGTAATGCCCAAGATTGATTGGCGGTTTAAACTACTATAAATATAACTATGTAGTCATTCTTGTAAACACAGTTTTATCAAAGCAATATATTTACTCCATTTGCATTAATATGTTTCAGTCACTACCATTTCTTGTCCATTTGAGGAATACAATTACACTAGCATTCATTATACTACTACTGAGCATTATACCCACATATCAAATATATTATTACAACACGTTATCAGCACGACTGCGCGAGGAGATTTTGCCGAAGTTCTGTCTTTAGGTATAATTTTCTATCGCTACTTTTCAATATAAATTATGTCTAACCTGGCGAAGCAACTGTTTACGCCCCTTGAAGTTTCCGGAAGAAACTATCAACTATGGGCAATAGATGTGAGGATGCATCTTGAATCAATGAATTTGGAGAGAACTATTGTAAAGGGAAATGATATGGCTAATTCTGAAAAAGCCAAGGCGATGATTTTTCTGCGCCATCACTTTGATTCAGCCCTGAAGTCTGAATATCTGACTCTCCAAGATCCTGCAGATCTTTGGGAGGATTTAAAAGAAAGGTTCGATCACCTGAAGATGGTCAACCTGCCAAAGGCAAGAAATGATTGGCTGACGCTGAGATTGCAAGATTTTAAGACGGTCAGCGAGTATAACTCTGCCATGTTTAGAATCACTTCACAGCTGAAATTGTGCGGTGAAAATGTATCTGATCAGGAGATGCTTGAAAAAACCTTTACTACATTCCACGCCTCGAATATGCTCCTGCAGCAGCAATATCGAGAAAGGAGATTTACGAGATATTCTGAACTCATTATGTGCTTATTGTTGGCTGAACAAAACAATGAGTTATTATTAAAGAATCATGAGACACGACCCACTGGTGCTAATCCATTCCCAGAAGCGAATGCGACCCAGATTTCTAGAAACCACCAAACATGGGATAATACACGAGGTGGTCACCGCGGACGTGGTCGCGGTCGTGGTTATGGTCGTGGTCGTGGTCGAGGTAGTGCACGTGGCCGAAATCACAAATCCAGAAGATTTGAGCCATATAATCAAATGAATGAAAAACGACAAGATGAAAGAGATAAATGCCACAGATGTGGAATGGAAGGACACTGGTCCCGGACTTGTCGTACCGCTGAGCATTTTGTGAAATTATATCAAGATTCAGTAAAGGGGAAAGGCAAAATGGCAGAAACAAATATGGTTACAAATGATGATATTATTATGCCTATCATTCCAGCTCCTGAAGCAGCTGACCCTTTTAACATGGATGCTGGACCATCTTTCACAGCCAATTTTGATATAGATGATTTTATGGAAAATATTGATTAATGTTTTTGTTATGTTTATTTCTAGTATATTTTTTTTGTATTTTTATTAGTTAGTGTATCAAATTTTGCTATGTACCCATTGTACTCTTTTTGGCATGGATATTAATATAGTATTTTTCTTCCAGAAGAAGAAATGAATACAAGTTATAATGAGACATGCATAATTGACAGTGCCAGTACGCACACAATATTGAAAAATGAGAATTATTTCTCTTATATAAAATTGGGAGATGCACCAATTAATACAATATGTGGAAGTGCAAATGTGGTCAAAGGCTCCGGAAGAGCTGTAGTGTTCCTTTTGAATGGGACAAAACTTATTATTGAAAACGCACTATTATCTCCCAAGTCTCGAAGAAACTTGTTGAGTTTCAAAGATATTCGCAGAAATGGATATCATATTGAGACATTGACCGAAGGGACTGATGAATATTTATTGATCACAAATACTGCTCATGGTATGAAGCATGTATTGGAAAAATTACCGTCCCTTTCATCTGGGCTATATTATACGAATATATATGTCAGTGAAGCCCATAATATAATAGACCAGAAGTCTATAATGCCAACTGAATTTATGATTTGGCATGATCGTTTTGGCCACCCTGGATGTACAATGATAAAGCGAATAATTGAAAATTCGCATGGCCATCCCCTGAAGGGAAAGAAATTTCCAAGATCAAATGAATTTACATGTGTTGCGTGTTCACAAGGAAAATTGATTATTAGACCATCAGCAAGCAAAGTGGGAATTGAATCCCCTGTATTTCTTGAACGAATTCAGGGTGATATATGTGGGCCTGTAGATCCACCATGTGGACCATTTAAATATTTTATGGTGTTGATTGATGCATCAACAAGATGGTCTCACGTCTGTTTATTATCGACTCGTAACCAAGCATTTGCAAAGTTACTTGCACAGATAATTAAATTGCGAGCACAATTCCCTGACTATCCAATTAAGAAAATAAGATTGGATAATGCTGCTGAGTTTTCATCACGTGCATTTGATGATTATTGCATGTCCATTGGAATAACTGTTGAACATCCTGTTGCATATGTTCATACACAAAATGGCCTGGCAGAGTCATTTATAAAAAGGTTGCAACTTATTGCAAGACCAATATTGATGAGGTCGAAGTTACCTACATCGGCTTGGGGACATGCTATATTGCACGCAGCAACACTTGTAAGAATAAGACCGACAAGTTATCACCAATATTCTCCCCTACAATTGGTTTTCGGTCATGAGCCCAATGTTTCACATTTGAGAATTTTTGGGTGTGCGGTATATGTTCCAATTGCACCGCCCCAACGTACAAAAATGGGCCCCCAACGGAGATTGGGAATATATGTCGGATATGAATCACCGTCTATAATTAAATACTTGGAACCGAAAACAGGTGATTTATTTACTGCAAGGTTTGCAGATTGTCATTTTGATGAATCAAATTTTCCGATATTAGGGGGAGATATGAATCAACCGAGAAAAGAAATTAATTGGAAAATGGCATTTGATTTCCTTGATCCTCGTGTAAAGGATTGTGAACTTGAAGTTCAGAAAATTATTCATTTACAAGGAATTGCAAATCAATTGCCAGATGCATTGTGTGACTCCGGAAGAGTTACTAAATCACATATCCCAGCAGCGAATGTTCCAATTAAATTAAATGTCTCTGAAGGAAAAATAACAAGTGCTAATGAATCCAGTACACGCCTGAAGCGTGGTAGACCTATTGGTTCTAAAGATAAGAATCCTCGGAAGAAGAGAGATTCAAATGATCAAAATATAAATTGTGACAAAACTCAAACTCCTGAAGAGCAAACTCCCGAAGAGGAAGAAGTTATAGAAACTTCAATAAATTTTGTCACTAATGGAAAATACTGGAATAGGAAAGATACTGATGTGAACAATGTATTTTCCTACAATGTAGCACTTGAAATTATGGAACAAGATAATGATCAAGAACCCAAATCGGTTGAAGAATGTCGGCAAAGAATTGATTGGCCAAAATGGAAAGATGCAATCCAATCTGAATTGGATTCGTTGGCAAAACGAAATGTTTTTGGACCTGTAGTCCAAACACCTGAAGGTACAAAACCCGTGGGTTATAAATGGGTTTTTGTTAGAAAAAGAAATGAGCAGAATGAAATTATTAGATATAAAGCCAGATTGGTTGCTCAAGGTTTTTCTCAAAGACCAGGTTTTGATTATGATGAAACATATTCCCCAGTGATGGATGGAATTACATTCAGATTTCTGATATGTTTGGCAGTACACCAAAGGCTTGAAATGCGCCTTATGGATGTTGTTACTGCGTATTTATATGGAGAATTAGATACTGATATTTATATGAAAGTGCCCGAAGCATTTAAAATGCCTGAAGCATTTAAATCAAAGCCTAAGCAATTATATTCTGTGAAATTGCAAAAATCATTATATGGGCTTAAACAATCAGGACGAATGTGGTATAACCATCTTAGTGAATGTTTGATTAAAGAAGGTTATACAAATGATCCAGTCTGCCCATGTGTTTTTATAAAGAAATCTGGATCAAATTTTGTGATTATTGCAGTATATGTTGATGATATTAATCTAATTGGAACTCCTGAAGAGTTACAAACTGCAATCGAATATCTGAAAAAGGAATTTGAAATAAAGGATTTCGGAAAGACAAGATTTTGTCTTGGTCTACAAATTGAACATTTTGAGAATGGAATATTTATTCATCAAGCGAATTATACCCAGAAGGTATTAAAACGATTTTATATGGATAAAGCACATCCATTGAGCACCCCGATGGTGGTCAGATCGCTTGATCCCTTGAAAGATCCATTCAGGCCTAAAGAAGAAAATGAAGATATACTTGGTCCTGAAGTACCATATCTCAGTGCTATTGGGGCACTTATGTATCTTGCTAATTGTACAAGGCCTGATATAGCATTCTCAGTTAATTTATTGGCTCGCTTTAGTGCTTCCCCCACAAAGCGACATTGGCAAGGCATTAAGCATATTTTTCGATACCTTCAAGGTACATATGATCTCGGCTTGTTTTATTCCAATGAAGGTGATAATGCATTGATTGGTTATGCTGATGCTGGGTATTTATCTGACCCGCACAAAGCCAAGTCCCAGACGGGCTATATATTTACTTGTGGCAGTACAGCAGTTTCCTGGAGATCTGCTAAACAAACATTAACTGCCACATCTTCCAATCATGCTGAAATATTGGCAATTCATGAAGCCAGCCGAGAATGTGTTTGGTTAAGATCAATGACCCATCATATCCTGAAGAATTGTGGGTTAATATCTGAGGAAAAACTTGCCCCAACATTATTGTATGAAGATAATACAGCTTGTATAACTCAATTGAAAGGAGGATATATCAAGGGAGATCGAACAAAGCATATTTCACCAAAGTTCTTCTTCACTCATGATCTTCTAAAGAATGGTGAAATTGAAGTGCAACAAATTCGATCAGACAATAATCTGGCGGATCTATTGACAAAGGCATTGCCAACTGCGACGTTCGAGAAGCTCGTGAAGAAAATTGGAATGAGACGGCTTCGAGATTTTAAATGATGTCCAAATCAGGGGGAGTAATATATACAAGAATATTGTACTCTTTTTCCTTCACTAGGATTTTTTTCCCATTGGGTTTTTTCCTAGTAAGGTTTTAATGAGGCATATTCTTTGTATATGAAGGCATACAAGGGGGAGTGTTGAATATTGAGTCTACGTCGGCATCGACATAAACCGTGTCTGCCTTCATCACTCGGAAGACGTGGACACTTTCATAGCCTTGATGTTAATGCATGCATTTTGACTAGCTTAATGCCTAAGAATTACTATTACGTAATGCCCAAGATTGATTGGCGGTTTAAACTACTATAAATATAACTATGTAGTCATTCTTGTAAACACAGTTTTATCAAAGCAATATATTTACTCCATTTGCATTAATATGTTTCAGTCACTACCATTTCTTGTCCATTTGAGGAATACAATTACACTAGCATTCATTATACTACTACTGAGCATTATACCCACATATCAAATATATTATTACAACAAGTATTTTCTATTTATCGAGTACCAATTCAAACACTGGGTGGGCAAATAGTATTACTTCCTCCGTTTGTTTATATTTGTTCCATTGAGCAAATTGCTGCTATTTACATAATGACTTTAGTTTAACGTTTTATCATTGTTATATAAGTTAAAATATAGTCAAGTAGGATATTGTTAGATTCGTCTCGTCATGTAGTTTTAAAATATCAAACTTCTATAATTTTTATTTGTACCGAATTTAAGTTATTAATTCTTTAAAATATGTATTGGACTGGTGCTGAGTGGGTCGGTAGGTGAAGTATTTAATATTGAATATTATACCGAAGGAAGAAAGAAGAGAAGAAAAAAAAATTATCTTGACTTCAGCTACTCAAAAATAGAGAGGGAATAAAAATTAAAAGGAAAAAAGCTTATCAAGTTGAATTCTGAACTCACAATGCATTATCTTATTAAATTTTAGCTCGAACTTGAATATCATTAAATACGGGTCGAGTTGAGATTGAATATAACATTATACTCGAACTCACCCTTAAATGTCCTACAATCAACACATATTTAGTTGTTTAAAACAAGTTTAGGTTATGGGGTTGGGGACTTACTTTAGCGGTCAAGTCCCCGTTTCCCAACCATAAGTTGGGGGTTCGATCCACACACTTTTGCCGACACATGAGTGTCACTGTTTACCAAAAAAACAAGTTTAGGTTATGATTCTTTTTTGCTAAACAGCCAATAGAGACTATGGAAAGAAAGAAAAAAAAAAAAAAGATAAGCTAACGGCAAGAGTAAAAACTAGTGACGTGCAAACCACGTTCCAGCTACATCTGTCGCCAAAAAATATTTGACATGGTCTGAGGAAAAGGCCCGGACGTGTAGAACTGCTCATTATCCACACATGTCTTAGCTAAACAGTTTGCAACAGCATTCCCAGTTTAAGTTATAATTTAAACTTTGTTTGAATTAATCTATATCAAATTCAATTAATGAACTTATAAATTTAATGGATCAAATGGCTTCGGCCCCTTTACCCCCAAAAAAATTTTATGAATCAAAATTAAGAGTAAAATAAGTACGTGGATTGAATTTAAATTGAAAGTTCAAAATCACATGTTTTTTTGGTGAAGAGCCTGAGAAGGCTCAAAATCACATGTTTTAATAATTTATCATTTTAATTTGATATGTATATACACTATTAGTTTTTTTAAGTATATTTTGAAATTTTAAACTTGCTATTTATCATTATTTTTTTTTTTTGCGGAACAGCCTATACAGGCTAGAGAAGTGGTAGGGCCCACGCCACACAATTACAAAGGGGAAAAGGGGAGGGATAGGGGCCGGGTGGGAATCGAATCCTCAACCTAAAGGTTGAGAGCAAGGGGCTTAACCACTTGGGCTAAGTCCCAATCCCTGCTATTTATCATTATTTTAAAATTAGGCTTTTGTAACTTCTTGTCAACACCGGAAAACTTGTGTCATCTAAAACAGAACACCACAATTTTCTCCCGCCACATCAAATTCTTTCTACCATGTTAGCAAGCAATCTAACCATTTTTTTCACCCACAACATAACACCTCAATAAAATTATATTGTATTATACCTATATACATGTATATATATGAAATAATATATTAATATACTCCTTCCGTTCCTTTTTAATTGTCTTTTTAGAGATTAAAAAGTGTTCAACAATAATTGTTATTTTTATGTAGTTATGCTATGCTTTTATTATATTGCCCTTCACTTTACATAAATGCTAGTATTTGTTGATATTTATTAAGAATGAGTTTAGTTGAATGGTAAAAACTTTAAATTTATGAGTTAATTAATGCAAATTTTAGTTATTGAAATTTAGTTGAAAGAAACAACGATATCCCGGAATAGAGGGGGTAATATTATAATATAACTTGTGCATCTCAAAATGAATGATATAGCAAAATGAGGAGTATGTGGGCACAGTGGCGAAACCAGAAATTTTTTCAAGGGAGGGCCTATTTTTATTATTACGTATAATACTGTGGTTTATCCAATACTAAGGACAATGGCGAACACAAAAATATCCGGGTCGGGCATGGATAGAGCAAATTATACTCCCTCTATCCCATTTAACTTGTCTTGTTTGACTTCTGCACACAATCCAATGCACTTTTTCAATCGTTCATATCTCAAAATATGTACAATGAAAAATTATGTAAAATATATATTCTAAAACTATGTGATCATACGATTTTAACAAGACCAACTCGACTATTTTTTCAAATATATGCATACAATATAATTGAGTCAAAGTCGAACAATGAACAGTGTCAAAAAGTCAAACAAGACAAGTTAGGCGGGATGGAGGGAGTAATAACTTTTTTGATGTATACCGGGTATTCCCAGACCCAATGCCACATTTGGCTCAAGACTAATCCCTCGAGGATCCGGTGGGTATTGAAGGGTTTCCTCTCAGAATTTCGCATACATAAAGGCTTTCAAAGAAAATTATAATAATTGAATTAGTTTTATTCAACATATTATATAATAATAAAAATACATTCATCTTCGTGATCTCTCCCTCCTCGGCAACTCATTCACAAAACCTTCTCTCGAATTCTATCATATTGGTTAAATCACTACTCATTGACAAGAACCCATGGTTGCCCCTTTATTTTTTTATAGATCAGCCACGGAAGCAGCGGCTCATCGAAAGGTCTTCCTTCCTCGCCCCTTGTTTTTTAGGAGCTAATAGGTTAGATTCCATAGCCATGGGAGGGCCCAAGCCACTCCAATAGAGGTTGTAGTTTCGCCCCTGTGTGGGCACCCTGTCGTGGATGCCTTTCTACGTTCCAAAGTTAAGCATGGTTTTTTTTTTTTTAAAAAAAAAAAAAAAGACCATTATGTGAATTGTGTTGCAAATCTCGATCGTTATGGTAGTGTGGAATTCATGATTGCTACCATGTGTCTCTATGCTAAAATAGATGCCACCAACTAAACGCAGTTAGTCTAAGAGGTATGGGGTTCTGGCAGCTCAAGCAAAGGTTTTGAGTTCGAACTTTTGTGTATGTGAAATTTTACTTTGGGATATGCAACCCTTTTGATATTCACCAGATCCTCGAGGGATTAGTCTTAGGTCTAATGTGACATGCTCATGGAATACCTGATATAGCCAAAAATATATATGCACACCAACAAACAACTAAAATAGATTTTGTTTGAGTGAACTAATTAATTTCTTAAATCTCTTAGTTAGAAAGCTAAATTAGATTTTATTAATTAATATAAAAGGCAAGAGCAATGATTTACGGCAATAGGTGATTCATGTGTAGAAATTGTCATAAAGAAATTAAATTTTGAGATATAAACAGTAGTATGTATTTAATTTAATATATTCCCCATCTCAATTCATTAGACAATTTTTTTCATTGCTGATATTTTAATGCACTTGTTTAATGGTTAATATAGTATAAGTAAAAATATTCTAAAACTACTCCCTCCGTATTAAAAAAAATATTAACATTTCTTATTTTTATGCAATCCAATACACATTTTTAAAGAGTAATATCTCAAAATTTATAAAATAAAAAATTATAAAACTTTAATATTATAAAACTACGTAATTAGACGAATCTAACAAGATCTCACTTGACTATGTTTTATCTTATGTAACTGTGCGAAAAAATCGAATCAAAATTACTCAAAAAATAGTGCTTACTATGCATACGTTAATATCAATAAAATACGGATGAAGTATGTTATTAGACGAAAATAACAGTAACCCACTTGACTATTTTTTTTGTTTAATTATAATTGTGATAATATTATGTTAAAGTTCATCAGCAAATATTATCAAAAGTGAAAGGTCTCTAATGAATTTTAGATGGATATAGTAATATACTATTATGGTGTATGTTAGGGTGCAGATGATACATCTGTCCGGACGTGCGGACGGTCATCTCCACCGTTGATCATTTTCATCATCCAACGGTTGAGATCATTTGTAGGGGTAGTCTTGTCGCTGAGAAGTACTATATCAAGTTGCTGAATTGTGTTGGTCTTGTCCCTGAATTACACAGGACCACGTCGCTGAATTATGTGACTCCGTCGCTGAGATGCGCTAACATGCATAGAACTATATACTGAAATGTATAAAATTGTATCGATGAAATGAATGCATTAATGTCTCTGAATTGCATAACCCATGTCGCTGAATTTGTATTGGCCATGTCGCTAAATTGTGAAGGCTCCGTCGCTGAGATGCGTTTAAAATCTCCATGAACTTCAAACAGTCTAACTTCAAACGTCGCTGAGAGGAATACAATAATGTTGCTGAATTACATAGGGCCATATAGCTGAATTGAATTGTCTCCGTCGCTTAGTTGTGTATGACACGTCGTTGAATTCAACTGATGAAATATCTAACAAATAAAATTACGAAACTAACCCTACAAATGATCTCAACCGTCGGATAATGAAATGATCAACGGTGGAGATCACCGTCCGCACGGTGCGGACTCCTCATGTCCGCACCATAACCCTTCCGTACTATTATACTTCCTCCGTCATTTAATAATTTTAACGCTTGCAAAGTAAACACTATTTATTGAGTAACTTTGATGGACTTTTTAATATAGTTACATAAGATAAAACATGTCAAGTGAGATGTTGTTAGCTTCGTATAATCACATAGTTTTAGAATATTAAATTTTTATAATTTTATTTTAATTCAATTTGAGATATTAATCATTAAAAATTTGCATTTGATTGCGTGAAAACAAGAAATATTAATATTTTTGGGAACTATTAGAAAGTAAACATTATTATTGCATGAATATTTGCTACCCAAATATTCTCTTGATTGTTCTGTTAAAAACATAAAATTTTGTTTTTAGGCCTACTTTTCATTTTAAGCAAAAACCAATCCAAACTAGGGGTGGCTCGGTACGGTGTATCGAAAAAATTTTGCCGTACCGTATACTGTACCGAGCTTTACGGTATGAAAATTTTCATACCGTTGCCGTACCGAATCTTTTGGTGTACCGAAATTTTCGGTATAAAATATTTCCATACCATTGTCATACCGACATTTCGATAAGTTCGGTATATACCGATATACAGAAGCTTCGGTACATACCGGCATACCAGTATCGCGGTATATACCGACATACCGAGCATTCGCTACATACCGACATACCGGTATTGCGGTATATACCGACATACCGAACATTCGCTATATACCAGCATATCGGTATTGCGATATATACCGGTATCACGGTATAAACCGACATACCGAACATTCGGTACATACCGACATACCGATACCGCGGTATATACCGAAGTTCGGTACGGTAACGGTAACGGTATCAAAAAATTTATACCGTTACCGTACCGAAATCTTATGGTACGGTACCGTACCGGAAATTACGATATACCGAAAATTTCGATATTCTCGATATTTTTCGGTACGGTATGTGCGGATGCGATATATTCGATATTTTTTCCCAGCCCTAATCCAAACACACCATATGACCAAAAGCACTTTTATAAAATAAAACATTAAAAGCAACTTAGTCAAAGTCAATCCTAACAACCCTGAGTTTTATCTTCTAAAACAAACTCCATGTTTAATATAGGGAGGGTTTTTATTTTAGGCTGCATGAGTGAGGATGGGGAGGATAAATGAATCATTTCATCGTTTATCTTTTTTTTTAATCTTTTTATCTCTTTTTTTTAAAGTTCAGTCATAAATTTGTATTTTAGTCCATCCAGTCCTTTTATTTTACTCATCCTTGCCAAATTAGTGCTAATCCACTATATTCCTATAAATTAAACCACCTGGCATAAGTGACAAAAATATGGGGCCACACAAGAGTCGGATTGGATAATCTCAATCTATACATGGACAATCTGCTAGGGGTGGGCAAAATATTCGAACCGATTCGTTGAACCGCTGAATCGAACCGAAATCGAACCGAATTTCCGGTTAACCGAGGACCCCGGAGCAAATACAAATATCATATTTCAGTATTTGTCCGGTTCAAATACAAATACAAATACTTTAATTTTTTCCCCCGGTTAACCGAACCGAACCGAATATATGTATTTTATTTTTAAAGTTATATATATTGTAAATATTATAGACATTTGATGGTATAAAATTATATAGATAATACATATCATTATTTATTTAATTATTTAAGTATATAATAAAACAAATATAAAAAACTAAAGAGCTAATTATCAAGATATATCACCATAATTAATAAGCCTATATTAATTTTTGTCATTCAGAATACCCTATTATTAAAATATACATCTACACTAAGATTTGTTATATATACTAACATATTTTGATTACATTGAAAGTAACCATTTGATTCCATAGTTATATATATATATATTTTTTATGAGTGTAATAACCTCGTCCGACTCTCTTAAAATGTATAATCAAGTTTTCATTTCTTAAATCTTTGAGTTTCGTAGATTTTAAATATTCGAACCGAATCGTTTAACCGCTAAATCTAATCGAAACCGAACCCCCGGTTAACCGAGGACTCCGGTTACAAATACAAATACTGAGATGAAGTATTTGCCCGGTTCAAATACAAATACAAATACCTGAAAAATTCAGGTTAACCGAACCGTGCCCACCCCTACAATCTGCCCAATCCCCGATCAAGTACCATATCTCTCTATAATATATATGCCACGGGAGTTTCTACAGTACAACAGTAATCTTACAGCTACAGTGTAACAGTGAAATTTTATACCCGCCCCGATTTCGCGCTTCCAATGTTTCCAATCTGCTTGAAGCCGGCGTGCCCATCGATTCCATTTCTTTCCCAAATCATATTTTGTTCTTCCGTTCATCGCAGCACCCGCACACGAAATTAGAGCCTCCCCCAATTCGTCGTCGTTCATTCGCCGGGAACTGGCGCCAGTCTTCAGCAACTGTCGTTCCCAGCTCCCCTTCATCCTGCGTAGACTCGCAACCCTAGATTTCCGTCGCCTGCTTCTCTCCAGACCTCGTTCCGGCGCTCGGAGATCGCCCGGTTGTTCTCCGTTCTCCCCTCTGTGTAGAGCATATGCGTCTGTGCACATCCGCCCCTCCCCGTCGCATTTGTTTCAGTGGAACCACCTCCACGCATCCGCCAGGTTACGAAGAAGGTCTGCGCTATCGCCGCTGCCGCGGATGTAGGCTCGTCGTCGAACCCCATTCCGCCGCCTACCTTTGCCCGCCTCCTTTACGGAACCCATCGTTCGCTGCCTCCTTGCAGATGGCCACATAGGGAATCGCCACCCACGATTCGTCGCCGTACTAGGGTACCAATCACGATTTCCCCCTTTCTATTATCACACAGAAATTATGATGTCTATTTCTTTATTTTGCATTACTGATCTGTCGGAATCCCGCCCCTCATTCCCTGTGCGGCGTGCGCCTCTGTGCAGGGTCGTCGTGTCGCGTGGCAGGACGAGCCGGTGCTCCAATCCTCTACCTGGCTCTGCCTCCCCCTACAGGTATACGTTTTCCTTAGGTTGGATTCCTAAATACAATGGATTTTTGTTATCATGCGTCAGTGATTTAGATAGCCAAAGAATTTTCTTTCAATTGGAATTGCGTGGCACTTTTGTGATGCCGATTGAACTGTTGTTTTGGATTTATATTGTTTGTTCGCTATCGAATGAGTAGAGCCTGTTATTTTAGTTTTCCTGTTCGATTTCGGTTGTCCAAGGAACACGGGATTGGAATTGTTGATTTTTAGTTGTAGTTTGGTATTTGTGGTGAGTTTCTTTTTCTGATGGGCATTCAATGCTGGTAACTTTGTTCTATCAGGATTTCCATTTAATTTTAATTTTTAATATTAATTTGAAGAAACTCGATGGATATAGGAGATAAGGTGCCCAGACCACTATGATTATTGGAATGCCTGTGTAGATTCTACGCTGGAATAGTTCTGATTTTTTGCACCGTCTTTTGCTTTTCTCCAAAGTATTGTGAGAAAGGTTTCTATGGATGAATTTGCTTTGCTTCGAAAAACTGAGGGATATATTGGACTTTTGATGTGGAAAAAAATTCCATTTCCTTTTGGATGGCTGCTTTTGATAGAGAGATTGTAGCTATGAGCAGAGAGTTAGAAACTTTTGATTTAAAATTGAGAATGCAGAACTGAACTTTTTCAAAAATAACATGAAAGTTTCAATTGCATGATGATTCAAAGTGCAATTTTTGAGAGGAATTTATTCATTAGTTGTATATATATATATAAATATATATATTTTATTTCATTTTTTCTTGAAGGTTTTCGTTCTCTGATCTAAATAAATATTGACATTCGGATTTCATATCATCCTTACAATGATTTAAACCCAATCCCTTTATTATTTTCTTTGGTTTATCTATCTTTTTGTTTGGGTTTTTGTATGCATCTATGTTATCTGGAGAATGCAAACAAATTGGACGGAATAGCTTTATAGTTTATGTTTTATTATCCATGTATTCTATTGATTTTTGCTTTGTAATGCTTTTTGTATAACTTGTAATTGAATGCATTGGCAAGTGAATATATATGTTTTCCTAACCTTTCCTCCTTACTGGTTCAGTTTTCGTGCCAGTTTCCTTCGTCTCTGCCTCCTTCTGAACACATCAACCTAGCTGTTTTCTCCTTCTAAGGTAAATTAAAATTGTTACGTATATTCCTTCATTGCAGTCTTAGTTAATGAATCAATTCATACATTTACTAGCCACATAGTTTCTATTGCTCTTTCTTATGATTCCATTCATTCTTATTGTTTAGGTACAATGTAACAGTAGCTGATCCACATCATTGTATTGTCTCTTTTTTGTAGTCTAGGTTTAGTTTGTTCTGATGTGTCCATTTATAGTATGTCTACCTATATGGCACTGAACTTAACTTCTTGATCTGTCTTAACCGATCTTGATATTATTTATTGTGTCTTCTATATGTAAAGAAGTTTAGTTATTGTTATCTTTCTCTAAATGGGTTTTTGCCCGTTAAGCATATGTGCTTTTTATATTTATGTTTTAGAATATTATTGTTTAGATTATACATGACATGTTAGTGGGAAAAATTGGATGTGTGGAATAATGTGCTTTTATCTTTTCTGTTCTTTCATTGGCAACTGATAACGGTGGATTAATGTGTGCTGTGTCGTCAAATCTCTAATCTCTTCAGAAGATGTTGAACAGGGACCACTTACACACTAGCCATAACTGTACCTCCATAACCCTAATGCAGCACATTTTGCTTATATTTTAAATATTCCAGGTTGGAAGTGGTTGATTGTTCTCAAGAATTAGGACAAAAGTGAGGACTACAATTGTTTTTAAACTATTTTTGATGTGGCTAATGCTTGGTTAATGTGGTCCCAAAACTATGTGGATACCATGCTTTGGTGTCAGTAATGATTCTAGAATAAATGCTCATGATCTTGAGGACTAAGTGCCATCTATTATATGAGGTTGTGTAGACAACTTGATTTTAGAAAGATAATAATTTTTGTTTCTTGTCAATTTTTTTCATTCGTCTGCATTCTTGTTCCATGATGCATATACTGATTTATGTACTTAATGATGTAGTCACTTTGTTCTTGCTTTGACAGTTGATTTCTGTACTTGAGCCTCAATTTAGGGCCCCATTTATCAATCAAGATTATGTAGTCACATTGTTCTTGCTTTTATAGCTGGTCACAGCTCCTGGAATTGAAGGCCTTCCTCTTCCTAATGTTAGTTCTATAACTTTGTTATAAATAAAAAAGTGTATTCGTATATAGTTAATAACTTCAATCGTCTTATGCAGGTAAAGTGGATTTGCCCTACTGCTCCTACTCGCCCCGTGTCTCACTTTGGTAGATTTCCTTGCACTGCTTGTACGATTTTTGTAACTTTCCTGTGCATTTACAAAGTTGATGTACCTGGTATATCTCAACTGTTTCAAGGTGTTCCCAAAGTAAATGACAAGGAAATTTGTAATAAAATCAACAGTGGATCTAAACAGTTATACTATAGTTATTTGCTTTTAGGGTATACCATAGGAGTTCCTAGCAATTTTCAAATTGCTTATTATGGTTGATTTTTTTTCTCAAAATAAATGTTAAACGATAGAGATATCCATTGCATCTATGGCTGTGGGTCCGATGTCACTTTACCTGATATTCAATTTCCCTAGAATTGAAAGCCAAATTCCTGAAGGCCAAATTTTTAATTGAAAGTTACTTTAAAACTAGCATAACAGTTGAGAATTTCTGCAATTATTATTGAAATCTTTGTGTTTTTTTTGGAAAAGCTATTACAGCCAGATAATATTGAAATCTTTGTTGATATTATTGGATTTTTCTGATAGATTGTTTATAATTTGTTTGCCTTATGTTTTTTTAACGCCATATATGAAACTATTTGCAATTGTATATTTATTACTTTTTGTTGGAAGCTATGAAGCTCGGGTTTTTTGTTTTGGTAAATGCATAGGCGAGTGTTAATTCCTTGAACTATTCATGCAAAGGCCGTTATTGGTAAAGTTTGATCTTAAAAACTGTAAATAGTGAAGAATGAGGTAATTTGTATTATTGACATGCTTTTAATAACCTATTTTTATGAAATGCCCATGTGGTTTATGGATATAATTTATTTCCATGAATAATCATGCTTTAGTACGTGACAATTGACTATTTTCTATTCTTTCAGTAACAATCGACTATTTTCTATTCTTTCAGATTCAACCACAAATTTAAGCCAACTGTGGGAGAATGGTCTTGCGGAGTTCCAGGTTGAGGTATGTAATTGAACCTTAATTATTTTCTTGGGTTTCTTTATTTGCATTGACATAGCTTTTGATTTGGGCTTTCTTCTTTACTGTTCAAAATCAACACCTTAGAATCAACACCCCATCTACTTTAGGTTCTGTTTTGCTATTACTGTTTTCATCTGCTTATGTTTTGCTTATGTTTGAATTTTTTCCTGGAGTCAATTTTGCTCTTTTAAATTGTCTTCTGAAAATTATTGAATGAATTGGTCTGCTTTAGTAAATTGTGAATCCACTCTTCTTTTTTTCTTTCTTCATTATGATTTTTATTTTTATTTTTTGTTGATGTGGAGGGAGCGGGAATTGCTATGTTACCTTGGTTCACGTAACAATCAAAAGACTAGATTTGGCTCTTTATAACAAGAGTTGCTTTCGTCGGTGTAATTTGTTTCACAGAGCCAACTGTAGTTCCAATATATGAGATTATTATTAAAAAAACTTCCGGTTTGCTTTTATAAATCTCTTTTTTTTTTAGGAAAATAATTTTATTGCTTAGAACTTCCAAAATCAAAGGAAGTCACAGAACGGGGAACCCCCTACAATCAGTCTTCAAACACAAACAAATAAGCAGAACTTAAAACGATAGCAAACAACAACTATTGACCATAGCCACCAAGGAATTAACCACAGTAGCCGAAGAGTAGCATTCCTGACCAACAGCTTCATATCCCATCAGACAAAGTATGTTTTGCCCCAGCTGCAAATGGCCTGTAAGCCCCCAAATGTAGCAGAAACGCAGCCCTCAACCAACCAGACACTACGGTTACCAGAATTCAAAAAATAGCAACTTGACACCAAGCTCATAGGATAAGAATAGCCTTCAAATTGAAAAACCAGTGGAGCACATAGGTGACAGATTCGTGAGGCATTCTATCCACTTTCTTCAACCTCACGTCTCCCCTGTCTTAGTAACCAATCCATTGCATCGAATAAAAAGGGCTGGGCAGTTAGGATATCATTGCAACAGGTTGAAGAGAATATGAGTAGCAGAAGGTGGTGGGTGATAACAGAAAAAGGATGGAACCATCTATGCATTTTCCAACAAAACCTTCAGAAGAGAGTTGTAAAGCCGATACCACAGACATCCCAATTGAAAATCCTCTTATTACCATACATGACAAAAATGGACCTCTATTCAATCAACCCAGGTGATACAAGAAGTAGGACACTCTTTCTCAAACTCCCAATCTACCTTTCTAATTGTTCCCTTAAGAATATCACATATCATCTTCTACCCCTATTTTTTTTCTTTTTTTTATATATATATTCCTTCAATATCTCTATTTTCCGTTTTTTTTTCCTCTTCTTTTTTTTTCCACTGAGTGCCAACTGCAAACCCATAACCCGGATCAACCTCCCATTTCATAATCCTTCCAATACCCCAAGCATTCTCAACTGCTAACTAGCATTATCAGAAGATTTATTGTTGAAATGCATAGATAGCTTCCAATTTTCAAAGATGTCAGTTCTTGGTAGTACAAAAAACAGGAAGGGATAAAGGTGTTATCCTGGGATAGAGAAGGATTAGAAGGAAAAGTTAATATGTGCCACAATAAGTTGGGTTGGTTATCTTGATCAGAGTTATTATAGGCTAAGGAGGGAATTATAGGTGAGTAATGTACTAAGGCATCACAAGAAAATACCCTATAGCCCATATCCTATCCGATGCACCGGAAATAGTTACTACAGGCTCAACATGAGAATTGAATCAGTTTCAAGATTGTCAGAGTTTCCCGTGTTAATTCTATTTTGTACAACTTAATAGCTAATTTCTTAATGATTAGAGTAATCCATGGATTTAATTGTTATAAAGCACTAAATAAAACTTCTTCAGTGCAGGGGCATAATTTTTTTACAGAAACTATGGATTTTATCTGCAAGCCAATAAAATAAGGAGATATCTGATTACTCTATGGATGAGCAAGATGTTTGTGCAAGCCGTGGTTGTGAAGGAATATAATTTTAAGACCTCTGCACTTCGGTAACAATTTATTTCAACATTTGCTTCAGGCTCTAATCCGCCCAGCGTAGCGCGCGATAAACGAGTTCTTGTATATATATATATACTAGAATCCGTCCGCCGCGCGCTACACTGCGCGGGGCGACGGACGGTTTATAACTGTTGTGTAGTTGCTGTGTATGGTGTTGTCGTACATTGTCCAATGGGAAGAAAATATTGTCAAGTTTATAATAAATTGAAATTTTTTCTATCCTTAGCAAACTTAAAATTTGAAATTGGAACCATTATTTCGGTGGAAAATGATATTGAGCCTGGTGCCTCCGGCTCGGCAAATCTGCACATAAATGGAAAATCAGTCAAAGTGAGTAGTGGCTGACAGGTGAAAGAATTCAGAACCTAAAAGCTTTAAAATTATAAAGAAACTCTCAACAACTTTGAGCAGTGAAGGTTGTCGTAAGTCAGTAAGTAGAATTGATCCTTCTAAACTAACATGCTGCAGGGTGTGGGATGAAAGTTTGCTAATGTTATCACATCTGCATTAGAAAGTGTGTAGAAAAAAATAAAGGCAGTTACTCAAGTTAAGAAAACAAATTATTTTTTCAGAGAAGTGCCATGTTTTGATATAAAGTGAAACATAAGAAATGGCTAAAAAACCAATTTAAAACAGATATCATAAGAAAGTTTGTTGGTTTCATAGCAAATGTTTCACCATCACTGCACATCTCATTACAAAAAGAAACAATATTACTATGATCCTCATAAGAATAAAGCAGTACACTATTATAAGGATAGGAAAAAGGAATCAACTTTCAACTGTTATTTAAGATGAGGTCAATATGGTAGTCATATGCATGAGCATACACTGTCCTACATCTAGCGACAAATTAATTTCACTTCAATTTTAATTCTCTAGTGTTAAAATGGGATGACTAAGCAGAGACTTTCTAGTTGCTTATAAATTTGGTGAAACACAAAGGTCCATCATATTGAAAAACTATTCCACCCTAACCATTTCAATATAATAGAAAGAAGTAATAACAACTATTACAAGTGATGAAACACAAAGTCTTGTGTAAAGACCATGTAATCTTGGATTGTTTAGTAAAGAAAATTATAAATCTTGGTATTGGTTAAAAGGCATCAGTTTCTAATTACTGGATATATGTGAGTACCTTTGGCTCTCCGAAGCTAAAACAGTTCTTTGAAGATCAAATGGATACGATCCAACAGTGGCAGCACATCCGCCTAACAAATATTCAAAAAATTCAAAACCCCGTTAATATGTCAAAATTAACGTCTTTTAGTTTGCCAAAAGCCACAAAGTCACAAACCCCACAAAAAACACTGAAAAATAAATATAACCAGAAGCAACCCAATGAAGCATAATTTTTAGAAACTTCACTCATTTTCAACCATAATGGTGACCACTTTTGAATGCAACACTATAATAGTATCCAATTATATTTTTTGCGAGTTTTCAAGCAATTACCACAGCTACTAAATGAAAATGTTTGATACAAATGCACATTTGTACACAATACCATCTTGCAAGTCAAGTACAATGACAATGTCTATGTCAACTTAAGAGTTACAGGGTGATCTACAAACAAATTCCATGTCGATGTTCAAATGTTTGACATTTGTATTTACCAGAGAATCTTATAGTTCAATATGACTAAATGGAATCAAAATGCAATACTTTATTTCTGGAAAAATAAACTATCTCAATTATTCTTGAAAATAATTAATGAACTATAGCAGTTGTGATAGCTATAAACTCTCTCAATTATTCTCAACTATCAGTGTTGAACTAATTAAATCAAATGAATATCCCTTCATCAACAATTCAATATCAACGATATTGCATTAATTAATAAGATATAGATTGTCATGAGGGTAGATGACCCATCTATATGAACATACCTCAATATTTTAAACCCATTGACGAGTTGAAGCCACAAGAGCTCCATTTGGAACTATTGATGCCTTCATGCTTCGCCATTGCATTTGGCCATATAACCTAGGAATGTAAACTATTATAGAAACTTACAAACAACCTCCCCAAGTACACTTATAACTCCAAGCACCAATGACGCATTGTCAAAATCAACACATAGTACTTACAACAGATGCCAAAAAACCAAAACAAATGCTTGACTGATTTCTATTAGAAAATATGAATTCCATAAATTTATACAATATGATTATGTATTTTCTTATCAACTAAAAGAAGGATTTAATTATATCAAAGAGAATCAAGTCAGCCAACTAAATCTCCAAATAAGCAAAAAAAGTATTCAAAATTCAGGTTTGAAACAGATACACAACCAATACATGGCCATCCAACAAACTGAATTGGCTCAGTATGTGAAGTAAGAAGTTCCTTCAAAGCATTAGGTTCTCGTTTCCTTGCACCCCAACTATTAACAATTCCATCCATGTAAGAATAGATGACAAAGAAGCACACAATTCCATCTGGAACCACTGATACCTTTTCAAGCAAAAGTTTTCCCTAGTTGTACTACACACCAAGATCATTTCTGAGATCATACTTTGTGCTCACAGAATGCCCATCACTGAAAATAGGACAATAGATTAAGTGTTACATATGGATATTAAAACACATAATTCTTACCCACTTGTCCAAGGGTAAATGTCTACAACACAAGACATAGATGGTGTCATAGAAATAACCTGCATTCCTTCATGTCTCACTGCATTCGAGTAATCTGTTCCTTTTCCATAGTAATAACCTGCTTCATGTTCTCTGTCATCAGTGCCCTTGGAAAAAAAATTCTGGTCTTCAAATGCTTGATACAGCTTCTCTGAAAATGTCAATTGTAACCAAATTATGAGAGTTATTATGATTCAAATATAAAAAGAGCAGTAAAATGATTGAAACAAATCACATACTAAGCCGAATGAAGACAATAATACCACCAGGTTTATGAGCAACAGAAAATCACATTTAAAACTTTTATGGAAGACAGATAATAAATCACTGTGTAGGGTACCAAAAGGCGAATACACAACTAAGCTATGATAATATCAGTGAATAGAAACTTAGCAAGACAATATTTTTGTAGTTCAGAAAAATAATTATCGGAAATAGCAGTGACCACATTTCGAAGATAATTTAAGAATAATAGGTGTGGCACAACGTAAACATGAATGCAAGTCTGAGCTAATATAAACGCTGATTAACTTGTGTGAGATGTGCATGCTGAAACATACTTAACTAAAAAGAATATGTATGAAGCAGCGAAATAGAATTGAACTGAACCATGACACAGACAAACCAATCAATATCGAAATATAACACACTTAAGATCAGCGAAAAAGATTTTCACGACTAAGAAATTCAGCTCCACTTCTAATTACAAATGAAATGGGCAAGAATTCCTCCATAAACTGAACCAATTGAAGTACTATTCTGAAAATAAAATTAGAAAGAACAAAAAACTCGCGGTACACGGCAGAGCAAGGGAACGGAAACAGATCTGGCCAATAGGTGAACGATAACAATACACATTCATTAAACAGTATGCCAGTTAGAATGATTATTCATAATGAGCGGCGAATTAGCACAGCGTAGTTGTTGTGCAGCTTAAAACATAGAAAAAAATCCAAAGAGCTAATTCCAATCCTAAACTATATAAAGTAATAGAAACAATCTAAAACAGCGAACAGGCTCCACGATAAGACGGGATAAAGCTTGAAAGAGGTGAAATTAGAATTGCTACCAATTCTCTAATATGTTCAGCATGAATCCATAAGATGGATTCTGAACCACATCAATGCCATTTACTCCTAATTACCAAAATCCCCAAAAGCCATAACTCGAGAAGATGAAGTGCCACTGAAGTTTCAATCTACCCAAAACAAATACCATCCATTAAACAGGCATAGAAATGGACCAATACACATCCAATTTATTCAATAATAATACCGAATGGAGATTTATGGCTGATCAACAAGATGTAGCTCTTACTCCGAATCCAACAAGAACCAGCGACAAAGAAAGCTGCTACAGCAGAATAGATTGCAAGACATCCAATCCACAATAAACTCAACAAAGCTCGACAGTTAAGGTATAAATTCACTGCTATTTTAACAAAATAACAGAAAGGAGATTAAGAAATAGCGAGCGGCGATTATTGTTCGATTCAATATGCTTTCTATGAATGGGAAAACAGCGTAGGCTTAATCCAGCGTGGCCGGCGGTGTGGTCATGCGATGGGCAGACGCACGCGATGGGAAGGCCGGAGCAAGGTCGCCGGATTCGAAACGACAATGGTGGTTAGGGCTTGCGAAAGGCTTTTCGTACAATTGAAAGGGAAGGCAGATTTTACAAGGAATTGAAAGGCAGGTTTTAGAATTATTACCTTGGTTAGAGGCGATGAGGCGACGGAGAACCCTAAGCTGGCCGATGAGCGAGCAGCGGTATGCAAGCGGATTGTTCAACGGCGGCGCACTGAGTGTTTGAGGCAGCAATGAAGATTTCTTTCAAACTGAGGGAATTTGATTTCGGGGAACGGAACTTGAAGCGCTTCAGGGTGATACACGAAGCAATGGAGCCGAACGAGCTTGCATATGGCAAAGACGCGGACGGAGTAGGGGATAAACAACGCAGAAATGAGGGCGTCCGACGGTGCTGTAAAGATGGTTGGGCAAAATCTGAACCGCGATTTCCTAGGGCAAAATTAGGAGAAATAGGGAAGAAGGAACACGCAGGTTTAGGGGACAATCTCCACTGGCGGTGCTGCGAAGATGGTTGGGCAAAATCTGAACCGCGATTTCCTAGGGCAAAATTAGGAGAAACAGGGAAGAAGGAATACGCAGGTTTACTGGACAACCTTTGGAGAACAAGTGTAAAGACGGAGGTGGACTGGTGGAGACTGGACCAGTGCCGGCGGCGGCGGCGCGGTGGCGCCATACGGAGGGCGGTCGACGACAGATGGGGACATTGAATCTGAGGGGAATAAAGGCCGAAGAGATGGGAAGCGAGACTGCGAGAATGAGGGAGGGTACGAAGGGAAGCGGGGGAGAAAGAGAATGGAGGTTCGGTTTTAGGTTTGGTGGAGGCAGGCTCGGAATCAGGTCCGGAAAATACTATTCATTGAATAGTAACTTGTTAAGCCATATATATATATATATTAGATATGTATATATGCGTTTAAAACTCAATTGCCCTAAATTTAAGTTAATATTTGGGCTTTCACCGTTCCATTGTAGCAACATTCCATAAGGTATCAAGGTAATGCATGCGCTCTGTACAACATTATGGTAGCAATCCTACCCGTGGATTATTACTGTTCCGTTATGGTAGCAATTCTACCAGTGGATCATTACCGTTCCGCTATGTAGCAATCATACCCGTGGATCATTACCATTCCCGGCAAGGCATCAACATTCGATACCATCAATCACCATTTTTTGTGTGTTGTGGCATAAAGGTAGATATTTGATAATGGCCAGAAATGTCCATTATTTTCAATCCATTTTCGTGTCTGAAACGGGCGTTTGATCGCATTCCGGTCTTATATTAAATAAGAAAGCAGTAGAATTAGACTGATTTATGCATATTTGTAAAAATAATAAGCTGGTATGAAAAAGGCATAAATATGTTAGAAAAATCCAAAATCAAGAGAAAAAGAAAAGAAAAGAAAAAGGAACCAAAAAGATGGGCAAAAGAATAAACCAGGCCTACAAAATACAAAAAGATGGGAAAAGAAATAAAAAGCCCACAAAAATGCAAATTCGGCCCATCTGGCCCAAACTAGACAGTGTCCAGAGCACCCTGTCGCTAGACCCCCGTGGCGCGAAGCATGGTCTCGCGACTTGGGGGCAGTCTAGCGACACACCAGCCAGATGAAGAAGGAGACCCTGTCCGGAACCTCCAGTCCCTAGACCCCAGTCGCGAAACATGGCCTCGCGACTGGGAGGTGTTCCGCGACACAACCCTTGCCTAGCGACTGGGGACCAAAAACTCTTGTGTTTTTCTCTGAATGGCTCTGTCGAGAAACCCCTGTCGCGAACCCACGGTTCGCGACACACTTTTACTTCGAGACATGAAATTATGCCTTGATAATATTTTTGAAAACCCCAGTCGCTAAACCACCCTGCCGCGAGACCACGTCTCGCGACACAATTTTTGAGTCTCGCGACTGGGACCCAAACACTTAGAAAATTTGCAGCAAAGCCATGTGGCGCCAGACTCCTGTCGTGTGACCATGTCTCGCGACACACTTCCTGTCTAGCGACACAAAGCCTAGCTCACCGAAAAATTTCTAAAATTTAGCCTGTCGAGATACCCATGTCGCGAGCTTTGGCTAGCGACACAAATTATGGTATCAAGACATGATCCCTATCTTTTTAATTTCCAAAAATTCTGATTTCTATTCCCTTTATTATATTGCATCACTCACATCTTAACCCCACGGGTTAAGATGTAATATCCCGGTTTGCAATATAAGGCGTTCTGCTGCCGAAATTTTTATTCTCCATTCTCTCACTTAAATAATTGAACCCTTAAGTCATTAATTAAAGATCATGATTAGCAATAATCAAGGTCAATAATTACCATGATTAAAGGATTTTTGTTCAATTCTCATTAAAATATTTTTCTATAAACAAAACCTTAATGCCTTAAGCAGATAATCCGGACTGTAATTAATTACGGTATGAAGGGTTATTTAAGTCATTAATTATGGATTAATTCCATCACCTTGTTTGAGAAACCAATGTCTCTCGCACAAGGCATCCTCTTTTATCTTATTTATTTTTAATTTCTCATTTTGTCTTTTTCGTGATGTATGAATGGACAGTAAAAGATATTATAGAATAATGTCGGCGAACGGTCCCTTCACCGGGAAATAGAGTAGCCCGTATTCTGAATATTAATTACTGTATGTTATTTTGCATGGTTTGGATAATAATTAACGAGGTCAGGCGAACGGTCATTTCATCGGGAAATGAAGTAGCCACTCAGTTAGTTACTATCCAAATACAGTTTTTATTCTCTTTATCTTAATTTCAAAACCCAAATTCCAATCTGTAGTATAAGTTGGTTGATATCTGCCAATATTAGCTGATGAATACTGCAGAGAGGAAGCATGTAGGTTTTTATCTGAATTCGCAGACAGTAGGGGCCCAATTGGTAGCGACACTGCCATTATAGGGTTTCTACTATCTAAATTCACTCCATCCGAGCAATTGGGAAACTGGATAGCAGATGTTTGCAGTCCACCTGATTATTCTGCCACCTCTATTGGCCTCCCGGCCACTTCATATCTGTGTTCCACATTCTGTCTAAACCCTCTACTATATTTTGGGTTGATTAATTTTACACTTCCATATATCTTTATGCATGATATTATTATGTAATTATTGTGGTTTATAATATTTTGAGATCCTTCCCTTGGACATAGAAATCCAGATTTAAACAGATATGGCATATTAAACTCCCAACAAAAATTCATTTCTAAAATCCGGATCTGAGTAAGGGATAAATTCATCAGTTATGACTAGTTCATATTCTGCCGGGGGTTAATTTTGTGGAATTAGAAGTAGAGTCAGCGATTAGGTCTCTTCTAGACTGAAAGGGTCTGCGTTCTTAATGAGATTCTAGTACCTGTTTAGGGAATGGTTTTCAAATCTTTTATTTTCCAAAATTGCTATGTATTGGGAATTTAGTCTTAACTGTCACACCGAGATGGGATCCACTTGGATTCAAATACAGTGTGATAGATAACTCTAGAGGAACAATGCATAGGCCTTGGTTATTTTCTAAGGTAGGGTTGAGTATTCTTTCAACTGCTATCCTCTTCTGCCAGAGCCTATTTTTGAGTCCTGAGTGAGTGCATCCGGAACGAACTAATTTATTAGTTCGTTTCATTAGTTTGTATCTCATAACCACCTGGAAGGAAGTGAACACTGCGAGCGGTTCACCGAGATCCAGGAATTCTTGATCCACATCCGGTCATCCTGACTGGGGGCTTTCCTTTACTACCAGTACGAAGCTTTTGAAACCTCCGAGTGATAGGATTTTAACTGCTTTCTTTAAAATGCTTACTTTACTGCTTTCTTTTGAATGCTTTTGTAGAGGTCACTCGGATGCGTCACTAGATCTTCTAACTGCTACTAGGAATGAGAGTTAAGGGATCGTTCAGGTTTAATTTTAGACTTTGGGTGTGACATGGGGGAATAATAGCAGTACTTGGCACTTCAACTAATGATTTGTCGGGTGTTGCTTGTCCGCCACAGATGAAATAACACACCCTGGCCACGGCAGTTATGAATATGTGGTATCTTAGAATCTGTGGGCTTAAGAACATGTAAACTCATACTGTAAGTACCTGTCTGTTAAAGGGAACATAGTACTGAGAGCATGAGAGCTAGCTATCTGCCAGGATTATCCCAAACGACGATCTGTGTATAAAAATGGAAGTTTAATTATGTTTTATCTAAATCTTGTCCAATCTTTATTCTTTTCTCCCTGTCCATTCTGTCATCATTTTGAATCAGCTTCATAGGTAGCATAGTTTAGATTTACAGCATTTCCTAGAACAATTTTAATGCTTCCCTAGGGTAAATTACCTGCTTTCCTAGACCTAAAATTTAATTGCTTTTTAGTTTAAACTTATCTGCACTCTAGAGTAACATTTCTCATGCTTTGTAGATTAGCTTTAATTGCTTCCTTAACTAGTTTAAATTCAGTAAGGTAGTTGTTAGACAACTTCTCAAACTGATTCGAGTAACCGAGTTGAAAATATTGTAAAATGGCGTGGGACCTGCTTCCATCGCACATCCTCCAGTGAACGATCCGGACTTACCTACAAATTATTGCAATTTTTGACACCGTGCGCTTTCGGGCCACAGTTTCTTAACACGAGTAATAAAAACGTGACAACCTATACATATATCGCTAATCCCAACTCCATCTTCAAAAATTGATTTTCATTAAATAAAATCAAGACCGGGATTCTATTCTTTTTATTTCGAAAATACTCGTGTGGGAAATTGTCAAAAGTTTCATAGCGCCGTTGCCGGGGATTTTCAAGGCGCCATGTGAAATCAAAGTTTCTCATATGAGTAATAAAAAGTGAAATATATCTTTAAACCCCTTCCCATAAATCATACATCTTTTCATTTAATAAATTCAAATTTGATATTTTATAAAATACTCGTGCAAGAAATTGTCAAGAGTTTCAATATTCGAGTTATTGAATCCACCAAAAATGAGAATGAATGTAGGCTCTTATTATTGCTATGGAAAATGGTTGTGAGTTCTTCATTGAATAGAGAATCCATAGAATGATTGTGAATATTTGAGTTGTTGAATCCACCATAAATGAGAACGAAGTTAGGCTTCATTATTGTCATGGAAAAAATGGATGTGAGTTTTTCATTGAAGCTTTGAAGGAGTAAATGCGCTGACCTAACCCGAGTTTGAAGTTGCGGGGAAATAAATGGCACTGGGTCGGGCTTGTTTTGTGTTGGTAGAAATGATCCAATGTGATTCTTATGTGGCTTGCCAATTTTGTTGATTGTGTTGGGTGATTTAATTTATAAGATAGATGGATTATGACGGATTTGATTATGACCGATTTGACAAGAATTAGTAAAAGAAAAGGATTGAATGAAGTAAATAAAAGTATACGACGAAATTGAGGAAAAAAAATAATGATGAAATGATTCATTTAAGATGACAATATTTTTGTGATTTATTTAATCTTTTTAAAGAAATTTTTAAAATATTTTAAACCCTAAATTTAAGGTAACTTTTTTTGAGGAGCACTTAAGAGTAACTTTTGAACATATTTCTTTATAAATTATTTTTTGCATTACAATACTTTAAATGCTATATTGAACCCAATAGTGGGTTGTTTTGAAGCGAGCGAACCCCATCTGCTCTCGAATACGAATATGGATGTATGGGTTTTTTTGTGGGCATTGAATGATTGTCTCTCTTAAAGTAGAATCTTGCATACACAAAGCTTAAACCGGGAACCTTTACTTAAGCTGTCAGAGTCCCATATCATTCAGGTCAGCAGCGTTTGATTTGTGGGGATTTATTTGATAATGTTACTACATAAATTAATAATACTAAATGCGTTTTGTCATCAAATTTTTACGAGGTAATAACTAAAATAGGCCACCAGAAGGAGTCATTTCTACTTTTAGGCCGCGATATTTTGATTTAGGAAAATAGGCAATTAGAAGAATTTCGGACCTGAATTTAGGCCATTGGGCTGGAATTCGGGCTGCGATGGCCTAAAAATGAAATGACTCCTTCTGGTGGCATATTTTAGTTTTTTTCAATTATTTTTTTTTATTTTATGTAATGAAAATAAATAATACCCATTCTGTGCCATTATTTATGTTCTACTTTCTTTTTTCTTCTTGTTCCGATATTTTTATTTAATTTCCATTTTAAAATAATCAATACTAATCGTCAAATCTACCCATCACCTCATATTAATAAATAAATATATTAAACATTCAAATGACCCTCTACCATTAATAATTCCAGTCCACCCCACAACCACATATCAGTAAATCACACATAAATAAATAATTAAAATTATAAACTCATTATAATCACATTATATAAATTTTTAAGTTACTTTTTTAATACTAATAATGGGACGGATGTAGTAATATAAGAGATAAAATAAATATTAATTCAAATATATTACTTCCTCTGTCTCACCATAATTGTTACATTCTCCTCTAGTACGTATGCCGAGACATATTTTTAATGGTTAATAACTTAAATTGTATACAATAAAAAAAATTATAAAAAGTGATATTCTAAAACTATAAGATTAGACGGATCTAACAAGATCTCAGTTAACTATGTTATTTCTTGCATAACTAAGATAAAATTCTGAGTCAAAGTTGAACAGTAAATTATATCCAAAAGTCAAACGTAACAATTCTATTGAGACGGAGGTAGTATAAAATAAGTAAAACAAACACATATTCAAATAAATTATAAAGTAAAAAATAAACATGTTTTATTATAAGTATCCCAAAATTTTCAGACATGGTACTTTATGTAGGGATAATTATTAGCATAAATACAAGAATATATTAGGGTTAAAAAATGTAGCTTAAGAATTTATATAATGTGGTTGTAATGAATTTATAATTTTAATTTATTTATTTATGTATGATTTACCGATATATGATTGTAGGTTGGATTGGAATTATTAATGGTAATGAGTTTGAAAGTTTAATATATTTATTTATTAATGCGATATGATGGGTATGTTAGACAATTAGTATTTAATTATTTTTAAAATGGAAATAAAATAAAAAAAATGTTGGAACAAGAAAAAAAGAAAGGACATAAATAATGGCACATAATGAGTATTATTTAATGTAATTAAATAAAATAAAAAAATAATTCAAAAAAACTAAAATAAGCCACCAGAAGGAGTCATTTCCACTTTTAGGTCATCGCAGCCCGAATTCCAGCCCAATGGCCTAAATTCAGGCCCGAAATCCTTCTAATGGTTATTTTCCCTAAATAAAAATATCGTGGCCAAAAAGCGAAAATGACTCCTTCTGGTGGCCTATTTTAATTATTACCTCAATTTTTACCCTTTTCCTAATCAATCTCAAGGAAACCCAATTGAAAATCCGGAAAAATGCCAAATAAGTCCTCTTTTTTTTTTTTCAAAAATTCAAATCAGTCATATTTCTATTTTACTACCAAAACAGTCCGCTACAAATGCTAATTATGTCCATATCAGTCATTTGTTCACTAATCAGTCATTAGTAAACAAGGAACTGATTTGGACATAATTAACATTTGTAGTGGATTGTTTTGATAATAAAATAAAAAAAAGTACTGATTTAAATTTTTGAAAAAGAAAAAGTAACTATTTCGTATTTTTTCCTTGAAAATCCCAAGGCCATAACAAAATTAAAAAATTTCGTAATGAAGATAGCGAGGGTAATAAGGACATTTCATAGGAGTCGAATACTATCTTCAGACTTGAGTTGAATCTTCATCTTGGCCCGACAGACGCAGACCGGCACTGGGTAATCTTTCCTGGCAACGTCAACGGCGATTGGAGCCAAGTGCCCGAGCCCTAAGCTCCAATTCAATTTCGAATCTCTTTAATTTTGCTCTGTTAAACGATTCTAATATCTCCTGACATCCGCGGCATCTTCGATCCGCCACTGACGAAGCCATGGTCAGAGATTACACTGTTACTCGATTGGTCGCGTTGCTTTTGCTTTTGTTGTGTGCTGGGATGCCGACCTCCCTCGCTTATCGATCGGGGGACATCGTTCCCATGAGCCGCATGGGCCAATACCACGCTGTAATCTTCTCCTTTTATATGTGAATTTCAATTTTGACATGGCTATTTATTTATTTTACTATTTTTTTTTAAATAAATAGGTAGTCGTCGATTTATTCATTCTTTAAATAAATTGAAATAATTGCAGAGTAGAACCGTCTGGCATGATATGATCGGCAAGCATTGTCCAATTTTCGCTGTTAATCGCGAGGTGATTTTGTGTTTAGGATTTGCATTCCTTAAACTACTTAATTTGGGGATAGTAATTGCTGTTTCGTTTGGTGCACAGGCATTGATTCCAATACCCAAACCTACTGGATACACTGGAGCTGATCCTTACAAGATGTATGTTTTCTTTTTCTCCCTCATACTGTTTTTGGGGTTTCAGCGTGGTAAAATTTATGGTTATCAATTAATGAAGGTGTTCTGAGATTGTAATGCATGAAGATAAGTCTTCGAGACGAATGCTTGTATGTGCTTGGCTAATTATGCAAATTATTCAGGGCTCTTTTTCCTCTTTGTATATTCTTTATCAGATGGATTGTTTTCAGTTGCTAACGTAATCAGCTTCGAGCAGAGCTTTCCCATGCAAATCAATTATGTTGACTGATGCCTGCATATAACTGCAGTCTGTATTATCAATTATTTGAACATCTCATGGTACTGACATTGTGTTTTATTGAGGTGTAGATCATTTCAAGTTGGAAGGGAAAAATTTTATGTTCCATGGCTTTTTTTGATCAACCGAAAAAGTTCCGAGTTGCCAATGATTGAGATGCATCTGGTAAGGCCTGCAACCTAGTGATAGGAATATTCTTAAGATATGAGCTTTGATAGATTCTTTTGAAATAGGGTGCAACTGAACTCATGCATGTAAATAGTATACTTCTAATATGAATTTGTTTATTTGATATTTTCATCCCATGAGCCACATTCAATGTGCCTGGAGAACTAGACTGTTAGTATAATTATTTTCAGTTTGTAGTTCATGGGATCTGAAGCCTGTGTATATCATGCTAATGAATGTTCCTGTTTTACTGCTAGAGGTATGCTGGGGGCGATTTGCTTGGGGTAACTGCAAAAGTTATAGATATGCCTAACAGCTGTAAGTTATTCTTTAAGTTGAATGCAATCTTCATTCAAGTGTATTTCTCAATATTCACTTTATTTTGTTCTTTTTAATAATGTCCATTGTAATGTAAATATGTATCTACTCCAATGATTTCTCTTACTCGAATGCTCTAGTGGATTGGGGCACAAATCCGTTTGATTGAATACATGTATCTCGTGTTTAACCTTAGTCCTCAAGATAGTTCAAATGCTTACCATAGATATAATCAAGACAAGAAACTTATTTTTTTGTATAAAAAGTTCCATTTGCTATTATTACTGCTTATGTTATTCAATAGGTTTTATTATAAACTTGTAAGGCTACATTTGGTTGACTGCATAGATCTTTCTAATATTGTTATTTCTGAGATACATTTCATAAACACTATTTTATCTCTCCTTATAAGTTCCCCTATCATTTTTTTATTCAATTCCTCTAAGTTGAAAACTTCATGTTGTTATTTATTTTACTTCAGAATTCATATTTGATATATTTCAAAGCCTATTTATTGATTATTTTGATCTAAAATCTCATCAATGATACAATCTTCCCTTTAATACATCCACCCACATTCTAAGTATTTGTAACCGATTTTATATTTTTAAAATGCAATTGTCTCATTTTCTCCTGAAATAAACTTGTAAGGCTACATTTGGTTGACTGCATAGATCTTTCTAATATTGTTATTTCTGAGATACATTTCATAAACACTATTTTATCTCTCCTTATAAGTTCCCCTATCATTTTTTTATTCAATTCCTCTAAGTTGAAAACTTCATGTCGTTATTTATTTTACTTCAGAATTCATATTTGATATATTTCAAAGCCTATTTATTGATTACTTTGATCTAAAATCTCATCAATGATACAATCTTCCCTTTAATACATCCACCCACATTCTAAGTATTTGTAACCGATTTTATATTTTTAAAATGCAATTGTCTCATTTTCTCCTGTATTTCTGGATGAGTGCCAAGAAATGCAGCCTATGTATATTGCATTTAGAGGATAATTTGTTCATCCTAAAAGGCTTTTTTGTTTTTTTTTGTTTTTCTTTTTGTTTTTGTTTTTGTTTTTTTTTTTTTTGTTTTCCCTTTCCAACAAAGGAATTACCTCTTTGATGATAAATGTTACACAATTTTTCAAACAATCAACTCAATAAGAACCAAACAATATACTACTATTATCATTGCTTCTGTTTTGTTCGTGGTAGTTTTGTTGCTCCTGCTGCAGCCACTTTCAAATATGTATTTTGCTATATTCTTCTTCCATTGTTATAGAAACATTACAGCAAAGTCAGCTATTTACTGTCATGTTCAGTTATGGTGTCTGTTTAAGATACTGCTTTTTGCAGTTTGATAATAGTATAAGCTTGCCCAGACATCAATTTATGTATAGCTGTTTCTCATCCCTCATACATAACATTTCTATCAAATTCAATTGTTTGAGAGCCCACAGATTTTATTGTATATTCTTTTGAACAGATGTAGAACTTCATCCAGATATTCGTAAGCAATTCTGGGATCAGGAACAATGGCCAAAGCACATTCTTGTGCGATACACTTGGTAAGTTACTGCTGCTTGCTGATCAATGGTTGAGTTCTTTGGTATGAGGAACTTCAAAATGGGGCTTTGCGGTGTTTTCTTCTAGGACACTTTCAATTTGGGTGGATAATACATTGTTTAGAATTCCATATAACTTCTACAAATGCTTTTGTTGCACTCGTGAATTAGGTTTTGTGGAGATAGTGATAAAACACAACCGAAGTCCAATTTTATGAAATATAAAAATGTGCTTTGGCCATTGCCTCATTTTACACGTCATGAAGTAACTTGTAGGACTGCCACTTTTCATGTTAATTCATGTTAGGTTGCGGTGCAATGATATTGGATCACAAGAGACTATGAATCTGAACTACCTTACTGCACTTCACAGCAGAAAAATGCTAGGTTTATCATTAAGTTTTCCCTTGTTGATTGAGTTCTTGAAGCGAGAGCTTTGGGTTTGCAATGGCCAATGAACCAGGTCTTGCTAGACCAAGGCCATCCTCATTTAGGTATCAATTATCGTTGGAATTACTAGTTACCTCAGGGCTCAGACCCATTACATCTGGGAGTTCAGGACAGGTCTGGGGTGGGTGGACCCGCCCTTAATGTTTTTCTTTTTACTTTCTATGAAGCAATTTTAAAAATATTCTTTTAAAAACTATTTCCATGTTACACTTTTAATTTTAAAAAAAACTATCATTAGTTAAAAGCATACTTGTTTGCAAAATTGTGTGCAACTAAAAATCACTTATAACTACAATGCTGCCTGTATTTTTTTTAACAAACGTTTTATTCTGTTTGCTGCCCATACAAAATCATAATACTACTTATTATTGTTTTTGGCTTTTAATTTTATTTTTCTTTTTTCAAAATTTTAAACTTTATTCACAGGAAAGCATTGAAATTGAATATAGTAAAAGGAAAAAAAGAAATCCTTTTATTATATTATTATCTGTAGGGCATGATTGGTTTGTTTATGGAGTGGGTCTTGGTAGAGACCTAAATGGGTTTAAAAGATTGAAATCTAGGATCTGCCTGATTGTATTTGGTCTTTAACCTACACCCACACCAGAAATCTTTTTTTTTTTTTTTTTTTTTTTTTTTTTTTTTTTTGTGTGTGTGTGGACCCAGCCTTGCCCATCTGAACTTGTTACCATGAATTTGTTAGTTGCAGGATCCATTTTTGATAAATGTTCCTTCACAATATGTCTTGTTGCTATAATGGTCTAACATTTGTGCGTGTATTTCTAATTGAACAGGGATGAGCAGTCAGAAATAGACGTGGCATCTGGTTTTTATTTTTTGTTTGGATCAGGTAAAGAATATTTTCATAAAAGATGATTTATGACGATGGGGTGACCTATTGTTAATGTTTAAATAAAATATCTAGATATGCTACCTGCCTTGATATGTATAATGTTCCCTATGGTCTTGATCCCAAACTTTTAATAGTTAACCTTTCTGGGTGGCTTCATTGATTCACACTGTGTTGGTGTTAATTAGTGTTATGTTACTAATTACTCCTCAACTGTTTCACAAGCAGGGCTGATGCTTTCTTTCATTCTTGCAATTTATGTTTTACAATCATCTCAAGATAAATTGGCAAGGTATTATCTCCGTCCATCATAACTCCCAGAAATAATTCTCTTGTTATAATACCGATATTGAAAGCCGTACAGGAATCTTCTTGAAATGGCATTCCTGTGCTAGGGATTTATGCTCACTGCCAATTACTCTTTTCACTACTGTAGGTTTGTGAAGGAGACTGTAGCTGACAGCAGCATGCCTGCTGGAGGAGTTGCCAAAGTCGAATAATCTTTCTTGAAATCTAAGGTGCGTCTACCTGGCATTGTAGCGATCATTTCTCTTGGGAAGTTTCTACTTATCCTGGCAAAGAGTCTGGCCTGCATTGATGTGATCTTTAATTAACAGAAATGCTGTCAGAGCATTGTGGTCAGTTGGTTTTGAAATTTAAAACATTATGGGATGTTTGTTCACCCGAGAGATATAGAGGAAGGCCCACTGGGCTTTTTCCAAGACTAGATAATGTCTGGAACCTAATAGTTTTAGTTGTTGATAGGAGAAACTCTAGATCCAGTAGTTTCAATGTGCGATGGCCCTTTTGCACCCAAATGCATTATATTTTCATGTTATCTTATTAATTTCACTTCAATTACTGCAAAATGCAAATATTAATAAACTTGACTATCACATAAACAAACCTTACAATTTTCAAAATACATTAAACAAACTTACAAACATCGAAAAGATTTTTGAATATTGCCCACCAGTGCACCCTTTACAACTATGCTTCAGTGTGATAAATTCAATAAAGCTAATGATTATTTCTCCACATTGTATTTTTATTCTTTCCTTCTCATATTTTTTTATCCTAATAACGATTGCTTCACCGTCTTAGTTATACCCTATTATCATCATCTTCTGACTGTTTCTTTTAGGCTCTATCTTTATTTCCCTTTCCACTTTTAATCCTAACCACCGAATGCTTTTACCAGTTAGTTACTCACCATTTAGCATCACTATGAAAGGTCTTTATCCTATTATATGGATCTCATATCGCCCCAATTGTTACAACACCTTGTCCTGGTGTGTTGCCTATGGATTAACCATAATTTCATGACGACAAGTATATAAAATATATGTAATTTTAATATGTATTATCCAAATTTAATATTGTTAACAACTAACACTAAATCTTAAAATTTATTTTAAAAAAATGCTGAATTTCAAGCAAAATTGTAGATGTATTAGTCATATATTCACCAATTCATTTGGGGAATAAAAAATATTACCACAAACTCAAAACAAATTATAGACTCTTCCAAAATTCAAATCAATAATTATTATAAAATTAATTAAACATGAATAATACTCTTTGGATAAATGAAACATAATAGAGTTTTATAGGCAATAGGGTACTGTATATTGCTACAGACACAATGGGGACAGATTAAATGGGAAGGGGAGGGGAGGGTGAACTGAGACCTAAAGACCGAAAGACGAAATGAAATAAACACTTACAAGGTGACTTGGATGATAGTGTCCGACAGAGGCGAAAATGGCATGTGCAGGGGCAGCATGGCCAGGGGTAATGAACAAAGGAGAAGAATCGTGCAATTAAATTGGGGCTTCCATGAATTGGTAGTTGGGTTTTAGAGGGTTCTCATATTTTTTGAATTCTGGGTTGGGTTGACATTTGTGGTGTCGCCATGGCGTAGGTGTGATTACAGGCCGTGGCTATTCCATTTCATGTTTGGTGAGGATGTTGATGGTCATCCCTGCCAGGCTGCCACACCTCCATGGCGACGCCGTAACAACTATGCATATATATCACCATTGAACACCATAAAAAAACATTTTTGGTGTTCTCCTTTTTTAATATAAATTGATAAATTGATGTAGAAACACATGCCATTTAATACAATAAAATCAAAGATTTTCATTTAGATATAATATAATTTCCCTTCTCCTTCAAATGTGAAAGGATGAATTCTACATTTAAACTGTTGTAAGTAACGGTATGTCAAAGGTTCCTGTATATGGCTAGATTTGTTGGATTAGATGGCTTCCATTTTAATTGTGGAATATATAACTTGAATTATTATTTGAGATTGTTTGACGGTATAAATATAAAATTGTTGAAATTAATTCTGGCCATTGTTGAGTTTATGCTAGTTTATTGTCAGCATCATAGGTAGGAAAGTGCTTCCCTCATTTCTCATATATTGATGTTAGCAATCACCTTCATCAAATGCATTTATTATTAATAGTTTGTTTGTTATTTATTTATGGATTTATACTAAATTAAATCTACACCAGGTTCCCATTACACTTCCCATTTTACTACCTTCATAGCTACTTCCCATTTTGTTTCATAAAGCTTAGAATATCAATGCGAGTGCTATTTTGGTTATTATGTTTTAAGATGTCTTGCATTAAGACTGATGAGACTTGAGAGTGAAATGAACTTCTTTCTTTAATAGTAGCTGTGACATTATTCAGTAGAGAGAAGAATTAATAAACAGGGATTTGTGGTAAACTGCAGACAAGTACAATAAAAAGCTATTAATCAAGCTGTATTTAACAGGCCACTTTCATGGTCGGACCATTTACATGACCACATACAGACGTTCGTTTCCACTTTATTCATTTATTTATTTATTTATTTATTAGGACTTTGCTTTTTCTTTAATATTTATATACGTAGATATATATATATATTAATATATCTATATCCATCTCCAACCCCATACTTATGTGCTCTGGCTCCTCTTGTCTTGTTTATTAGCACCTTGAACTAACTTAGAAATGATCCTTTATATTTGCAGTAAAAAAGCACCAAACAATTGCTTTATAAAAGATATCATTACACACTTTGTTTGGTTGAATCATAAAACAGGTTTTAAATAGTATAACACCCACTATCATCATTAGCGGGATTTTTAGTATTTAAATGCGATGGGATAGATATTGTATAGGATCTCCTATATAGGTCCAGCGCCAGAAAAAGTACTACTAGTAAATGAGTAGTCATTGTTATTTAAGGAGCAGCTTGGCAATAATAATTATTATTATGTTTTTGCTTTAGTTCAAGCTTCATCTTACATGTTCAACTTATTTTTTTATGTTGTGTTATGTGGGTATAGAAGTCTCTTGTGGGGAACAAGTAGTGGCATGGGGAGACAAGGATCAATCAAGTTGGCATTTTATTGTCTGTGCTAATTCGAACTGTTAGTGATGGGTAATGATCAGATGATTGATTCCCCCGAGTACCAATAGGATATTAAGATCCCATGATGGTAATTTAAGCTCTAATCTTAAGAATTAAGTATGATCATCCTTAAGTTGTCTTTAATTCTTAGCAGTTAATTAGACATATAACCTTGACGTAGTTAATTAATCAGAAGTACTAGGCCACTTCTTTAAATATATATAAAAAGTCTGTGATCAGATGTGCTCTTGCACTTGGTTGATGATGTTTGGGGCAGCAAACACAGTAAAGGGGGGGATGAACAAAGAAGGTTGGGATGCATGTGGAGAATGCCTAATTGGTTCAAAGGGCATCTTTACACGATGCCAAATGGATCAAGGGTTTGGGCTAGTGTTCAATTTAATTAGAATTTGGTAGGAAATATAATATGCACACCATCATTAATGGACTCTTGGAACGTCCAATGATCACTTGGATGAAATAATGAATGTGCCCTTCCAAGCGTGCTTGGGTAAGGTCATTACAGCAATATAATCGAGCATGGCACCTTACCTGTTATTGTTCAGAGTTGGACAAATTGGCATTAGGTTAGTACAGAAATTGCACCATATTTCTATTATCACTTATCATCGTATTTTGTGTTATGTTTCACTTTGCTTGTTGTAGAGTATGTTATTCCTTGATTAAATTTTGGAAACCTAAATCTAGCTAGGTTTCCATAAGTATAATGTTGAGTTGTCTTGGAGCATAGGCGTCACAGGACTTTCTAGCTATCTTGTTTGCTCCTTTTCTACGTAGTATCATGGTGTTTGATTAACATAGGAAATAAGGGGAATCTTGTATAATTAATTATAACAGTGAGACTGTGAGAGTGAAAATTGAAGTTTGAAAACTTTCTGGACATGCTATTTAATTGTTTAGATTCTATCACAAAAAATACTAACATTCTGTTGATAATGCTAAATTATGTGTATGCTGTCTTATGGAGTATGTTAGTGTGGCACTTAATTTTGTTCGAAAACAAATTCTCTAATACTTATCGTACAATAATGTCAAAAGTGACGCATATAATTAATCTGTAAGATATTGTTGTATAACCAAGTATATCGGTAGTTTCAAAAGAACATATATTTAGTGTATCAGTGATAGGAAAAAAAAAAAGAAAAAGAAAAGTGCATATACAGGAGTGAAATTTCCACAATGTACTTCCCAAGATAAGCTTTACAGCACGCATGGATTTTTCGCCTTCAGGAAAAGGCAACCTTTATAAAAACAACTTTAATCATGTAACCCAATATTAAAACGTCTGATTAATTAATTCATTAAAAAGGAAAAAGGGAAATGTACACAATTTCATTTATATTTCTGTCCCTTTGTTAGCTGTCCAAATAAAGATTCCCACAGCCTGAAGTAGGAGCAATAGTAGATCATTTTGACATGGCATTCTGGTTTCTCATTGGCCCCGAACTCAGAACATTTTGCACTTTATTTTCTTCATTAAAGTTATCGCCTTTGGCTTTTCCTGATATATAAACTTCTCTTCTAGTATTTATTTTTATTTTTCTAATTTGAGAAAAAGACATTTCCCCTAATTTCAGCCTGGTAGGCTGCTACTATACTAATATGAGGGATTAGGTTGTGTGAGATTATGAGTTAAACAACCCATACTCATTTTCTGGCCTTCCGATCAAAGTTCTATACTAGTAATGAACTCAATTTTGTGGTATTATTAACTCTGTCACCTCATCATGGGTTGGTTTAGGTTGTTCTTTTGTTTAACCTGTTTGAAGTTCATCTTATTAATTGTGAAGGTAGCGAAAGAAGCCGAGGACCAGTAATTGATTCACAACGTGCTACCTTCCTTACTGATTAGTAAACTGTGCAGGAGGTTTTGATTAATTTAGATCAACAAGGCACCAATTATTTGTCCCTTATGTATAGTTTTTTGGTAACATTTTTATGCTTTTCATGGTGCGCATCAATGATGACACCATTCGCTGCTGTTCGTGTGGTTTGAGTGTGCTATTTTTAATGTTTCTCTACAATAATTTAGGGGAGGAATACAGCCACCCCAAAACAGGGCCCATGATGTACGGATGCCTCTAAAATATTAGGATCCTTTGCGCCACTTAGTGTGTACCCATTCGAGTTTTACTGGCCATGTCTGATGTCTCTGTGCTCTATGCTGGCCCTGTATATGCTCATAATTCGCGTAAAATGTCCACAAAAAAAAAAGGCCTCTGAAGGGCAATTAATTAATACGGCAGCGGATGTTCTAACAAGTTTTTCATCAATAAAGCGAACATGCTCGAAATATGCCAAGTAATTGCAATTTAGCTCTAGGTGAGAAACCAAACAATATACTCCTGTATACCGTTTGGGTTATTCCTGTTGATTTTATTCTCTTGTCTTGCGATGGATGAGAATTGGGCCATGGCAAGTGACAAAGATCGAGTACAGACAGACAACTAGTTTCATCATTTTAAGATTATTTCTGGTCAAACAACGAGGAATTTTCCATGGATTTCTCTTGTCCAGACATGAAAAGAAAGTCTGTTTGATTGCAACTGACTGATACATATAACATATGAGTTACAAAACTGAGAATAATTTATACCTAATCACATGCCGTTAGTGTTTTATTTCATATATGGACCGCAATTTATTTATTTTTCTTTTCCGTTTTTTACTCGGGCCCTGTTTGGGAATTAGCTGTTAGTTGTTAACTGATTCTGTGAGTAATAATTAGTTAAAAATAGTTGTTTGACAATTTTAAGACTAACTTTTTGCTTAGAATAAGCTAAAATTCAAAATGCTGCTATTTACAGCGGTTTCAAAAAGAGCTGATTGAACACTGTTTAAAGTTATTTTGTCTTTTTAAATAAGCTATTTTATCTCATATTGTGAGACAAATGAGCTGATTGGATTTAGCTGTTGCCAAACGGGGCCTCAGACTTCTAGTAGATTTTTTTTTTTTTTTTTTTTCCTCTCATAAAGATATTATGGTTTATTTGTTTGGGTTTTTGCTAAAACAAATGCGTAAAAGTTATAATTTTACCTAAGAGAGAAGTAAGTCAGGGATGTTTCTGGGAGAATTATGAGAAGTTAAACTTATATACTACAAAAATACCTTTAAACCATTATCTAAATTACACTACAAATAATCTACACACACTTAGACGTCCTTTTGTAGTAGATTTAATATCTGAAAAGTACTTATGCGAAAGAAAAAAAAATCATCCAATTAAACACAATTTCATTAAGTAGTAGTAAATTTTTATATCACCAACCAAACAACAATTTATGATGCTTTTGCTTTCGAATTTTCGCCTTCTGGTTTTTTTTTTTTTTTTTTTTTTTTTTTTTTTTTTTTTTTTGGAGTCCAAAGAGTACCAAGTCATATATAGTATTTTATTTATTACTATTATTTAATATATGTTAGAATGTGTTTATTTTCTAGCAAAACTACTACTATTATTGTTGGCGAAAATCGTCCTTTTGTAAACTTGCAGTGTCCCATTCAACTAAATGTATATTAATATATTTATAGATATAGAGAAGGATGTATCGTACACAATTTTGAAGAATTTTTATGATGTTTAACGCCTTAATGCTGACAATACTTTTAACAATCAAATGGAATCAACTGTTAAAAAAAACAGTTGAGGTTTGGTTGAGCAAAGGATGGTATAAATCCGAAATGAAATGCATGAAGCTTTACCGTTTGATTTAATTTAGTTTAATATATTTTTTTTGAATTATTTGATCAAAACAATTACAAGTGGGTTTAATTATTTTTATGATATAGGGGAGTGGTCAAGTCTCCTCACTTCTAACCGGAGGTTCGATTCTCCACCACGAACTCCTATCCGTACCCTTTGTTCATTTCTAATTTGTGTGGCATGTGCTTGGCCATTTGACCATGTCCTCATCTCCACATATATGATTTTTGAGTATGATAGAAGAAGTATAAAACTACAAGAAATTTCATTATTCCCGACCGCAGTTACCGACCACCATCGGACGGATTGTCGTTACCGACCGCAGTTGCGGTCGGGAAAAATCTATCTGTTATTGAGTACGGGTGTTTTTTGGCGACCAAAACACTGACCGTAGTAAAGGCGGTCGGTATTACCGACCGCGTTACCGACCGCACATGCGGTCGCAAGTGTTTTTTTCAATTTTTTTTTATTTTAATTATTTTTAGAAAAATATATAATCTACCGACCGCATTATCGACCGCAATTGCGGTCCCTAAAGTTTTTCCCAATTATTTTATTATTTATTTTATATTTTTATTAAATATTTCTTTGATTACTTTTTATATCATTTAATTATTTATTTATTTGAGCCATTTAATTATTTATCAATATTAATAATTTTATTTAAATGATAAATTTTATCTTATTATTATTTATTTCAATTTTTTATTAAATATTTCTTTTAATTAGTTTATGTCATTTTTATTTTATGTTATAATTTAATTATTAAATTGAATTTTTAATTTAATTAATTAATTTTATAATCAATATTTTATTGTACTTCTATTTTCCTAATTTATATTACAGAAGTTTTTTTTATTAGTTTATATAAATATTTATTAGTTTATATAAATATTTATTTTCCTAATTTAGTTTATTAATTTATTAGTTTGTTAATTTTCCTAATTTATATAAATATTTATTTTATTAGTTTTTATTTTATATTTCATTTTAGTTACTAATTTACATATTTATATTTATATATGTAAATATACATATTATATTATATATAAAGCTTTACATATGATGACATGAAATGCAGGATGGTCCGATCATGCGCGAGAATAGAACTTCTTCATCAGGGTTCGAATCCTCTCTTCAGCATGTTGCAAGATATATATGTGGGAAGACTTTAATATATGACACATGGCTGGATATAATTCATTGGGTGGACAGCTAGCCGGTTAAGGCTAGACTTGGTGATGTTAAGGTGGCGGGTTCGAGCCCTTTTGAGCACAATTTTTGTTATAAGTTTTTACCGACCGCAAAACCTGAAAATTGCGAAAAATAAAAAATTAAAATTTTCGGTTGGTAAGTCGGTCGCTGATGCTTCCGACGACAGGTTTTGCGGTCGACGACCACACGGCGACAATGTTTTTACCGACCGTCGCTCCAGACCGTCAAATGCGGTCGGTAAGGGGCTTAGCCGACCCGAAATTTGGAGTTACCGACCGCACAGATGTAGTGTAATTTTTCACAAGATGTGCACTTTTAATTTGTTCTATGTTTAATACAACCTCCATTTTTTTTTTTTTTTTATTTCCTACAGACTCACTCAACACGCAGTCCAATGCACATTTTAAACCATTAATAACTGATACAAGTAAAATTTTTAAAAGTTCGATATTTAAAAACTATATGACGAGATGAATTTAACAAGATTTCACTTGGCTATATTTTAACTTGTATAACTATGATAAAATTTTAAGTCACAGTGTGTGGTTGAATAGTAACCAAATTACAAATTGTGCAAATAAAAAAAACGGAGGGAGTATATAATAAAGCAATGTACCTACATAAAGTAATCAAATCGATAAAAAAAAAGGTTTAATATATAGCTTTCAACATTAACTTAATTTAATCACTAAATTATCATTTTATTTATAATAAAATTCTTTAATAATTAATACAATTAACGACGTACGTACATCAATTCCAACGTATTTTATAATGTATGCACATTGTTGGACCTACTTGATAATGTTTAATATTAGCTGTGTTAAAAATGTTTGTACGTTACTGATTTATTTAATTTCAATTATATATGATGACGCTTTTCAAATCATATACTTTTTTTGGGAGAAAATCATATACTTACACTACAAGAATTTTTTGTTTTAGCGACCGAAAATATTTGGTAAAATTCGGTAGCTAAAGGGGTTAGCGACCGAATTTGCGACCGAAATTCATTAGCGACCGAAACTCGTTAGCTACCATAATTTTAGCGACCGAATCCGGATTTTTTCTAGTAGTGTTAGTACTTACTTACTTTATTTATTTATTTATATATGACATTAATTAATTAATATATGGAGTATGTAATAGTTCATCACTTCATCCATGCCATGCCACATTATATATACTTATTAATGATACCTTATTACAGTATTCAATATTATCGCGAAATGCTCAACTTAATTGCTTTTCTTTAAAAGAAAGTCGTACTTATACTGTATAACACCCACTACTAGAAAATGTAGAAATAACAACAGTCGGGGAGTTGTTGATGTTATGAAAAATAACGCAAAATAATGAAAAACACACCAGAATTGTTTATCCAGTTCGAATTTCTCCAACGTCTGGGGCGCTACCAAGCCAGTGATTTCACTATATTTCAGATACAGTTTGTAATAATACTAGAGGGGTTTAAATACCCAGGAACTCTAGGCCCAAAAAAGGCCGAAAAAAACATGGGCCAAAATTGTGTACGTTACAATACTTCTTGCATTATTAGCAGTGGCGGATCCAGAAATTATTTTAAGTGGTATCCTAAAAAATAATGGAAGTTGTGTTAAACTTAGGGATAATAGTCACAACACAAAAATGATTAGGGAAACCTAAGTTGGGACGAATGATTTTGGTGTCACCACAAAAATCAAGTGGTGTCACTAACCCTAATTTAGTTAAATACTGAAAATTTTCTACCTTAAAATAGCAATTTTATTAATTTAAGTGGTGTCCCGTGCCACCACTGTTGTATATGTGAATCCGCCCCTGATCATCAGAGTCCACAACATATCAGTTGAAAACTTAATTTTTTTAATTTTTTGCTTTTACGCGCTGCATGCAACAGGCATTGAAAAACTTGTAAGAATTTTGCACTCCTTTTACAACAAGCTATGAGTATAAAGTTGTTTTCGTATTGCAAAAAATTCACAGAAAATGTTATCGTCCTTTCGTAAGGTGATGAAAGTTGAAAGGTAATATTTTCTCCACAGGAAAGGAATTGAAATTGGCTTTGATGAGATTAAAAGTTGAGAATAATGAATATATATACTTATTAATAAGAATAAAATCGACTCAATTAAGAAGAATTAGCAAGATTGAATTGATGATAAATGATCCAATTATCGTTTTGCATTGAAATAAGCTAGAAAAAATTGATGAATGGATACATGCTGGTAAATGTGGTAGATGATTCAAGAAGTTGAAAAATTAATGAAATTGGGGAAAGGAGCTGAGGGATGATTATCATATTGATGATGTTAGAAATGTTTCATAGAGGATGTAATACAAGTAATCTCGTCCTGGAGTATTTGCGTTCACTTCTCTGGCTTCAGCTTCGAAATATATATATATATATATATATATAACTTTTATACTACAAATTAAGACCATTTTAGTAATATGTATATATATATATATATACACGAGTATATCTTTAAAAAGAAAGTATAAGCTCCGAGGAACAAAGTTAGCACCATATATGCAAGAAATTTTGATAGTGACAAATTAAACAAAAAAACTAGAGTGATTAAGATGGAATTTTGCTATGGATTATTTTTGTTTGTCGCAATGCAAGTTATGATGAATTTATTATACGGAAAAGGCGATATCTTGATTTTTGTTGTCTGACAAAACCAAATAACCTTGCTCGTAATTTTTTTTTCTTTTTCATGGCATCGATCATTTTTTTAATTTTTTTTTGTTGAATGTGACAAAACAAATGAATTCATATCAATTAACTTAAAGAACAATTTTGGTATTGCAAACTTTTGTTATACGCCATTTAGGGTAATCCAATTTTTTCCCCCACACAATTTAATTACTACACATAAAATATGTTCTGAATTTGAATCTATGAATTTTGAAAAGATGTTTATACGTTTTCTTTTACGAATATGACGAGGGAGTAATTTTTAACGTATAAAAAAATACTCCCTCCATCCCATCTAAAGTGTTACTTACCATTTTTTGATGTCCCATCATATATATCATGTTTCCATGAACAGAAACAGATTTCTCTTTTAAAAGTTAGGTGGACCCCATCATATACTCACTAATAAACCTCACCTTAATTCACGTGTCCAACAATAACAAGACAATAGATGGGATGGAGGGATTAGTATATAACTTATTCACCTAAAAAAGTACATATATTTTCATTTTAATTTTTAACTTGTAAATATAAATATTCTGGGATCATAGAATGTTTGCACTCATCATTATAATTAGGGGTGTAAATGAGACTGATAGGCTCGAAAAATATTCGGGCTCGACTCGATCAAAGCTCGGCCAAAGCTCGACTCGAAAAGGCTTGGCTCGAATTCGAGATCGGCTCGAATATTAATGAGCTCAAGCCGAGCTAACTAATACTCGGCTCGAAAGCTCGATAATAGGCTCGAATATTATATATATATATTATTTCTTTCTTAAAAATATAGTATATTTCCTTTCTTAACAAATGTGAGGAAGAGGAAGTCCAACAGTAAATTCACTCCTCATTTTATTTAATAATATAGTATATTATATTTTATTATGGTTAACACTAAATCAAAAAAACTAAATCTCAATCTCCTTCCAAATTGAGACTATTATAAGAAATTATGAATAGTTTAATATATTTCTACAGACCTCCGACTTTTAAGTTTTTAAGCTCATTATTGAATAATTTAAAATTTTTTAGTCTTGAGTCCAATGTGGTCTAGGGATACCCGGTTAAAAAAAAGAAAAAAAACTAAAATTTATGTCGAGCTTTTTTGGCCCTTCGAGCCGAGCTCGAGCTTCAATATATTGGGTCGAGCTCGAGCCGAGCTCAATTTTTAAAGCTTCAAGCTCGAGCCGAGCCGAACCTATACATAACCGAGCCGAGCTCGAGCTCGGCTCGGCTCGTTTACACCCCTATTTATAATATTCGACACTCATTATAAAACAAATAATGTAATTAAACTTTTGGGCACGCATTGTTGGGTGCAAAACCATATCCCTTGGAAGTACAAGAAAAAATTGGCTTGTATATATGCGTTCATCTAACTCTAGCATTATGAAGTTTTCTGGAAGTGTCAAAAAATAAAATCGTGAGATTTTAGTTCAAAGCAGATAATATCATACTAAACTGCTTTTAGAATGCCAATCATGGTCCCAACACATAGAACCCTCTGCAAATAGAGGTGGATTGAAATAATGGTCATTGGTTGGACAGCCAAGAGCCAACCTAGCTAGGGCATCAGATCAGTCACAGTACCCATATGACATATGTGGTTTAGTTGATCAATTTAAAGTTAATAGTAATAGTTTAATTAAATACTTTTTAAGTGATGATCCATTTGCATAGTTACTATTTGGAAAAAAAGATAAAAACGTCCTTTATCTTTCCAAAAATTTCAAATCCGTCCTTTTTCTATTTTATTACCGATTTAGTCCGCTACAAATACTAATTATGTTCAAATCAGTCCTTTTTTCACTAATTATATTCTAATTGCTGACGTGGCAAGGGTTTTAATTTAAACCTGACACGTGTGCATAATATTAGTCCTTTTTCTTTTATCTTTTGCCAATTCAGTCCTAAACTTTTATTTTGTTCTATTTAGTCCTCTACCCCAATCACTCATTTTTATATTAATTGGCCTCAAACCTTTCAAATTATTTCATTTTAGGCCCAGAACCTTAAATTTTTTATTATTACTAATACATTTATCAAATAAATGCCCAACATACTTCCGTAAATAAAATTAAATACCAAACCTCATACATTGGGTTTGACCGCCTTGTTACCGGGTCTTTGAAGTTCCGAATTTTACGGACTCTCTCTAACCACCCGACCGTAACGATGGTTCATTGGTTCTGGTTTCCTTCAACAACAATCAGCACAATCATACTTTGTGGACAATAAAATTCAGGCTATTTTTTTAATATTTTTAATAATATTAATATTTTTCAATAAAACCAAGGCTTCCTGTATCCATAACCTTCCAAAAATTCAAGTTAAATCATTTACTTTTAAATATTGCTACATCCTAAGGTAGGACGAAAAGTAAGATTCTGTTGATTGTTACTGAAGGAAACCAAAACCAATGAACAATCGGTTGCGGTCGAGTGGTTATTAGAGAGAGTCCGTAAAATTCCGGTACTTGAAAGACCCGATAACAAAGCAGTCGAATCCAATATATGAGGTTTGGTGTTTAATTTTATTTATGGAAGTATGTTGTGCATTTATTTGATAAATGGATTAGTAATAATAAAAAATTTAAGGTTCTGGGCCTAAAATGAAATAATTTGAAAGGTTTGAGGCCAATTAATATAAAAATGAGTGATTGGGGTAGAGGACTAAATAGAACAAAATAAAAGTTTAGGACTGAATTGGCAAAAGATAAAAGAAAAAGGACTAATATTATGCACACGTGTCAGGTTTAAATTAAAACCCTTGCCACGTCAGCAATTAGAATATAATTAGTGAAAAAAAGGACTGATTTGAACATAATTAGCATTTGTAGCGGACTAAATCGGTAATAAAATAGAAAAAGGACGGATTTGAAATTTTTGGAAAGATAAAGGACGTTTTTACCTTTTTTTTCGTTACTATTTTATTTATTGAGTAGTTTTAATTAAATTTTTTTTAAGCACAGTTATATAAGACAAAATATAGTCAAGTGATATGTGGTTAGATTTATTTAATTACGTAACTTTATAGTATATTAATTTTTTCTTTAAATAATTTTTACTTATATAGTAGTACTATTTAAATTATTGAGTAATTAAAAATATCTACTGATTTGCGTGAAAAAAAAAAAAGAAAGAAAAAAGAGTAACTTCTTATAAGAGGACTGGGTGAGTATAATAGTACGAATGGGTTAGTTTGGAAATTGGAGGTAGTGAAACACATTAGACACATCGAAGAATATTGATGATGATAGTTAACATATCCATGGATGAATTATTGTAGTAGTAATTGAGAAGGAGGTATCAAACTATCAAATCAAGCATTCAGACAGTAGAATTGAATTTGTCCTGATATATAGCTAGATAGATGCTCAGCATTCAGCACCACTGTCTACTGCACACATACCCCCAAAACTGAAACAATTCCTACTACGTACGTACTAAACAAATTCATCTCATTTTTTTAAAACTAAATAGTATATCGGCTGTAGTTAATTAAAAGTAAAAAGACTCGTATTTAGTGCAAATTAAAGAATGCCTAATTAAGATTCCTAATTTAATTAAATAGTTGGCACAATTATTAATTGGGTATATATATATCGACTGTCGAGTCGAATCAACTCCATTTGAATACTAGGTTGAATGAGCTAGGTCGACTTGTATAGTACTACTATATATGTATGAGATCATATACTTATATAATAGTAATACTACTATGAAAAATGGACATGTTAAAAAGAAGCCATTTTTAAAGAATATAAATATTCAATTTGGCCAGGGAATATATATAAATATACTAGTATAACTCAAGGCCTGATGAGGTCTCTCCGATCCATTCCGCTCCTCTCTCCCCTTTCTCTCTATTAATACATTTCATTTATATATGCGTACATACATTGAGGTATAATTCCTACATGTATATATATATATATGCAATAGTCAATGTCACGAATATAATGAATTCTTTAATTTTGTCTTCTCTAATACTAATGTGATGTCGCCGGACCGGAGTTGGACGTGATCACCATTTCACTACTTGTCTTTCGTCGGGACATGACATCAACACCACGATTAGATATATACTACCATTTTGCAAACACTAAGGTTGGCTGCTTTCTTTATTACATTGATTCTTCTCCTATCTACCCTCTTTCTTTATTTTTAGCATAAATATACAAAGGTTAAAATAGTGAACGCAAAAGTATATCGTGTGTGTGTATATATATATATATATATATATATATATATATATAGACATGTATATCTAGCTGGTGCTATGCATTTGTATTTTGCAGTGTCGTGATTGCAGCAAGAAGCTGCCCATCAATACCACCACTCCCGCCCTGCCCTTTTGTTCTTATCTGTCCCCTCCCTCCCTCCCTCTCTCTCTTGTTATGTTTGTCCAATAATATTAAGCAGCAGTACTTAGTCATGTGCAAGATGAGCAGTGAATCTCGAGAAATTCAGCTTCATAGTAGCTTCGATCATGGCGGCAGCATCCATGGTGCTGGAGGGGCTGCTACTACTGTTGATATCAGCGTCCAAGAAACCGACGACGACAACCACGACGATTTACCACCGAATAATAAACCAAGACCAGAAGTTCATCCTCGTCATCATCAAACCCAACCCTCATCAATTACCTCTTACATTCGCAACTTGTTATTCCCTAAGGTTCCCTTCAATGAGGTATGTATACATATATCGTATATGCATCCATCGCCCTTTGCTTATTATTTTTCTGCACTTCGATTGTTTATCTTGTTTGCATGATTTTTTCTTTTAATCTTAGTCCGAGAACTAGCCATTTATTTTGCGACATTAATTAATTTTGATTTTTCCATAAATAATTAGGTGGTGACGAGTAGTTTCTTGTCCGAATTGTGGTTTTCTCGAGTAAGTTTTGACTTGAGGGCTACATAACTTTTATTTTCATGTTTTCTTGATTTATTTTGTGTATCATAAATAATAATAATAATAATAATAATAATAATAATAATAATAATGCTTCTCGGATGTTGACCGACGACGACCCTTTCCAATAAGTGGAAAAATGAAATGCCGCATATAGAGGAGGGTATGTTGTATGTATATAAATACATATTCGGTCAATTTTTATGATTTGAGTATGAAGGGCTGTAGATTTGATGTTTTAATTTAGCCATTTTCTAATATACAAACAACGAACCTACAGACACCCATTTGGTGACACAGTTGAAATTAAGCAATTTCCATTTCTATTCAACGTATAGTATTTTGGGGCTTTAATCATATACTAGTATAAGCAAAATATCTTGTCCACTTTCTGAAGCATGCTACTGTTGGGGTAATAACTACTCCATACTACTACTAGCTAATACTAATTGCCTTTATAGTACTACTATATGTACTAGTAATAATAACTTAATGTGTTTTTGGTAATTAACTCTAACGCCATATATATATATATACTGAGTAAGATCTTCAATTCTGTATGCCACACTTGTTTGGTGCTTTCCTTCCCCAAGTTCTAAAATTTAGCTTAATTTGCTTATTAAGTAACCCTAATTAATGATTCTCAATAATGCAATTGTGGCATAGAAGAAATATCCATTCTTATGCATTTCCCATATCGTCTATATGTATCTATGTTTTTTTTTTTTTGGAAGAGCTATATGTATCTATGTTTGATACTACTATATGTATCCGTTTATTTAAAAAAAAAAAAGAAAAAAAGTGGGGACAAGAAGTTAGGGTGTAATAATGATGGTGGCGTTGTGTGAGCTGACATGGGCTTAGGTTATTTTAAGGGTTTGTCTGGTCATTGGTGTACTACTATATACTACTACGATATAGTAGTAGTAGTAGTATGGAGTATATTAATAATATATTCTGGTTTTTGCATCAAATCTTGTCACAGTTTGGATTTAATTAATTAAACGACACAAAATAAATGGACACGTGAAACAGTTAATTGGTTTGCCCAGCCCATGCGTGGGTGGGACTTCTCAGCACCTGCAGATACACTGACAAATCATTCTGAGCTACTCCCTACACATGATGGACGATGATTAATTATACTACTACTACTACTAATACTACTACACCCTTTCTTAATTTTAGTATTATTCAACTGTGTGACAGAACAGTACCCAATTTTATCTTCAATTCTTCAATATATACACTAGCTGTGCTCCTTTTCTATCTTTTTTTCTTGTTTTTATTTTCACCACTTTACGATTTTTGATTGGCCAATTCTCTGAGAAACACTAATCTTGAAGTTGGAGGATTGCAGAGCCATGTATATATATATATATATATATATATATATGTGCGAGTGGCATGCAGGTGATTAATTACTATTACTGACTCTCGAAACAAAACAATATAATCAGCCTACTTGATGTCTGTAGTACTGTTGCATTAGCTGGACATTATTCAGCATTTGCGCTCTTTAATTTTAGTAATTAACTTTATTAATAATATCAAAATCCTTTTTTCTGACATATACTAATCATTTTATTGCATTCTTAAGCAGCACTGGGTTCATGTGCTGTACTGTACTACATGCCTGGATATTTTTGCACACTGCACGGGATACAATGCATTCCTTTTGTCTTTTGACGAGGGAAGATACATACAAGGATTTTTTAAAAATTTAAATTTCGAGATTCATAACATGTCCACTCAGTGCTGACTCTAATTAGTCCAATTTTAACCTAAAAGAAAGTAATGTAAGTACAAAACTAAAAGTGCATCGTCACTTGTGTGCCCCTACATACTAGTGGCTAAATGCTAATAATAGTGGATCAACAAGTTGATTAACATTTGTCCTTTGGCTCTGTCCTAAAAGTTAATTGTGGCGCCTCGGGGAAATCTTGGTTCCTACACACATATATTATACATACACTCAATTCTTTTGACAAAATACCAACATTAATAATAATAATAATAATAATAATAATAATAATAATAATAATAATAATAATAATAATATCATATTGAACAAGATCAGATCCTGCTTAGCCGAAGTTTTCACGTCATGTTTATCCAAAAAAAAAAAGATCAGATCCTTATGTGTACGTATATGTCCTTAATTCACTTGCATGTTGAATAAATTTCATGTACATTTGGTCATCAAATACTACTACTAGTATTGATTATGAAGTAATTAGTATAGTAATTTTATAAGTATTATTACTGCAGGCAGTTGAGGAGTTGATAGCGCTGGGGAGGATCGCATGCCCTGTGGCGCTAACCACATTGCTATACTTCTCCAAAACCATAATCTCCATGCTGTTCCTGGGCCACATGAACAAGGCCGAGCTCGCCGGCGGATCCCTCGCCGTCGGATTCGCCAACATCACCGGATTCTCCGTCATGAAGGGCCTATGCACCGGCATGGACCCCATCTGCTGCCAGGCCTTCGGCGCCAGGCGCTGGCCCGTCCTCTCCCAAACATACGCCAAAACCGTCGTCCTCCTCCTCCTCGCCACCTTCCCCATGGCCTTGCTCTGGCTCAACGCCGAGCCCGTCTTCCAGCGCCTGGGCCAGGATCGGGCCATCAGCAAAATTGCCAAGAATTATTTGGTCTTCTCCCTCCCGGAACTGCTAACCCACGCCAATCTAATCCCTCTCCGGACTTTTCTGCGTACCCAGGGCTTGAATTCCCCCAACACCATCGTCGCCACGTGCGTGTCGGTTCTCCATTTTCCGATTACGTATTTCCTCGCGACGTATATGGATCTCAGAGTGAAGGGGATCGCCATGGCCTCCGTCATTTACTCCCTGAATATGAACATAGGGATTTGGATTTACCTGTTTTTCTCCAGCGCCGCCATCAAGCCCTGGGCGGGATCCCCCTTCGCCTCCATCTTCCACGGCTGGCGGCCGCTGCTGAGCCTGGCGTTGCCCAGCGTCTGCCAGGTGTGCCTCGAGTGGTGGTGGTACGAAATCATCCTCTTCCTCAGCGGTTTGCTCAGCAATCCGGAGTCGTGCGTGGCGGCCATGGGGATTCTCATTCAAACCACGGGGACCGTCTACGTTTTCCCCTTCTCTCTCAGCCTCAGCATCTCCCAGCGCGTCGGGCACGAGCTCGGCGCCGCGAACCCTAGCCGCGCGCAGCTGACGGTGACGATCGGGATTTTAATTTCGATGGTGTACGGGTTCTCGGCGTTCGGACTGAGCGTGGCGCTGAGGTCACTGTGGGGGAAACTGTACACGACGGAGCCGCAGGTGCTCGGGCTGATATCGTCGGTGCTGCCGATTCTGGGGATGGCGGAAATTGGGAACGCGCCGCAGACGGCGGCGTGCGGGGCGCTGACGGGGTCGGCGCGGCCGAAGTTGGGGGTGAGGATAAACATAGCGGCGTTTTACCTGGTGGGGCTGCCGTGCTCGGCGGTGATGGCGTTCGAGATGAAGAGAGGGTTCGTGGGGCTGTGGATGGGGTTGGTGGCGGCGCAGGGGGCGTGTATGGCGATGATGCTGTATACATTGGCGAGGACGGATTGGAAGCATGAGGCCAAAAGGGCGGAGGAGCTCACCATGGCTGTTCATGACCACGACCATTCTGCTGCAACTGACCTAATTGTTCCTTAATTCCATCATTCTTTTTTTTTTTAATTAATCTCAATTTTTAATATATATTTATATTTATATAAAAAAAAGGGGGTGGGTGGGAGATTTTTTTTTTTTTTTTTTGCTGAACAGGTCGGTGTGAATCGAACCTCCAACCTTCCGTTGAAAGTCGAGGGATGGGATTTAACCACTTGAGCTAAGTCGTGTAAATTAATGTTTTTTTGCAGGCGGTTAATTGTTTTGTTTTGTTTTTGTTGTGATAGGCAATTAATATTGTTTTGTTGAAAGAGAGAGAGATAGAGATATATAGGGCAATTTAAGTACTATAGTATGTTACTAGTATTATATATGGCCATCAGAATTCAGAGGACGTGCAGTGCAGTGCATGCATTATCATGCGTGTAAGTGTTGGTTGTTATTCAAGCAAATAATGTCTCGCTTCTTTATGCTTGGCCAAAGGCTATTCCTTCAATGATTGATAGTGTATTTTATTTTGATCATGTTTGCTTTATTAGTTATTAATAATGTTTTGTTTGTTGAGTTTCTCACCAATTTGGATTAATTACAAACCCCAATCACCTAATAATTGATCTATCTCAATACATGATGACTTCATCTCAATGCTTACATCCATTCTCCCTCACAAATTATCACAATCTTGGCACTAATTAATTTTGGTATATATGGTTGATGTATTTTTTAATTCCTCATCAACAAAATAACACTTCATGCCCATTTGTCAATTTTTTATTTTTTATTTTTAAATTTTTGGTTAACTCAAATTTATTATTATATACTATATTCTACTTCTATATATATTAAAATATTTAAAAATAAAAGTTATATTATACACATATTTGACGATACATGAGTGTCAATGTTAAAAAAAAAAAATCGAAGTGAAAGTTATATGGTAACTAGGGATGATATCGAGTCGAGCTCGAGCAGTGGGATACTCGAGCTTGACTTGACAGCACCTTTGAGCTACTCGAGCTCGAGCTCGAGCTCGAGCTCGAGTAGCATCACTCGAGCTCGAACTCGAGTATCATCGAGTTCGAGTTCGAGCTCGAGTAGCTCGAACTCTTTTTTTTTTTTTTAACAATTTCTCGAGCTCGGGCTCGAGTACCATCGAGTTCGAGCCCGAGTTCAAGCTCGAGCTCGAGTAGCTCAAGCTTGAATTTTTATTTTTTTTTACATTTGTGTGTGTTGATTTTAAATTTTGGAACTATGACATAAAAAATTGATTCAATTTGATATATAAATATTTTACTAGTTATTATAAAATTTACACTACAAGAAAAATTTCAGTATAGCGACGAGAATTTGCGACAAAAATTGTTCATTAGCTAGTTAGCAACCGAATTTGCGACCGAAACCATTTAGTAGCTAATTCATTTTATTTTTCTGTTATTTTTATATTTAAATAATTATTTTACTTAATTATATTTTATTTTAAATTTAAACATGAATTTATTAATGGATCAAAATGAAAGTGGACAATAAATAAAAGTACAAGAGTATTAAAAATATAAAATATATGAAAAATTAAAAAAAAAGAGTCAAGTACTCGACTCGACTCGGTACTCGACTCGATACTCGACGAGTATCTTAACCTTGTACTCGAGCTCGAGCTCGATACTCGATTAAATACTCGACTACTCGACTCGACTCAAATTTTTCGAGTACGAGTCGAGTTTTTTCCGAGCCGAGTCCCGAGTCGATTTCGAGTAGCTCTACTTGTTAATCACCCCTAATGGTAACATCATATTTTTAATATTTATTTTAAGAAATGGGCCTGGGCTGGATAATTGGGTGGGCTAGAAACAAGTAATTTATTTATAAACATGCAAAAAGTAATAATTGTTGTGTGGGTCAGACCTAGACACTTACAGCGACCGAACAAATGCAGTCGCTGTTAGCGGCCGAAAATGACGGCCGCTGATGTTAACGACCGATTTAGCGACCGAACTTTTTCTGTCGCAAATTTGCGACCGAAATTGCGACCGATGAGGTTTGGTGGCTAACTGGCGACCGAATTAACGACCAACATAAAAATGGGTCCCTCTTAGCGACCGTATTAGTGACCGGAATTTGCGGTCGCTAATTTTTTTCAATTTTTTTAAATTTTAAAACTTTTTATTATGATTAGCGACCGACATAGCGACCGAAAAATTCGGTCACTAAGCTTTTTATAATTCTTTTATATTTAACTTATTTTAAATTAATTTCATAATATTCTCTTTAAATTTATAAATTTATTTTATTATTTAAATATTTATTTTTAAGTTTTACTTTGAATTTATTTTATAACTTTTATAGAATAACAATATTATTAATATAAAGAATTATTTATTTTTCTGTTATCAGTTAATTTGAATATTATTTTTTATTTTTAAGAATTTATTGAATTTATTATTTATGTACTTATTTATTTTATTTATTTATTTAATTATTTTATTTATTTATTTTAATTATTTTTTAATTAAAATTAATATTTTATTATTTTATTCTATTTAAATTTTTGAATAATTTACTACTTTATTTAATTCCTTTATTTTTATTAATTAATTATATTATATATTTTATTCTATGTTGAAATTTAATTATTGAATTTAATATTTTATATTGAAAATTTTTAATTTAATTATTACACTTAGTTAATTATCTGTTTTATATTAATAATATTCCATTAATATTATTTTATTTTTATTTTGAATTTTATTATCTTAATAATATAATTAATTAATTTTATTATTTATTTAATAATGAACAGTGTTAAAAAGTCAAATATGAAAGTTATGACTTTACAAATTTATAGATACAATTTTACTTTTTTTTATTTTATTTAATAATTTTACTTTTTTATATTTTATTTAATAATTTAAGTTTTTATTTTATTTTTAAGATATGACTTTACAAATTTATAGATACTACCTCCGTCTCGGTATTTTTGTTACGGATGGTTTTTTGGCACTATTCACTGTTTAACTTTGATTCAAATTTTTATCATAGCTATGTAAGAAAAAACATAGTCAAATAAGATCTTGTTACATTCGTCTAATCTTGTAGTTTTAAACAATTAACTTTTTATAACTTTTCGTTGTACACAATTTAAGTTATTAACCGTTAAAAATGTATATCGGCATACGTGCTGGGTGGGTCTGTAATAAAAATAGTGAGACGGAGGAAGTATATATTATATATAACACATTCCTTACAATGACATGAAACATGAGGCATCCTAGTGGTACACGTGATTGGTTGGAACCTTTAGACCAAGGTTCGAGCCTTCTCCCCAGCACCTCTGAGGTTCAAATTTTCTTAATTTTGAAGTTTTTAGCTACCGAAATTTTCGGTCGCTAATTCGGTCGCTAAAATTAGCGACCGAGATTTTCGGTCACTAATGCGGTCGCGAAAATAAAAAATCAAAAAATTAAAAAAATTGAGATCTTTTTAGCAACCGAATATTTAAGTCGCCAATTCGGTCGCTAAGTTCCGCGACCTAAAATTTCGGTCGCTAAATTCAGTCCGAATTTTTTTGCGGTCGTTGGAAATTTACTAATGGACCTTTTAGCGACCGGCGTCTTGCGATCGTTAAGACGGTCGCTAAGCCGAAATAGCGACCCGTGTTTTCTTTTAGCAACCGAATTTGACGGTCACTAAACTGTTTTTTTCTTGTAGTGTTACAGAGTGTAAGAGTTTATTAATTGTTGTGTTAAGAAATCAGGGGAAAAAATGGTACTCTTATTATTTAAATATTTTGTGATTTATTTTAGGGTAATTATTATTTCTACTCTATGAACTATTTGAAAATGTTCAATCATACACCTAAACTTGTTTTTTTTTTTTTAAGAAAAAAACATTTAATTCTTGAAAGTTGGAAAAAAAAAACTATATTTTTGGCTCATTTTGTAAAATATCATTTCAGTTGTCAATACTCTGTAAATTCTTATTTTTATCCTTAAACATTTTCAAATAATTCATGGAAAAAATTATAATTACCCTTTATTTATTTTTTCATGCATCGTTTTTATTTTCTGGAGAAATTGCTAAATTGAATAAACAGTTCGCATGCTATTTTTTTGCACAGAATTTTTTCCTTATCATCATCACAAGACACTTTTAATTTCTGTAATTAGTTTTTTTTTTTTTGAGAAGAAAATCTTATTCCATAGAAAACCAATGTTGGACTACATCAAATCCTATGACAACCTCCAACGTGCAATACCAACAACATACAACAGCTCAAAGATGAAATAATACTTACTATGACCAAACATATGATCAACTACACCTTCCATTCCACACGTTGAGCCTAACTTCCTAACCCTATCTGAAGCAGCTCCGCAATCACAGGTCACTCAGGAGCACCAACAGTCTAATCAGCCGTATCCTCAAAACAGGAGAGTGCATCATCTTCATACTAGTCGTCACCAAACACAGCTGCCCTCCAATTGTAATGCAATAACCCAGGGAACAAACTGTGCAGTATTGCCCTTTATAATGCCAAGTTCTCCCATACAAGCGATCAGGATCACCCCGAATAAGATAACATGAGCCAGCTTCAACTTATTCCTTCCATTTTTTGTTATCAGGTACCCATCTCAATATGCAGCATTAAGATGGTACATCATTAAGACAATCCAAATACATGCTTCAAATAAGTATTTCCCCCGCAAAGACTCAAAACCCGTGTTTCAAATCAAAGGGCCTGGACAAAGGTGAAGACGGGACCAAGGCTGAAGAAATGGTTTAGGAAGAGATATATAACGGTTATGAAGGATAATGGAACTACCAATGAATGAACTCACAAGATTGAAAGTGTGTTGCACACAGCTTTGCACCTGGGATCAGCTTAAGACAGAATAATAGATCAATGCAGCCAAATAGCTCGCCTCTACTCTCCAACATACTGTCAAAAAGATGTTCTAGCCTATGTATTATGTATCAGTGTATTCTTTTACTCTCCAGCAGATAGACACTCTTATAACTACTTGTCAACAATACAACCCCTTACAAACAATCCTTCTCTATTTCTCTCTTTTTTTTTTTTCATTATTCTTCTCTTTTTCAATACTGTTTCAATTCTTTTGCAACATTTTTATTCTCACTCCCTTACTTTTTTTTCTTGGGATTTATCCAACTTCCAAACAATACAAGCCATTTCAAATATCAGCAAACATTATAGGCCTTTCCAGGCTTAGAAACCACTCAAAGAACCACCCCATCACAGACTGTAGAACATCACCCATACACTTACACGCCGATCATGTCCCAAGCAAATTTGATAACGAATTGCAACATCACCAAAATTTCATATAAGTATTCAAAGGCGATTCCAGACACCCCATAAGCATTGAAACTATTGGCAGGACGAGAGAGGAATTAGAGGTTCGAGGGTCAGAATAGGGCTTGGAGAAAGGAAGGGTGACCAAACATGGGAAATGAAATTTTGTGGGAAAAATGGAAGCTCTTATGGAAAATCCAAAGCCCCTTGTCCTTCTTAACACAGAGAATTGAGAGCTGCAGGATCAATACTTATGAGAAGGCAAGTATTAGACGACAATATGAGTACCATAAACGCGTACCTCAGCATAGACTTTAAGGCTTATATCTCTCCGGAACTTGTCAGATGACTCAGATGAATTAAGCAGCATCACATCAGTCCTGTATTAATCGAGCAGTCAATCATTTTGGATCACCAGGTCGTGTCAGCCACAGAGCTTCATCAACGTGCATCTATCTGCAATCCTCATTATTCCCATCCCATTTCCTTGGATTCACCAACATCACCTTTACACAGTCCCCACCCCAGCTGACCTTCTCAACTGTACCCAGCCACAACATATACCATTGTAGCCTTTCCGCCAGTGTCCCGCTTAAGATAAAACAACAGATTCTTCCATCAACACAGGTGTCATCAGCAGCATCTGTGGAAGCCAACCCAGGTATCCCTTGTTCACCTACAAAACAGAAAAAAATTAGTGCAAATACCATCACCTCCCGTGTTATTCCTTCTCCTTCTCTCCCCAGACCCTTTGACACCTTCCTCCCAAACTTCTACTCCCTTCCAAATATCAAAACCACACTCACACTCCACAATGCCATCACTGCCCTGTCCATTATTCTTTCCGTTTTTCCTTTACCCGACCACCAAAACTTTTATTCCGCTGCTCAAAAGAATAGCAGCATAACCAGGATACTACCAAACACCAAACCACACTACAAGCATTGACCAACCTCTGCAGTCCTACCATCATCAAACTTCAGCACCAATTACCCCCTAAGAATCGGGTAATCCTTAGAACCAAGATTCTATCTTTCCCGCCTGACCAGCCCCCATCTTTGCCCAATAGTCCGCAACATCATTCCTTTCCCGCATAATATGAACCACCCGCACTTCCCCCGCACAATGAATCAGCTCCAGGATTGGTCCAATCAGATGTGAAAATCGCCAAAGAAGTTTTTCCGGAGCAGCAAGCCACTTCACCACGTTACTGGAGTCACATTCAAAAATCAGTCTAGGTAGGGGGAGTCCTTGATCTCGCATGAGGGCCATACATACCCTCTTGATTGCCATAAGCTCGGCTTCAGCACTATCTGTAATTCCAACGTAATCCGATAGGATAAATAGAACCTCCCCTTCTCATTTCTAATAATACCACCGATCCCTGCCTGTCCCGGGTTTCCAAGAGACGATCCATCCGTGTTGATTTTCCACCACCCTTTCGACGGACGTTCCCACACCAAACCGCTTCTGACAGAGCTTTTGTTCCGAGTTCTAGACTGTATCCAGCCTTCCGGGAAGGAAGCCGCATCATCACCCATATTGACAGTATCTTTGTTATATCCAACCGACCACCACAACCGAACCAGCCCCATCAATTCCGCCACAGCCATCTTGTAATCAAAGCCATTCCCTTTAAAAATAGCCCTATTCCTGCTTTTCCAAATTAACCAAACAAAAGCCATTACCAAAGTCAACCAAATCTGTAGCCGCTCTCCCCTGTAGTCAACCTCAATCCATTCGGCCATCAACATATTAACACTCACTGGAATCGCCCATTGCTTGCCGAACCACAAGGCCCCCTGATACCATAGCCTCCCTGTTACTTCACATTTGCAGAACAGGTGATCTCCTGTCTCAACTTCTTTCTTACACAATTGGCATATAGCCTGTGATGGTTGAATGCAGCCCCTTCTCAGTAAAGCCTCCCGAGTAGGAAGTGCATTATTTATCATTTTCCAGGCCAATACTCTTGCCTTCATTGGTACTTTAATATTCCAAAGTTTCTTCCAAATAGAGCTCCCCATGCTTCCTGCAACCGGGTTTTCTCTTTTCCAGCATGAACTAGTGGAAAACTCACCATTTCCTTGCTTTCTCCACACTACCCGATCTGGAATAAACCGACTTAGTTTTGTTCTACTCAACTCCCCCATCATCTCCTCCCACACCACCACCTCCCACTGAAATAATCTCCTCATAAACAAAACATTCCACTCCCATGTCATACCAACCCAACTACCGAATTCCGCTACCCGCCCTCCCTTGTTGCTTGCTAACACATACATCCTTGGATATAACTCCTTCAAGGGTAAGCCCCTCTCCACCCAAACATCTTGCCAGAAGCGGGTTCTTTCTCCATTGCCAACAATGATCATAAATTCCTCCAGTGCACCAGAATACATCTCTCCCCAAGATCTACTAATGTAACCCCATAACGACCTACCAGTTGTAGGCTCCGGAAGCAAGCACTCCTCTCCCCCATAATATTTAGCCGCCACAACATCCCTCTATAAAGTATTATCTCTCCCAAATCTCCACCTCCACTTAGTCAAGAGAGCATCGTTGAACCGCTTGACATTCCATATTTGTAATCCCCCTTCCTCTTTATGGCCGCACACTCTCTCCCAACAAAGCGTGTGCATCTTTCTCGCACCTTCCCACTCGTTCCAAAAAAAGCGCCGCTTAAGTTGTTCTATCCGATCCGCCACCGCCCGTGGGATTTTAAATAATGACATGAAGTATACCGGGAGGCCTCCCAACACCGATTTGATGAGGCATATACGACCAGCTTGGGATAGTAATCTACCTTGCCACCCCAAAATACGCCGTTCCATGTTGTCAAGGCAAGGCTTCCATAAATCAATCCCATTCAATCTCCCACCAACTGGTATCCCCAGATACTTCATTGGCCAAGTCCCCACCCCACACCCAAAGATGACAGCAGCCTGTTGGACCATTTGCTCATCACAGTTTATTCCATACACTCTACACTTCCCATAATTGATCCTCAACCCTGATGCCAACGACAGACAACATAAGAGTCTTTTAATCAATACCACCTGCTCCAGCGTCCCTTCACAAAACAAAATCGTGTCATCTGCATATTGGAGATGTGTTATCCCCGATTCCCTCCCACCTATGCACAGGCCAGACTACAACCCCAGCTCTCTGGCTTTCGTAATCAATCTATTCAAAATTTCCGCAACCAGAACGAAAAGATACGGTGACATCGGATCACCTTGTCGTAAACCCTTGTGTAGCTTGAAAAAATTTGTTGGAGAGCCATTAACAAGCACTGCAGCGGTGGCCTGAGTAACACAGGCCTTCGTCCATTTAATCCATAAATCACCGAAACCCATAGCTGCCATTACCGCAAATAACGCCTCCCAATCCACGTTATCATACGCCTTAGCAAAATCGATCTTTACTATCAGTCCCTGTTTTCCAGCCGCTTTTGTCGAATGGAGCACCTCAGAAGTGATTAAGGCCCCATCAAGTATTTGACGACCTCTAACGAATGCCATTTGGGTCTCTCCGACTATACCATTCAAAACACCTTGCATTCTTCGCGCTAGCACCTTTGCCACAATCTTGTACACGCTTCCAACTAACGAAATCGGTCTGTAGTCCCCAAATTCAATCGGACAATCCACCTGCGGAATCAGAGCTATAAAAGATCCACCTGTTTCAGTTGGCAGTCTCCCATCTTTCTCCAGATTTCTGAAAATCTCCATAACATCACCTTTTAATGTTCCCCAGAAGTTTTTAAAAAAACCCAGGTTATATCCATCAGGACCCGGGGCTCTATCCCCCTCACAGCTCCAGATCGCTTCCTTAACCTCTTCCTCGGTGAACCCTCTCTCAAGCCAGCTCCTATCATTGGCCGCAAGCTTTGGGAAATCCAGGTTGTCCACACTGAAAACCACTTCTTTGCTCTTTGCAAATGCTGACTGGAAATATTTGAATGCTGCTTTTTTTAACTTGGATTGGATTATCCACCAGACAACCATTCCATTTCACCGCACCAATAAAATTTCTCCTTTTATTAATCGACGTTACCGCATGGAAAAATTTCGTGTTATTATCTCCCTCTTTAATCCACCTCACTCTAGATTTTTGGTGCCACCGTCTTTCATCCGCCAAGAAGAGCTTCCCTAACTGTCCCTGCTTTCCAACCTACTCCTCTCTGACCTCATCCTCTACAGCCGGGCCATTCAGACGAATCTCTATATTTCCCAACTCAGCAAGCACTTCCTGGATTCGATTTTCTAAAACTTTTGCGCTGTAGCCATCCCACTCATTGATCCTCTTTTTTAGCTTTCTTAGCTTCCCAAACAGGTTTACTCCCCGACTAGAAGCCCGGCTGTCCGATTGAAATCCTGACCAAGTCTCGCAAACTAGATCTCCAAAACCTTTTTCTTCTAACCAGTAATTAAAGAAACGAAAAGGTTTTGGTCCCCAATCCTTTTCCCCAAACTCCAAACAGATCGGGAAATGGTCCGACATCACAGAATCGCACCTCCACTGTAGCACCATATTCTCTAACAGCAGCCACCCCGTCGACAACAGAAATCTATCAAGCCGGCTTCCTACTCTGCCTCCCCGCCCATACCACGTGAATTGCCCTCCATCCATCGGGAGATCTACCAATCACATAGTATCCACAAACTCTCGAAAGTCCCTGGTAGAGCCCGAATCCATGCCAGCTCCCATCCTTTCACTTTCCAGCAACACAACATTAAAGTCTCCATTGAAACACCACAAATCTCCATTTCTAGTATTGCACTTGCTTACCAACAGATTCCACAGAAGCGCCCCGTCTCTACGGTTGTTCGGCGCATAAATGCAGACGATATTCACATCTGCCTCCCATCCTTTGAACCTTCCTTTCATCCATAAAAAATTATGCCCTTTATCCATCTCCTGAAACGAGCAGCAATTCGAATCCCAAATTATCAGCAATCCCCCTGCGTTTCCTTCCGACGCCTGCACACAGAAATCACAATTTCTAGACCCCTATAATCGAAATACCAATCTATCTTGCACTCGTTCCATTTTTGTCTCTTGGCAGCACAACACTGAAGGCCTAAGCTTTTTGCACAGCCTCATCAGAGCCCTCCTCCTAACACCTCCGTTGAGACCCCTCAAATTACATGATATAATCTTCATGAAAACTGACTTCCACAAACTACCCGCCTAACCCTCAGCAACCCTCCAACTCCTCCCTAGCTCTATGAACTGCCGCCTCCTTCCCCATACTGTATAGACAGTTTGGGTAAAATCGAATTCATACTGTATATACACAGTAGATATAGTATGAGGATGTTTGGGAGTCAGCAGATCCGCTAGCAGATAGCATATTTGTAGAGAGAACTGTGAGAGGATATGCTCTTCCAATATGCTATATGCTACCAAATATGCTTGCTCCCAAACATACTCTATATTCTAAAAAGTAAATTGTTAGGTACGGTGGATATTTTTGTCTCCTTGTATGACCAATCTCAATCATCGATTAATTTACATTTTGATGGCGGCCCGGATTAATGATAAAATAAGATAGTAAATTCGCAAAGCATAATTGTATGCATACATTTCAGTAATTAATCAAATATCATCATTGTCATTTTTATGTATCCATAAATCTAATATTGTGTCGTTTAAATGTTCTTGTTGTATTGTTGAAATGGCCAATCAATATTATGTTCGTTTTTATAAGTAAAACTCTCGTTATTTCTCACCCGTTGAATGAATTATAATAACTGAGATGGTCTGTCTCAATGTAATGCTCGTTCGGGTACTGTAACATAAATTTTCTAAAAAACGTGACCCGCATTGCCTTGCACGCAATTTGGGTTGCCAACAAATAAGAAGTCATTATTAAAATTATAGTCGCTGTTTAATTAGGAAATGTAACAAAAATAGGGTAATTTGTGAAAAATGTAAAACAAAGTCTGAAATGGCAGCTGAGCTGAGGTCTTCACCAATCACCATATATAGAGCATAGTGTGCTTGCTGGGCAGTCGTTGTCATTTGTCGCAAAGCAATGAAGCATCATAATATTCCTTCTTTCAATTAGTGGGAATTTTATTTACCTAACTCATGCCTCCTCATCATCATCGATCTCAAAGGCTTTAAACGTAAATAATACGCATTTAATAATTACCCATAACTGACATTACCAATTAAGAAGTGGATAATGACACAATCAAATTAATTAAATAAAATAAAGTCCACTAACAGGATCAGTGTGAGGAATGTGCATTGGTGCATGCATGTGCTGCTGTGCACACATGATCACCCAACCATGCCTCATCATGGATAACGTTGTTTAACCAAACCCTAGTCCACGCACCTAAGGACCAAATAGTACTAACCAATTTATAATCAATCAATCAATCAATTAATTAATTAAGCAAATTGTGCTTATACAAAAGCAATGGGCCATTTGTTTTAAATTTGGGTAAAACTCCCAGAATGCACCATGACCCCCGTTTGTGGGTTTTACTTATCTTGCTCTGTCTGTTAGTAATAATAATAATAATCTCAAGAAAGCAAATCAAACCCTTGAGATGATAATTTGTGTGGTATGGATGGATCATTTGCACTCACGACATGATTGACTGTAGATTTGATTTCAAAAGCAGCATTAAATTGTTTATTTGACTTATTGTCGTTTTATATGACATAAAAATTGGCCATACAAGTATTCGATCCATCCATTAATTTGTGATTGATTTTTACTTTTTATATCAACATGTTTTCAATTCCCACATTTCAAATTCAATCAGATAACTACATCCACCATTAGTATATGGCCTCCACGGTTGAATTCGAATCTTCCCAAAACAATGCTCCAAAAATATAATAATTTAAAATTGATCTAGTGATAACTGATGAACTATTTGTAATAAACTTATCTATTCAATTCAGATTTGTATGGATTTTAAAAAATTAATGGATTTAGAAAGTTCATAGACTCCACGTAGAGTTTTCAGAGTTGATTGATTTTTGTATACAGTGGCGGAACTAGAAATTCGATCCAGAGTGGTCAAAAATTTAGTTAATTCTTCATCCGTTCCATGTAATATGTTTTGTTACTGTTGGGTACGATAATTAAGCTGAAGTTTTTTTTTTTGAAACATTGACACTTATGTGTCGGCAAAGGTGTGTGGGAGCTAAAACTATATAAATTACAAAGGGGAATAAAGGGGGGATACGGAGTCGGGTGGAAATCTAACTCAACCATAACGTTGAAAGTCAGATGACATGATCACTGGGCCAAATCCCCATTCCCAGCTAAAGTTAATTAAGAGGGGAAAATGTTTGGAATTAGAGAAAGAATAAAAAAAATTGAGAAAAAATGGCTTATTTATTAAAATTGAGGTTTATATATTACTAATATTATTTTTACATTAGGGTGTAACTCCTATCGGGGTTGCGTTCTGTTTGTTTTACGTTCCTTATGCTGTTTTTTGTTTTGTTTTTTTTTTCTTTCTTTAGCTGACGCTTGTGCGTCATTGTTCATAAAAAAATATTATTTTTACATTAAAAATAAAAAATATAAAAAAAATTAATTTTTTTTTTTAATTTCAGGGTGGTCAGCCTGGTTATATACTAGTACCGCCACTGTTTGTATAGACTCCATGTAGAGTTTGGCCGATTTTTAGAAATCCTTGGATTTATAGAGATTTTGTTAAGTTATTTTTTAATAGAATCCATTAAAATCTATAAAGATTTAAAATCCATGAACAGTTGAATACACCTAGATTTTTAAACACTTTTTAAAATCTGTATTGAATACATTTAAATTTTTAAAAACTTTTTAAATCTAAATTGAATACACGTAAATTTTAAAAAAAAATTAAAATATAAATCAAATAAACCCAACTTTAAAAATATAAAAAAATCCTACATATGGATTGAATACACCCCCTAATAGTTTAGCAAAAAAAGAATACACTCCTATTACTAATAAGAGGAAATGAATTTTTTAGGCCATTACAAGGCACCATTTCCACATTTGGGCCATTATGAAATCAATTTCCAATTTTAGGCCATTAGAAACCATCTTTGATCAAATTAAGGCCATTTTGACTATTTTGACTTTTTCAAACTTCAATTAACCCTACCAACTTTTACTTTATTTCATTTTGGCCCCAGATTTTAGTTTCTTCATTATCATTAGTCCAATATCAGCCCATCATGCTTCCGATAATTAAATTAAGCACTAAACTTCATACCTTGGCTTTGACCGCCTTGCTGCCGGGTTTCCTAAGCTCCGGGATTTTACGGACTTCCTCCAACCACGCAGCCGCGACCGATGGTTCACCGATTCTTGGCTCCTTCAGCAACAAACAGCACAGTCCTATTTCGTTTCCTACCTTAGGACGTATCAAGATATGAATAAAGGGTTTTAATTATATTATCGGGATATTTGGAAGCCTGGATTTTACTGAAGAAATATTAAAAATATTATTTAAACATAATTTCCCCTAACGGAGAAGACAGACACTTAGTTCCTCATGGAGGATACAAGACTCTTGGGGGAATACCCCATACTTTTACAGACTCGAAAGGAAATATGCAGAAAGAGAAATATTACAAATACTTTGAAGAGTTGGGAGGAATTTTCGATGCCTTCCATCTGCTTCAAACTCCTTTATTTATAGGCGCCCGCGGACTTCAGCCCCGGATTCCAATCTTCCTCTAAATCCTTGTGACGTCACTGCGTTCGTCACTTGGCCTTAATTTCCACCGGCTACATTATTGTCCTTTTTTGAATTATTGCGTTAGGTGGCTTTTGTCAACTTTCCACCTTCTCTTGTCGGCCACTTTCTGCCAGCTACTCTGCCCTTCTTTGTCGGCTTTTAATTATGAGTGTTGCCGACACCTCTCTTTCTTTTACATCCAGCTAATCTTACTTTGGCTTGTGAAAGTTTTTTGGACGTTTCTTCCCTTTGTCCTGTTCGGGTCCGGATTTTTTCTGGGTTACCCGGATCTTTGTACCGAATAGGGGTTTCTCCTGTTCTGCACAATATGGGCATATGTGGTTATCCCATTGGCCAACATGCATCATGTTGCATGCCTTTTTTCTGGTAGACTCGGTTGCTGGCAACTTGTTTTCCCAGATGAGTAACCTCTTCTTTTCGAAGGAGGTTTCCGCAAACTCTGTGCTTTTCCCTGTTAAAGAATTAACCAGGAACGATCCATTTAAATTGTTTGAGAATATTTTAAACGGATATTTAACCTTTTCCATCTCGGTGAGACAGACCCAGAATCCCCATGCTCGTCGGGTGGAGATTTCATCTTCGCTGATTGAAGATACCAATGGTGCCTTCTCATCCATAGACTTAACTCTGTTGAAGGCAATCATATCAGGTCTCTGTAATTTAATAAATTGAAAGACCGGATAAGAACCTTTTCCGACTATTTCTGGTGCCGCTGAAATGAACTTAAGCTCCAGAATATCTCCTCTTTGCAGGTGCGGGTTGTTCTGCCATGATTCGTGCACCGCACTACTTATCCATCCCGGAAGTTTTTCGATTTCCGGAAACCCTGGTGATGTAGTATGAACAGATGCTAATGCTCCAAAGTCATACCACTTTCGAACCTCTTCTGGTTTCGATCCTTCGAGCATCCATACCCTGTTGTATCTCCCGGATGTCTCGATTACTGTTTTGCTAGGGTTAATTCCTTTTTTGGAAACCAGTTGTTCCCATTTTCCTTGGTAGTCCAGCCAGGCAGTAGATAGGACTTTCTCGTCTGAATTAACCTTAGAGGTGCCTGTCATTGGCCTAAGGTTAATTTCTTCCTCTTTCACCCCAGAGGCAGTGGGTTGACTTGAGCTTTCGGAAATGTGACTTTCCTCTTGCTCAACATTTTTGTCGGTATCCGACAATGGTTCCTTTGAAGCAGTGCTTGAATCTGCTTCTTCATATGTGACCACTTTGGCTTTTTGGGCACATTTCTCTTTGTTTACCAGGGAAGCTGACGCTTTCCTGATTGGCTCTAATACTGTTTCCCATAGTGCTGTCATTGCTATATGGGAGGTTCGTATATTGTTGCGGACCATGTCCACATCGCTCTGTTGTATTTGGCCAGCTGCTCATGCATTGATCTCGAGCTGTCCAAAATGCTTCGATAGCTCCTCTAGGTTTTCTCTGAGGTGCCTGAATCTCGTAATGATGGAATCAGCTTCAAATGCTTCCATCTCTCGTTAGGAAATCTGCAAGAACATTTTCATGAGATTTTATAACATCAATATCATAAGTATAATATTGACATTCAGCTTGCCATCTGATAATACGAGCTTTTTCAATTTTTGATTCAAGTTTATTTTTTAAAAAAGCCCTAACATTAGTATTATCAACTTTTAATACAAATTTCTTTGCAAGTAAGAATAAAGGCCATTTTTTAAATGTTTTCCATACTGCAAAGAATTCCTTTTCGTTAATATGCCAAAGTTTGGCTTGTTGTTCAGTGAACAACCCTCCTGTGTATCTACAAGGTTCTTGACCCGTAGTTGTTTTTCTCATGAGCACTCCTGCCCATCGAAAATCATTGGCGTCTGTGTAGACTACCAGCTCATCCTCATCCTGAGGTATCGCGAGTTTTGGCAAGCTATTGCAGACTTGCTTTAGTTCACGAATTCTCTTGGTATGGATTTCTTCCCATTTCCATCTAGAGCTTTCAGTCTCTTTCAGGAGTGGTCTAAAATCCTTTCTATATTTTGCAAGGTCTTTAATAAACATACCCGCAAAATTTACAACTCCTAAGAAACTCTGTAGTTGTTTCTTGTCTTTTAATATATCAGGAAAATTGCGGATTTTCTCCACAATGTGTTCCTGTAACTCTATTCCTGCTTCATCAATTTGAACTCCTAAGAATTCAATTTTGTTAGCAGCGATAGTGGCCTTTTTCTCAGAGAGAACTAGACCTTCCCTGTGACATGCATCAGAAAATATTTCAAGATGTTTAATATGCTCTTTAATATTTCGAGATGCAATCAGAATGTCATCTATGTAGACGAACATAAACTCTAGATAATCCTTAAATAGATTATCCATCTTTCTTTGGAATATCTGAGGGGCATTAGAAAGCCCCATTGGCATAACATTCCAAATATATTGCCCTTGTGGGGTGGAGAATGCTGTGAATTTCTTCGACTCATTCTCCATCTTAATCTGATAGAAACCAGATTTGCAATCAAATTTAGAAAACACTTTAGCACCTTTGATGCAATCAATTAAGTGTTCTCTACTCGGAATGTAATAACCATCAAACTGTATTATTTTGTTAATACCTTGATAGTTTATTACCAACCTGGGTTTACCTCTCTTTATTTCACCGTGGTTTCTTACCAAGAATCCAGGGCTACTATAGGCTGAGACTCCAGGCTCGATGAGTTTAAGATCAATATGCTCCTTGATAATTTGTTGCATATCTTTCTTATCCTGCATATTCATTAAGATGGGTTTGTATCGAACATACTCATATTTATATTGTTCTTTTACCTGTAGAGTAGCTTCGATCTTGTTTTTATCCCACCATGCCAGAGGATCCTCATTAAAGTTTCTCTGGATAAGTCTTTTGACATTTTCGAGGGACAATTTAGTTTCCCCATCAATGTCTAGTGAAGTTATATTTAATGACTTCATTTCCTGCATTGCTTCTTTGAGGTTTATAATTTCCTCAATAGAAGCTTCATCAAATCCTTGCTGTCTAAAAGACAACAAAGCCTTGCCAAACTTTCTTTTATCCTGCATTTTTGGATGGGTTAGTTTGGCATCATTATCACCACGTTTGCTGCGAAATAATATAGGCATTAACCTGTTGAATGCCTTTTCCCTGCGCAACACCTGTATCTCATTTCCACAACTTGTGGTAAATATTAACAAATTTCTTTTGTTATCTTGAACATATTTTGTAAAGGATTGTATAAAATTGTTCCCTAACAAAATATCTGCTCCTGTGTCATGAAAGTAAATAGGAGGCGTTTTTACCTTATACCAAGGTGTACCAAATGCTCCTCCAATCATGATATTCGCTTGTCGAATACCCTTATTTAGTACTAAGATTTTTTGGGAAAAATCTCTTCCTGCAATAATGGGTAATGATTCCATAGCTTCGCTAGGGAAAACTCCTGGTTTTGCTGTGCAAATACCTGATCCTGAATCAATATAAGCTGCGAAATATTCTGACTTATATTCTTCATATATTATCCCTACTGAGATATAAATGGAGAATGGACTTGTCATTTAATTCTGATGGTGTGACCCTTCAGATTAAATTCTATACCATTATCCTTTCTTACCCATGGTTTATGATTTTCGAGAAAACTTAATCCCAAAATCATAACCCCATTGTCTTTTCCGGCGGTGCCTAAGACTCTGATCTCGTGTCCTGCAATTTCAATTGTTCCTTCATAGGTTCCAATTGATGGCTGCTGCAAGTAGTATAAGTCATCACATGGAAAACGGTTAATCTTTTCAGTGATGTCGAATATTACTCGTATTTCTTTCCATCCTTCAGGGCATTTTATCTTTATATTATCTACCCCAATGGATTGAGGAGTTAGATCTTTGATGAACTCCTTCCCTTTATATGCCATAATTCTGTCTTCCGAAAAAGACATACGGCTTGCGTACTCAATTCTAGCACTCGTTGATCTGTCTAGAATTGGATGATCTCTTATTTGGATGTCTACTCCTCCTAACCTTGGAATCTGGGTAGGATTTGGAGTCATGACTTTAGCAAATTCCTTGAAAATTCTAGGAATTTCTATATATTCTTTCCTGAGAAATAAGTCAGAATGATGACTATTGGAAAGTGCATAAGAGATTCTATAAGTTATAGAATATGGTCTGTTCCCTTCTTTCATCAGATCTTTTCTTTTAAAATCCTGATGAAGGGTTAGAACTCTACTAAAATCTTGGTCAGCTAAGTTATAGGAAATTCTGGGATGTATGTCAAACATTAACTTCCCAGCATATAAATTTCCTACCATAGTTCCAAGAAGACCATCTCTAAGGTTATTGATTCTTCTATCAGTGACTGATAGATGCAATTCAGAATCAATGCCTTCTTTGAAGGTTGCCTTAATTACTACTTCAATGGCTCCTATGTGGATCCATTTCATAGTAATGGCGATTTCCTCCTTCATTCTGCTTAATTCCTCAAGAATTTCTTCTTTAGGAATTAATTGCATATCCATAACATTACAAGTAAGTTCCATAGGAATTGCAAACTCACCTGCACTTACCTTGTAGATGATGTTATGTCTTCTCTGGTTGAGTCCCATCTAGTTAAGAACTCGTCCAATCCCGCCAATTCTGAATCCGTCATATGGGCTGAGGTTGGAATCTTGTCGCATTATTCTTTCCATGGTTCGATTCGAGATCGTCATCCTTGAAAAGAATCCAGACAGGTTTTCAGTGGTCTGAATCCTGTCTTCTTCAGTCAGACTCGGTTGAAGATCCATCTGAATATGAGTCCGAGTCACTTCTTAATTCTTCCTCGTAGATGCTTTCATCCGAGGGGATGTCCTCAAACTGACAGACTGGTACCAGCTTTCCATGGTAGACTGCTTCCACGATATCCTCCGTGGCTTCGTACATTCGTACCTCACGATTCTGAGGGCAATCAGGTGAGATATGACCTCTGGCTCCACACTTCCAACAGTTGCAGTCCTTGAAACTTTCGTTGGCTCGGGTATGGGCTCGTCTGAATGTTCTCTTGGACGTCGTTCTCCCCGTGCTCCTTGCTGCTGAGCTAGTTGAACCTTGGGATGAACTCTTCGTCGTTCCCGTTCTTTGTCCAGTTTTGTATGATCTGGCCTTGCTCTTGGACCACCATGCTCTTCTTCTTCGGAATGGAGGTCTTCTGAAACTCCTACTGTATGAGCCCCGACTCTTCTTCTTTTTCCTCTTTTCTCCTGATTCTCCTATAATTGTTGGAAAATCGTTATTTTCACAGCAAAGAGGAGTTCTTTTTATTTTACCTCTTAGTCTCTTGATGTTCTTTTGGGCTGCTGCCTGTTGACACCATTCTCTGAGCTTATCCTTCAAGAAGGACATTCTTCGAGCTATTGAGTCCACTGTACCCGGGGGTACTGTGTACGATTGGATCAACATTTCTCTCCATGGGCTGCAGATCTTTGCAAAGAACATGGGACATGCTACTTCAGCTGTCATTTCACTCCGAAAATAGTATTTACGGAACCAGTAGATATATTCGTCTACTGCGCAAATACTTCTTAACTCCATACCCAACAGTGCTTGGGTATAGACTTTGATTTTTTCTGTTCTCTGTTCTTCAAAATAACCATCTCCTACAAAATGGGTTTTGAATAAGAGGCCAAACCTTTCGCAGATTGTGCTTTTGGATTCTCCTTCGAGTATTTGCTCCTTTAAAGCAGCCGTGGAGTTTTTCCAGCCCAGCTTTGCCGATCCTTCGAGACTCAGCTCTATTAATCTGACAAAGTTTTCTTTATCGAGTTCCAGGGTGGTTGCTGCAATCTTCATTGAAGCTACCCATTCATCGATCAGGTCTTCGATGTTTCGGAAGTCGATAACGTCGAGGTTTAGTGTTATGCCATATGGATTTAATGGTTGTAACATCGTCTTGGCCCACGGTGTGGATTCTGGTGCTCTACTTGGGTTCCGTCCTGGGTTTCGTCTTGCATTAAGATGCACCTCAGGATACCTGTTCATGTAGAAGTCTGTACTTTCTCTCATTGGAACATCAGGCGGTCCATCGTGGGTTACGTTGGATCCTGATCCTTCCGCATAACCCAATTGAAGGACTTCATTGGGTTTTACATTAACCAGATCCATAATCCCAAGTTGGGAAAATGATTCTGCTAATTCTTGTAGATCTGATAGATCTGCCCTGGAAACACTCATTCGACTGTTTTCAGGAGATCGATCATAAGCTCTTCTTGTGATTTCTGCTTTGGAACCATAGTTGCTTTACCCTTTTGATGTAAAGCTTGTACTGGTCCGAATGCATCTCTAATATTGGCTTGGTTATTCTTGGAAGATCCAGGAATATCCTTCTGCCTTTTCTTGATATCCGAAATGTCAAATTTCAGATTCAAAATTTCTTTCTTTAGATCTTGAAATACTTTCAAGATCTCATCTGTTGTCTGATTCAAGTTATCTATTTTCCCAGGTATAATTAATACCCGGTTACCAAAATCTTGAATCGTCTTTTGGATTTCTCTTAAGTCTTTTGATAACTTAGAGCTATCCGGATCAATTTCTTTCCAGTCCGTTCCTCTCATTTTTAGGAAAGAAACTGATTTTGATAATATCTTGTCCATGGGACAAGTTCAAGAAATTCCTTTGGAATTTTCTATTTTTTATTTCCAAAATTTGGAAATAACTTGTGGGTTTCAAATTAATTGAATCCATTAAATAATTAAATCTTCTCCATTAAGAAATAAAATATTATAAATAATATAATTAATATGTTCTTCAATAAAACCTAGGCTCTGATACCAATTTTCAAGCGCATTGGGTGTCATTTATATAGTGAAAACTTAAGTATATTGACAAAGGACTAAAGTAAATAAAGTCAAACTTTCTTGGGGTTTCAATGAAAGAAAGTAAAAGTTGTTGGGAATTAATTAATTTTCAAATTGGTCCTTATGGCTTAATTTCATTCAACATGTGTTTGTAATGGCCTAATTCTGGAAATTCAACTTATAATGGCCTAAAAGTGGAATAGACTCCTTGTAATGGCCCTTTTTATTACTTTCCCCTACTAATAATAGATGCAGGAAGAAAAGGAAATTGGAGGGGGCGAAGGAAATAAAATTTCTGGGTCCGAGTCCCCCGAGACAACCTGAACCAAGAACGTCCAAATCGATTGTGCAACCACGTACCTGACCCAACATCACTCACCTTACATGTGTCCGAATTTCATTCGAGGGATGCCCACATCAAACTGTACGCTTTCAATTTCCCTGTTTCCACTTTTAGCCTTCTCTCTCTCCCCCCTTGTATTGTCTCCTCTCCTCAAGAATTCAGCACAGTACATACTCACTGATGAATACTATCTTCTTTTCTTTTTGATATTTTGTTTTCTTTTTTGCTTTCCCAGGGCGATAGTCGTGTATTGAAATGCTTATTTGAGTAAAAGCTACAGTCTTGATTACTTTTCATATCTGGGTTTCTAGAGAATTTTGTGATTGTCCATTATACTTGTTTGATTTTCCGTAGGCGCCTGCATGATTGTCCATTTGTATGTATATAGAACAGTGTCCGTGTGTGCGACTGACTGTTGGGGCTTAAGTCTTTCGGCAATTGCTTTCGTTTAGGGTTTCTTCTTTACTATTTTATCCCTTTTAGTATTTTATTTCTAATTTTTGCTTCTCTTTCTAACTTTGCTTCATCTTCAAGCTGTTATTGTCGTGCGACTTTCAAAGTGCAGAATTTTTATCCGGAGAAACTGAAAAGACTTCTCTTTTGGGGAGTAACTAATTTCGATTTTATGGTCGTCTTGGGAGGGTTATTCTGCGTGATCGGCGGTAGAAATAGATTGAAATCTGATTCTTTTTGGGGGTTCGGGGTATTTATTCAAGTGATTTTGATAAATCCCTTGGGTTGTGCATGGTGAATTTGATATCTTTCTTGAAGTTCGTTCTGTAGTCAAGTTGGCAATAGTAATTTGAAGGTTGTGCCCAAGGTTTCTCGAATTGAGATTTTACCAGGATGCTTTCTATTGAAAATATTGGAGATTTTTTCGGGTTATAATGAGGCACGCGGTTATAATTTAGGGCCTGGTTGTTGGGGACTGTGGCCATGAGTTCTGGTGGTAAGAATCGGGGCAAAAAAGAGGAGGGCGAGAATGAGAAGTCCGGTCGGCGATCAGTTGAGGGGGTTTCGTCGCAGGGGTCAATCACAGTCACAGCCCCGATGGATTTATGCATTGATGAGAGGGTGCTTGTGGACCCTAAATCTCTGTTTATTGGATCCAAAATTGGTGAGGGAGCTCATGGGAAAGTTTATCAAGGAAGGTTGGTTTGTCCTTCAGTAACATTTCTATTATCTGTCAATTATCAAGTTGATTGGGCAAGAAGACGTTGACCCCAATTATTTTTATTCTTTACGAAATGGTTCTGTTGTTGGATTTTGCTGAAGCTATGTGGTATGTGGCATGAAATTGTAGTGATTGTAAGGATGACTAGGTATTACTTGGCACCAATTTTTTCCTGATGCAAAAAGAGTGCTTAAAAAGTATTAGTATAAAATTGTTGCAGATGGATGTCGTATCTTAATGATTGCTCTATCTATTTATGATCTAAAAGCCTAATTAATCTTTGCTTGTGTTTTTCCTCCTCCTATTATACTGAATCCATCATTTGGTAGACGTATATTAACATATAGTACTTGCTCTATATACTTGCAAGACTAAATGTTGATAGAACGCATTGTAGCGGTAGAATCCTATTGGAGTGTATATGCCTCAATTCATACGGGATGCATCTTTGTGTTGCTTAACAGTTGACAGGTTTTGCTTAACATTTAGTTTCTGTATAGAGTATATATGCTTCAATCTCATGTTGTATGATGCTCGTTTGACAGTCTGGGTTTGCATTAATTATTAGAATTATATTATAACCTTTTTACAGGTATGGTGACCGTATTGTTGCGATTAAAGTTCTTAATCGTGGAAATACACCAGAAGAGAGATCTTTGCTTGAGAGTCGTTTTGTTCGGGAAGTGACAATGATGTCTAGAGTAAAGCATGAGAACCTTGTTAAGGTATCATTTGGCCTGTTTTTTGGGCTTTGATTTGATATCAGCAATATAGCTAGTCTCAATGATTTTCCCATCTCATTTTATATATTTAAACAAAACCTTTTTGCAGTTTATTGGAGCTTGTAACGATCCTTTAATGGTGATAGTTAGTGAGTTGCTACCTGGGATGTCACTACGGAAGTATCTAGGCAGCATACGACCCAAGCAGTTGGATCTGCCTCTGGCACTAAGTTTTGCTCTTGATATTGCCCGTGCGATGGATTGTTTGCATGCAAATGGCGTCATTCATAGAGACTTAAAACCTGGTACCATGGCATGCTGAGTTGTTTAAGATTTTAGCCTGTAACATATACCAAACTATAACAGCATATATATAGTTATAAATATTGTGTCCGATCTTTAGTATTCTAATCTTCTCACCATACTTATTCTAATCTTCTGTCCCTAGGATTGGCAGTTTTAATATTCTCCGATCTTTTCATGATTAATTTATGATTCCTTTTTATTATAGTTATAAATGTTGTGATCGACTATCATATTCTCATTTGTGAAATTTCATGGTGTTAATCCTTCCCTTTACTCGATTCTCTAGTTCTCTTTCTAGAATGTTCCGTGTGTAAATTTCTTACTTAGATTTACATAGAATGGTGTTGTACCGGTGTGTCTGAAATCATTTTATCCATTTCTCCCTCACCTCACCTCACCCTTCACTGCACACACTCTCTATGATACACACAGCTCAACTTTGTGGCTTGGTATTAACAAATATACTTGATGGTGCAGACAACTTGTTGCTCACAGAGGATCAGAAATCATTGAAGCTTGCAGATTTTGGTCTTGCAAGGGAAGAAACTGTCACTGAAATGATGACTGCGGAAACTGGGACATACCGATGGATGGCACCTGAGGTTTATTGTTTCTACCTTTATGTTAGGGTTTAGGAATGAATTAATACATTCTCGCCATACTTATTCCCCTGTTTTACTGATTCTCTAACTGTTTCAGTTTTCTCACATACCACTTGGTGCTGATTATTGACAACTGAATTTATTCTGATGCTTTCATGCTTATGAAAATGAAACTGCTTGACTAATGATTGAAATGGAACAATGCAGTTATACAGTACTGTGACACTTCGTCAAGGAGAGAAAAAGCACTACAACAACAAAGTTGATGTCTACAGTTTTGGCATTGTCCTCTGGGAATTACTAACAAATCGCATGCCATTTGAGGGAATGTCAAATTTGCAGGCTGCTTATGCTGCTGCTTTCAAGGTACAATATAAAGGGACCCTTTCCATAGATTGATCTTGTTTTCTAAACATGTCATCAAATCGCAAACTGTATGTGGACCTATCCTTGGTTTAAAAATCTTCAAGCAGTAATTGAACAACATTACTTGAAAAATTTGCAAGTTTAGATGAGCAGTAACAGAAACTGTTTGCATCCATTTATAAAATTGAATTGAAGAGTTGAAATGTTTCTCATGACGTTGCAAAGTCCCTTATAACATTTTTCCAATGATTGCTGGTGCATTATCTGTTCAAAGGTATTGATATTTTCCAAGCATAATGGTTGGCCTGCGTCCTTGTGCAATAGAATTCTTCTGTTATTTTACACCCAACCTAGTTTCTTCCATGTTTATATGCTCTTTTAGATTTAGGATTCTTCCAATCTCACCAAACATAAACCCCTCAATTCACCTCCATTCTTAAATTTAAGATATTTTTGTAATCCCCTTGATTAGTGCTATGATAAGGGAATCCCATGGAACAGTAGTTTGTTGAACCCACCTGGTCAAATTGTCTTACATTTTTACTAAACTGATAATCTTGTGGCTATACAACAGTATGGTGATTGTAGTTATTTTTAACTTCTGACTGAGAAACAGAGTTTATGAATCTAGTTGAGGCAAAGAATCAATGATGTTTAATTTGAGTTTTAGATCTATTGTGCTATTTACTAAATTTGGTGTTCTATGTGCCCTGTCATTGTGGCAAGAGCTAGCGAACAAGCGACATGACATTCTTATTGGTAAATGCAGCAAGAGAGACCAAGTCTTCCAGAGGACATTCCAGCTGAGCTCGCATATATAATTCAATCATGTTGGGTTGAAGATCCGAACATGCGTCCCAGCTTCAGCCAGATCATTCGAATGCTTAATGAATATCTTTTTACATTGAAACCATCATCATCGTCATCCTCTTCATCTCTGCCAGAAACCAACTCTTCTGGCTCGGAATCAACCACCATCAATGGTGCCATCATAGAGTTCTCATCCCGCGCCAAAGGGAGGTTTGCTTTCATTCGCCAACTTTTTGCTACAAAGAAGGCCATAAACTCATAGCGTAGCATATATAGGTCATAGGATGATTTTGATGGAAGATTTTGTGCTTTTTCCGGTTGGAAGTTATGCATATATAAAGTGGTTGACTTGAATCAACCCCTCTTGGGATAATTGAATTTACATGTAGACACAGAGCTTCTGTAAATCCATAAACAACAGTAGTATTTACTTCTTTTCTGTTCTGGGGTACTGTCCAAATTCAAGGCATTACGTTTTCATTTTAAATTATTTATTAGTAGTTAATTAATATATAGTATACTATTCCAAGAAAGATATGCACTTCAAAATCTGGAGACTGGAGAATTGAAATTTGTGGTTTTGGCGTGTTGAAAATTTGCAATAATTAAAGAGGTTGAAAGATGATTAGGATTTAGGAGTGTGCCGTGTAAGTTGGGCAGGGTGAAAACAAAAGCTGGAAATTTATTTTAAATACTCTCTGTCCCCTGAAATGTCATACTTATTATATTTGAAAGAAATAATTTTCTTCTAGATCCTATCATATACTACCTCCGTTCCTTTTTAAATGTAACGTTTTGAATTTTGTCACTGTTCATTGAGTAACTTTGACTCGACTTTTAATACAATTATATAAGATAAAATATAGTCAAGCGAGATCTTGTTGGATTCGTCTAATCGCATAGATTTAGAATATAAAATTTTCATAATTTTTACTTATATGGAATTTGAGTTATTACGGATTAAAAATGTGTATTGGATTGCGTGAAATGTGGGTCCGTGACATTTATTTAGGAACGGAGGAAGTACTAACAAATCAACTTTACCTTTAATTCTCGTGCCCAACAGTAAAATAAGCGTTACTAATGGGACGATGGAGTAGTAAGTAAAAAAAAGAAGATTTATTGGAACTTAAAGCGGATGCTTGGATGAGTTTTCTAATTTGGGTTTATTTGTCTCGTTCGAAAAAAAATTATAAGAAAATACAATCATAAAAATAAATACTGGAGCTAATCATAAAAACCAATTTTTGATGTGAATAAGATAATCTAAAAGATAAAATAGAGATAAAATAGTGATTATTTACAAGTTGTATTTAAATCTAATAAATTTAATGGTTGTAATATTTTATTACTAATCATCACTACTAAAAGTTCACCAAAAAAAAATTATTATTACCAAAAAAAAAAATTACTATACCGAACATTCAGTACATACCGACATACCGTATCGCGGTATATACTGACATACCGAACATTCACTACATACCGACATATCGGTATTGCGGTATATACCGGCATACCGAACTTTCGCTATATACCAACATACCGATATTCCGGTATATAACGGTATCGCGGTATATACCGATACCGTGGTATATACCAAAGTTCGGTACGGTAGCGGTATACTGCGGTATCAAAAAATTTATACCGTTACCGTACCAAAATCTTACGGTACGGTATGATACCATACCGAAAATTACGGTATACCGAAAATTTCGATATTTTTGGTATTTTTTCGATACGGTATGTGCGGTATGCAGTATATTCGGTATTTTTCTCCAGCCCTAATTGAGACACACTTCAAATTCGATCCAGCGTGTAGGGTTTAAGTTAATTTATTGCCACGTCAGCAAGCGTTCCACAATTAGTGAATTTAGGATATTTCCGGATATAATTAGCATATGTAGAGGATAAATTCGGTAATAAAATAGAAAAAGAATAAATTTAACTTTTTTATAAACAAAATGGATATATTTGATTTTTTTTTCCAGTAAAAACAATGATTTGTGGATAAAATGAAAACTCACAACGCATCGACCATACTGGAGTTGGGCCTGGTTGTGTGTCACGTGCCTTAATCCTAGCCGCTGGTTAGACATGATGTGTGGAACGAGCGGTCAAGATGCGGAGACAAAATATAAGGCCACGGGTGCGCATTTCGTGAAGGACTTGGGAGTCAACGGCAAGTATAATTCAGACAAAAGTGTAGCTGTGTAGGTGCTAAAGGCAGGCAGGACTCAGGTGGGAAAATTTTTGGAGCTTTTTTGTTGCAGTTTTGCAGATGTGAATGCAATACAGTATAACCACGTATCTGCTTTACGGAGGGAGCAGATGAAATATCAGAGGTGACATACAAAATTCAAGATCTGGAGGAAACTTGTATCTGGGCTTTCTCGCTATCTACTTCTGGGTTCAAATCTTTTTCTAGGTAATTTGTCGTGGTCAGCCTCGGAAGACCAGCCCCTTTTATTGTTTTCTTCGTCTCTACAAGCGACAGAGACAGATACACGAACAGGGAAAAGGGTTTCGACTTTCGATTGAAAATTATGCTCGACGCGTATCTGATCTACAGGTTTGAAGAGATAATCCGCTGTTGAATTCCATGTCGGTTTCCTATTTTTTATGAAATCAGAAAGTCTCAGCCTCTCAGGGAACTTCTTTTTCCGAAGAAATTGAGGTTAAATAGGTTCCAACTTCTACCCACTGGGAGGGAAAAATCAGGTCTTGATTATTTCTGGGGTTAATTTCTGGTTTATGATTGAATTTGGATTTTAGATTTCTAGGGTTCGTATTGGATTCCATCAAAGTATCCCTCTTTTTTCGAAGGGTGAGGGAATGTGATGATATGGGAGAAAATGCAGCAGCTTTGCACACAGCTATAAATTCAGTGCAGGCACTTGGAAGAGGCTTCGACGTCACCCATGATACGAGGTTGCTTTATTGTAAAGGTGTGGCAGGGTCCAGAATTGTGGATATTGATGAAGAGTACACCCGGGATTTGTACGTGTCTGATGATTTAGTTGTCCCTAATGTTTCGAGGGACATCAAAAATTCACAGGAGGCAAGTGGTCGCGGCGGATTTGGTGTTTGCAGTTATAATGAGGTTTATCAACGAGCTTTAGATGTTTGTTTGAAATTTCTATTTCCAAGCATAAGAATGCTATTCTATGATTGTGTTATTTACAGCATAAACATATTTTAATTCTGATGTTCCGAGATTAACATTTAGTATGGTAATGTTGTGGTCAATGCTGGATTATGCATTATTGTGATGTAGTGTAGATAACAGTATCAGTCGAAATTTCAATTCTGACGTTGATGAGCATATGCGTACCACAGGTTATGACTATGAAGGCTGCTATTTATCAGTCATTGAAAATGATTTTGGCATAAAGTAACTTTAACATACATATTTTAGCAGCAGCCCTAGTTTATTGTTACTGGTGCATTGCTTGGATAAGACAGCTATTTGTTGCTCTTCTCATGAGTTTATGGTAACAAATTACCGATAAGATGAAGAGTGGACTCATAATATGAAGAGGGCAGAATAAGTCCACAGAAACATAGAGAGCAATAAAATGCTAAATTATTGTGTCTGTCTTCTGTTTCTGTTGCACTCATTTTTTGTAATTATTCATTAACGCTGTTTTTTGCATTATAATCATAGGAATTGGTGTTGAGGATATTGTAATTCATTGACCGTTCAATGCTTTTCCATTCTCTATTCTGGTGCAATACTTCTCTGACATATTAAGGTTCTTATGAAAAGTACTGCTCTTGATTGCAGATGGTGGAATATTTCAACAAAAAAGCAGGCCTTTCGGGACATATTCCGCTAGGCAGTTTCAACAGTGGCTTTAGCTTTACAGGTTCTAGAGATATGGATGCTGCTTCCACGAAGTTTCTTTGCATGGATGGATATTTCATCCCACTCGCTAAAATTCAGCTTGTGAATGAACCTTTGGTTTTAAATGAAAGTACTAGATCAGCAGTCCCAAAGTCATGGGACCCACCAGCTTTAGCAAGGTAGGTAACTGGCGCCAATGCATGCATATCTTTCCGGTTACACTACCCTTTCCTAACTGTTGAATTCTTAACAGCTTCATCGAAAACTTTGGTACACACATTATAACATCTGTAACTATTGGCGGTAAAGATGTAATATACGTAAAGCAGCATGTATCCTCTCCTCTCTCAATTGTGGATATCAAGAGTTATGTTGAAGATATTGGAAATCAAAGGTTTTCCAGCCCTGAAGGTCTTACAAATTCAGGACTCCTAAAATACAAGGATAAGGCTAGTTCTGTACTCTGTTTGTACCTTGAATAGTTATTTTATTAAGTTTTATTTCTTTGTTCTCTAACCAATCAAGCCAATCTTATTTGTGCATAATTTTTATTAACTTACTGTTCATTATTCTAAGCTATTCTGTGCTCTTCCTCTTGTAATTCTCCAGGCCAGTGATCCTTCTTTGTTTAACAGCCAAGGGATATACCCTCAACCAGCTAATGCACCTTGTCTCTCTGGGAGCGGAAAAGAAGTATGTATAGATTGACCCCATGCCAATGAATAATAGTCTGAAGAACATTTTTCCTTATATTTCTTACAGAAGCAAATTTTAAAGGGGAAAATTTAACTAATTCTATGGCAAATAGAATTAAGTGTCTTGTGGAAATGGGATAATTTCAATCTGTTTTTCAACTAGTAACTTTGTGCAACATTTTGGTGGAGGCTAATGAAGTTTAAAGTGAGACCTATGAAGGATTTTCTTTTTCTAAATTAAGGCTTGGTTGGAAGGATTAATCATATATGTAGTGTAATGCATCTCTTAATACTTTTAGATGAGATGGTAATAAACATTGTATCCAAGGAAACCACATGCTCAAATCTCCACCGTCAATTGATTTGAACAAAAATAGTGTTGCCTTTGAGGTGTTGTGATCTGCAAATCCCACATGCTACATGCATTTGCACATATATCTCTGTCTATGTTGTCCTTTTTGCATGTCTTTGTTTTGAATTTGAGTGTATGAATTAATAGTGCTATGGAGTTTATGATTTTTTATTTATTCTTTAAGTTTTTCTTCTGATAAGCGTCGCTTTGTTGGAGAATATTTTTGGCAAGATCTTCAAACTGTAATACAACTAATGCTCTATTTTATTTGCTTAAAGCCTCTCACTTTAATACAACTGATAATTAGACTTGAGGATCTAAAACAGGTTGCACTCTCTGGCTCCTATTACCCGAAAGCTTAATTGGCTCATGCACTTCTGTTAAGAGATGAAAAATGTTATTATGTAGTTGGCCTAGGTTTGATCTTCTACATGTGAATTGTCACTACCTCACTGTTATGTAGAATTATTTTTTGGCCATAATTGAATAGGCCTTAACTATGTAATCCGTAAAATGAGGTTGGAACTTGGAATATGATGACAGTGGTTAGTAGTCTCTATATAATTGCCTGGATCGGCTTTATAGGTGGCTTGATCAGTTATATGCGCAGTTATATGCTGTTTTCTAGTTTAAGAACTTCTCATTTTGTTGTGAGAAGCTGTTTTGGTTATGCATCAAGTTTCGATATTTGCACAGTTAGGAGAGTAGTCCTTTTCAGACAAAGTGATTAATATGAGCTTGATTGAATTATTTGGTTAATATTTGCGACAAATTTCAGCGTGGTTATATCTTGCCATTATCTTTTTTAGGATGTTACCGTCATATTCCGAAGAAGGGGAGGGGATGACCTGGAACAAAGCCATACTCAATGGGCAAAAACTGTCAGGTCATCTCCAGATGTCATCGAGATGTCATTCTTTCCAATATCAGAACTTCTTGATGGAGTCAGAGGAAAGGAGCATTTGACACGTGCCATTGATCTTTACCTAGAGTGTAAGACATGGTTATTCAGTTTGCTTCATCTTCCACCTAAGTATTATGTCATTCAAGGTTTTAATGAACTACTATAATATGTTGCTTTTTGCAGATAAACCTCCTATTGAAGAGCTGAGATATTTCCTAGAATTTCAAGTACCTCGAATATGGGCTCCCGTTCAAGATAGGTTCCCAGGACAATCACGAAAGGAGCCTGTTTGCCCGTCATTACAATTCAGCATGATGGGACAGAAACTATATGTTAGCCAAGAGCAAGTATGTTCTTATCGAGTCATTATTACGAAACTTGTTTCTCTTGCATCTTCAATTATTTGTTTCTAGACATGAGCCAAAATATATTCATTCAACACAGATTTCTGTTGGACGGAAGCCAGTGACGGGCATGCGACTATGTCTCGAAGGATCGAAGCAAAACCGACTTAGCATCCATCTTCAGCATTTGGCCACACTTCCCAAGATCCTTCAGCCGTATTGGGACGCACATTTGGCTATAGGTGCTCCAAAATGGCAGGGTCCCGAAGAACAGGACAGCAGGTGGTTTGAGCCAGTGAAATGGAAAAAGTTTTCCCATGTAAGCACTGCACCGATAGAGAACCCTGAGAACTTTGTAGGTGATCTAACCGGTGTGTACATAGTGACTGGAGCACAGCTCGGAGCTTGGGATTTCGGGTCTAGAAATGTCCTGCATTTGAAACTTTTGTATTCAAGGGTTCCAGAATGCACGGTGCGGAGATCCCTATGGGATCACAACCCAAAAGAAAAGCCGAAAAAGCTGGACAGTACATCAAATAGCCCTGATGACTCTAGTTCAAGCTCCGGTGGGGATTTTTCAGGCAACAAACTGGCAAAATTTGTAGACATGTCCGAAATGAGCAAGGGGCCGCAGGATCAGCCCGGCCATTGGCTGGTCACCGGTGGGAAGCTTGGTGTAGAGAAAGGAAGAATTGTACTGAGACTCAAGTATTCATTGCTTAATTACTGAGGTAGGTCGTTGGCGAGTGGGTTTACCATGCATGTACATTTGTTGGCCTTAATTGTTGCGTCCGGAGTGGTTCTGAGATGGTTTTGTGGACACGGTTGGTTCTGTAGCTTTGTGTTTGAAATGAAACATTGAATGTTGCGGACTTTACTATAGCACAGTACTAAAAGTAGATACAGAACAATTTCACCCCACTTGACCAGAGGAGGTTGGCCTATTTTCATTACAGCTTCTACTAGTCTACAGGTACAAGGATTAAGTTTTACAACATCTACCAAGCACAGTCCACGCGTAATTGCAACTTGTGTGTGCAATGATTCATTTTACATTTAGGTAACAATTAACATGTCGATGTTCCCACATTGTTTTGTTTCATTTTCTTCCCCTCAAAATGATGAAGTATAGAGTAGAGGCCGGTCTCATTTTTATTACTCCACTATTAGATATGATTGACAACATATATATATATATATATATATATATATATATAGTGCTCTGACTTCCGACAAAATAGTTAGAACTGAGGGCCCTCAAAGGTCTGTCCGAACTGCCATGCGGGTGGGACTTTGGCGGTGACTGTGCGGCCATCGCTGGCGATGACATTGAAGAAGAGAGGCTGACCGTTGAGGTAGGAATTGCTTTGCCAATTCTGGCCCCAGTTTCTGGTCATGGGCTGCCATCCCGGCCGGGACCCCTTAATCCAGACGGCGCGCACGTCTCCTGCTCCACCGACGTTGGTGATCAGTACCAAGTTGAAGTAGGAGTGGCCGTTGATTGTTAATCTCATTCCTCCCTTCTTTAGGCAAGGCACCCTTTGCAATTGCATTGCACCAATAATTTCGTAAATATAAAAGTAACTGCTAATCAATGGAATGTGCAAATTGCAATGATAAATCATTATGGTTGCATAATAAGATATTGTACGACCTTCTATAGACAACAGGAACTATCCCAGCTCGATACTGCGCGATTTTGAGGAAGGCCGGTTCAGCCAGGTCGAAGTGGTGGCGAGGGGGGTTGCACCAGCCGCCGTTGTCATTTGCCAGGGCAAAGTTAGGGGGACAGAAGTTGGTGGCCGTGATGGTGATGGTGCCCGGGAGGCACCATCTGGCATCTTCATTGTGGTCGCAGCGCATCTCATAGCAAGCGCCGCAGCTGAGGCCATTGTTGAAGAGGGCGGTACTCAGAGCTGCAGTGGTTGTACCGTAGCCTTGACCGTACAAATTGCCATACCCACATGCGCCTCCTACATCAGCAGTAGACATTATTACATATATGATAAAACAATGGCAGGTGAATTGAAGGTAAGGAATGCAGAAAGCAAATTACCCATGGTGCCGGCGGCGTCGGAGCCTCCATAGAATGTGGCATGAGCAGTCTGCCAAGAGGCATCGGAAGCAATTTGGCGGGCATAAATGAAGAGAAATGAACAAAGTAAGATAAGGAAAAAGAGTAGGGTGGTGGTACTGCAGGTTGCTGCCATACTTTGCAAGGCTAAAAAGGCAATGTGATGATGTAGTGTGAATATTTGGTGAGTAGCTTAGCTGGTCGGGATGTGGAGAGTGGAGTTACCAATTGGGTGGATATATGTTTGTTGTATATATATATACACTTAGCTTCTCCATATGCCATGAATATAATCACCATTATTTTTCATGATAAAAGATATGAAGGGAGTACTATATCCTTATAAAGCTTGATAGGTATAAATTAAAAGAGATGGTACCTTAAAAATTAGAGAATGTGGGCCTACCTAGCTAGCTAATGGTTGAATGGCATCACGTTGCCTTATTCATTCGTTAGAGGTTGGGCTCTAATCATAATAACTTTCTTCACATCATATGCATTAAATACTATATAATAGTAATGGACTAGTAGTCGATTCTTAATTAATTGTCAGATTGTATATGTTATTTTAATTTAAATTGTGGTACTCCTTTATATACACACACACATATAAAATCATACTTATATTCTCCCCACAATATAACCTTATAGTAGTAAAAAACTTTGAATGTAACCACTAACCACCCACGATGATATCTATCGATATTTTAGAGGTAATGAGAATCCGGATATATAATTCCAGTCTTTTCACTTTTGGTCTGATAATATTATAAAGATGTAAGTTTTCCAGACTCAATAACCAAATGTGCTAGCTGTGTACAAAGATTAGGGATTTGTCCTGCAAGCAGTTTTTAGGAGTTTTTTGCAGCTTTAGCTTTTATTTCAAAACAAAAGCCCCGTTCCGTACACTAGCTTTTGGGAGCTTTTGGAAGCTTCTTTTTAAGCTTTCGGAAGCTACTTTCCAAATTTAATTAATTTTTCTCTTCAAATTATAATTTTTGACAGCCACAGCTACTTGTACCGGACACTTATGCAAAAACTGATAGCTACAGCTCCCAACAGCTACAGCTCCCTACAGCTGCAGCTCGCAGCTACAACTCGACGTGCAGAACGAACCCTAGGACTAGGAATATAAGCGAGCTTAGTCATCACTTAACACTCACAATTATGCCAAGTATACCTACCACACACTAATCTTGTCCACAATTATATGCCACTTGAACATTCATCGCCTTTGCTTCCACAGCATAAGTTTCATTTTCCATGATTTACTTCTGTTACATATCATCATGCGGATTAGTTTACTCACAAATTTATAGACGGCTGTAATTGAGATTGTAATGATGATATAGAGAATTCAATTCACCCCCTTTCTGGTGCAGATCAATCGAAATGAGCATGTGCGTCATTGCCATTTCCATGGGAGTCAACAATAGTCAAATACATATGCATAAATGTCATTGAATAAAATACGTACGTACAATATACTACTACTACTACTTTTTTCTTTTTCTCTGGTTAATCATCATTTAATGTAATTAATGTATTAAAGCAAATCAGAATACCATCAATTTCCATCAATATATATAGTGGTTGAATCCTTTATTATAGCCATGTGCATTTTGCTTTCACATATTGATTATTGCCACATACTATAATTACTCCAAAACCCAACAAATAGTACGCAGCAGATATGGGTTTTATTTTAAAGTCCCTTTTTTTTTGTTATCGGGCTCCGGCTAAAATTGGGCTAAGCCTTATGCTTGAAAAGCCCAGGCCCAATTTGTTCTGTAGTGCTAATAATTAGGTCGTATTATGACCTATGCAAAACATTGGTTTATCACATCAGCAGGCGAGAGTGTAAACAACTGGATCTGCCTTCGTGCAATTGTGGGGAAAAAAATGGTTACAAATAAGAACTGTACTCTTTACACTATTGGGTTCAATCCAACTTCCACATTGGAAATACATGGAAAATTTGACTTTGCATATGAAGTAAGTATATAAATATTCACATGATTTTATTAGTACGAGATTATTTGGAAAATAGAGTTTATATTAATAAATTTACGACGAGGAGGGGCTATTATTGCAATGAAATAATTGATGACGACATGTCTCCTTCAGCAGCCAGCATCGATCTAAGTTGGGATTCTTGTTCAATTATATTGTTCTTAACCAAGTAAAACTATTTGAAATATAAACATGTTACCTTATTTAATGACACTATAATAAAAATATTGTGGTTATAGACATCAACATTCAAAATCAAACCATCACAAAATTGCGGTTGAAGCGCCATTAATTATAAGCTAAAGATTAAATTTTTCTTTAATTTTTATAAGAGAAAATTATATTAAAACATAAATTATACTCCTATTAAAATAGTAACATTATTATTCGAATAAAGTTATAGAGTCCTGCATTGGAGTATAGTATAATCTCTCTCTCTATATATATATGAGTTCCGTTAGGGTGCGACTAAGTATTTTGACTTGATGTACTGCGCTACATCGCAGCCATTGATTTAATTTATAAATTGATGGTTGAGATTAACTTAAAGGTTAAAATAGTAAATTTGCTACATTTAGTTTGTGAACAGACAATTGCTGATTCTTTCATTCTTCTTCCGTTCTTCTTATTCTTCCGTTCTTCTTCTCTTCTTCTTTGCATTTCAAGGATTGATCTCATATTACCCTCCAATTTGCTTAATTATGCTGCTATACATAGATATACGTCGCTGAAATATTTTTAAATAAAGTCATTGAATTGTTCATGAAAACGTACCCGAAATATTCTAGTTGAGTCGCTGAATTATTCTTCATAGCATCGCTGAATTCTTCTTGACGGCCTCGCTGAATTCTTCTTTGTAGCGTCGCTGAATTCTTCTGTGTAATGTGGCTGAATGCTGAACTCTTCTAGGATAGTGTCGCTTAAATATTTTTTATAGCATCACTAAATTGTTTTTTTTTGTAGCATGATTGAAATTATCTATTAATATATTTGTTACCATTCGTTGATGATTATTTGAAAATATTAGATCAGATATGATATTATTTACCAAATATTAGATATGATAACATACTAAATATAGGTTTACCAAATATTAGATATGATATTATTTACCAAAATATTAGATATGATAACAGAATTGTTTTTGGTAGCATCGCTGAATCATTCTTGGTAGCGTCGCTGAATTCTGCTTGGTACCATCGCTGAATTCCTCTACTTGATCTCGCTGAAATATATTTGATAGCATCCCTTCATTATTTTTGATAGTATCACAGAATTGTTTTTGGTAGCATCGCTGAATCATTTTAGGTTGCGTCGCTGAATTATTCTTGGTACCATCGCTGAATTATGCTAGATACGGTCGCTGAAATATATTTGATAGCATCCCTTCATTATTTTTGGTAGCATCACATAATTGTTTTTGGTAGCATCGCTGAATCATTCTAGGTTGCGTCGCTAAATTATTCTTGGTACCATCGCTGAATTATGCTAGATACAGTCGCTGAAATATATTTGATAGCATCCCTTCATTATTTTTGGTAGCATCACATAATTGTTTTTGGTAGCATCGCTGAATCATTCTAGGTTGCGTCGCTGAATTATTCTTGGTACCGTCGCTGAATTATGCTAGATACGGTCGCTGAATTTCTCTACTTGTGGTCTCTGAAATATATTTTATAGCATCACTTAATTGTTTTTGGTAAGATCGCTGAAATGATCTATTAATAAATTTGATACGTATCTTTGATCATAAAAAGATATTATTTGAAATATTAGATATGGATTACCAAATATTTGATATGATTTACCAAATAATAAATATGATAACATACTAAATATAGAGTTACCAAATATTAGATATGATAACATGTCTAAAATACTTGTCGTATCGCTGAAATGCATTGTTTTTAAAATGAACTATTATTGTGTTATGACAATTATACCCTTTTTCATTTACAACCCTTGGATTTTAAACGGACGCTTCAAATCGCAGCCTTGATGTGCTGCGGGATTTGTTGATCGCACCCTAACTGGACCTATATATATATATATACTAATAAATAACCCGTCGAGACTCGACGGGCATAATTTTATATTTTATATAATATATATATTTATATTATATAAAGTAATAATATAAATTATATTTTGAGTAATGAAAAATGTGTAATGATTTTTTATATATATTCAAAAGATAATGTATATGATAATATAATTTAATTATTTTAAACCTAACAAATAAATTATATTATACCGTATTCTTTAGCTTCGGTGGTTTGTTCGGTACAAACATAACAGATCAATAAAAATAACTATTACAATAATATTTTTATTGATTTAAAATTTAAATTAAGATAAAATAAAATTTAAAAATAAGTATGAAGCATAATATGAAAATTTTTCTAACAATTTGCGAAAATTTCATTGGTGAAAATCTCATTAATAGGGGCTAGTATAACACCATCTTTAAAATGTTTGAATTTGAAATGTTGCAGTTTATATTTATATATATATTTTAAAAAATTACCGCTATAGGATCATCCGTAGAGTTCATAAGAATATCATCCAAAAATATCGCATATAATTGTACATCTCCAAAATCAATACCCGTTTTACCATCACCTACATCAACTATCCATTTTGTAAATTTTCTGCCATATATAAATTTCAGTGTAAACAACAATTCTTGTGGTATCTTGAGTTAGTCATTGCATATTAATACCTTTACCCACATCTTGCTAGTGACATGAAATATTACAACATAACTGTTCATTACTAAAAACTGGTTTGGAAGATAAAATCCGACATTCTTTAAAGATTGAAATTTTCTTTTGTTTATAATCATAGCAAAACAAACTGTTAGTGAGAATTTTCTCATCTCAAATCGAATAAAAAATTTGGTTAAATCAAATAGGCTCATAATCATTCTACCAATCAAGAATTTTCTACTTTCATGGTTTCCCGAAAATTAGTTTAACCTCAATTATCTAATACCACATCTTGATTACTATCAACCTACTTCCATTACATAATTTATTTGATGGATATATATTCCTAAGAAGCATGACTATCCAACCTTCATTCAACTATATTTCATGATTCAGTAATTCAGAACAATTGATCGTGTTTAGATATTCCAGTGAAAATAATTCATTGGCATTATCTATGCTTTCATCCTTTTTACAAATATTGTTAATTGATTGTAGTAGAGAGGCATTGATGTTTTGGTGGCTGTGAACTCACTTGTGTTTTTGTGGGAATAAAATAGATTATTTCTTAAAAAAATTGTTAAAACTAATATATATATATATTTTCATTTGCAGACATACGTTTCATAAGGTAATTATTGATTATAGCAACACTCATTGATATGGGTTAATATATAAAATTTTTGGATTTGAAGTGGTGCAGTTTATATTTGTATAAGTACTCTCAACAATTGTCGCTATTGAATCTCGCGTAGAGTTTATGAAATTATCATATGGAAATATCACATCTAATTGTACATCTTCAAGATTAATACCAGCTTTACCAATTACATTCACGTACATAGAGTATTCATTGTGCAAATTTTTGCCATATATAATTTTCATTGTAAATAATATTTCTTATAGTATCTTAAGTTAATCCATCTTAATTACTATTAATACTTCGAGTCCCCTCTTTAGAATGACACGAGATATTGCAACATATCACTGACATGGGTAAAAACTGGTTTTTGAAGATAGAGTCTAACATTCTTTAAAGGTTGACATCTACTTTTTTTATTGTTTTGTTTTTTATAGTCATAGTAAAACAAACTGCAAGTGGATTTTTTTTCCTCTGAAATTGAATGGAGAATTTGGTTAATTCAGACGGGCTCATAATCATTCTACTAATCAAGAATTTTCATCCCCAGTATTGAGCTTTGTTTTAATGAGAAGAGAGGTTAAATAATTTTTTGAGGTAAGTTTTTTGCAGGTAAAATTCTCGTCATAATCTAGTGGAATACAAATCTATAATGTGTAGTCCTACCTCTTAGAATGAGTAAGGATGCTATTTCATTGGATGCTACAAGCAGCACAATATTACATCTACCAGGAAGAGCTAAACATAATATTTTGTAGATAAATTATCGATAAATGTTTTTTCAATTCCACCACATAAAGAAAAATTAATCAACACCCATCACTATTAACTACAAACATTATATTATTATAAACATTCTTCTTATCATTAATCAACAAAGGTAATAACTTAGCATGATCCGCTTTCATTCCTTCCATATTATAATATGTCTCTTATAGTATCAATAGATTATTTGTTTCAGACGTTAAAACTTCATTTAGTACCGACATTCCAGAGAAAATTTTCAAACTTATAGAATTTGCAGCAATTAGCATTTGAATATGAACTTACTTTGGTCATTAACAATCAAAATTTTCTGAGTATTTGTTTTTCGTTAATTACAAATCTGTTAAAATATAGATTAATGAATTACATCATCCGTTTTATAAGTGTTATACTTTCCCTTTTTGCGTGTTTGGAAATAAATGTTACATTACTATATTTGAAATGTTTTAAAGGTTAATAATTTTTACTAATTATAAATAAATTATTATTTTTTATATTCATTAAAATAAAACTAAATAAATTTTATTAACTTACCTTAAATCTTGTGTCATTTCCTAGTGTTACACTTATTATAAAACGGAGGGAGTGTTTCTTAAAAATATTCCCTCCGCCACACTCAAAGTGTCTCATTTTGACTTTTTAATACTGTTTATTGATCAACTTTGACCTAATGTAATCGTAATTATATACGAAAAAATATAGTCAAATTTGGTTTTGTTAGATTTGTCTAATTATGTAGTTTTAGAATATATATATATATTTTACGTAATTTTTACATATGTACATTTTAAGATATTAAATGTTAATAAAATGTATTGGACGGCTTGTCCAAAAGTTTTGAGACAGAACTAATGGGACAGAGGGAGTAGATTAAAGAGAAAATAAAATTTTCACTTTTAAGCAATCGCAGCCCAAATTCGGCCAAATTACCTAAATTTGGGCCCAAAATCCTTTAATGCCCCATTTGCCTAAATCTAAACATCGTGGCCCCAAAGTGGAGGGACCTCATTCTCGTGGCCTATTTTAGTTATTATCTCTTTACTTTACCGATGGATCTATTCGCAACTATATAATTGTATATTGCTTTTAAGAGAAGTGACATATTTTTGTGAAAACCTGGCCTATATATACATTAATTAGTATACATTAATAATATATACAAATATTTTTATATATTCATTAATGTATCTTTTAATAATATAAATTCCATATATACACTGCAAATTTCATTTAAATTTGAAATCTCATTTTTTAAAAAAATGAAAATTGTAGGACCCTTCATATAAATTGGAAAATTAAATACTTCTTTTAAAAACTAAAAATTGGGATTTCCATATACACATTTACATATCTTTAACATGAATAAATAAATCTGACGTGCAATGTACATTTTGATTACATCATTTACCATACCAAAAATATAACCAAAGTTGAGACCAAACCTACACAAAATTACCGGCATTACAATATGTTCACTATATTGGAACATAAATGCAACATAATTCTTAGTTGCTAGTGCAAAAGCTCGTCATAATGCATGGTTTATAAATAAATTCTAAATGCACCAATAAAATTTAAAATAAATAAAATAAAAAATACAAAATAATAAAATCTAAAATAGATAATAAAAAATTCAAATAAATAAAATCCAACATAGATAAAATAAAAAATATAAAATTTCAAATTTTATCTTTCAAATCTTTTTAAAAGTAAATATATAGTGACATGATATGATGATTAAGTGAAAATTATAAGTAAATAATAGATTTTATACACAATGACTAAAATCTATAATGAATAAATAAATCAATGCGGCAATCTAAAATTAGTAAATTAAAAAATAAAAAATAATATAGATAAAATAAGATATGCAAAATTTCAAATTTCAAATCTTTCAAATCTTTTTAAAAGTAAATATGGTAGGAATTCCATATATTTTAAAAACTGAAAATCTATAATAAATAAATAAATAAATGTGAAAATCTAAAATTGATACATTAAAAAATACAAAAATTTATAAAAATTAGAAATTTGAAATGAAGACACCACATTAAATGTAGGATGGGTTGTTCACTAATGCTTTAATATATATATATATATGACATATTTTTGTGAAAACATGGCCTATATATACATTAATTAATATATATATATATATTATATATTCATTAATGTATCTTTTAATAATATAAATTCCATATATACACTGAAAATTCCATTTAAATTTGAAATTCCATTTTAGAACAATATACATTTTGATTATATCATTCACCATACAAAAAATATAACCAAAGTTCAGACCAAACCTACACAAAATTACCGGCATTACAATATGTTCACCATATTGTAACATAAATGCAAAATAATTCTTAGTTTCCAGTGCAAAAGATCGTCAAATCCTATTATCTATAAATAAATTCTAAATGCAGCTATAAAATTTAAAATAAATAAAGTAAAAATGCAAAATAATAAAATCTAAAATAGATAAAATAAAAAAATACAAATAAATAAAATCTAACATAGATAAAATAAAAAATGCAAAATTTCAAATTTTATCTTTTGAATCTTTTTAAAAGTGAATATATAGTGATATGATATGATATGATGATTGAGTGAGAATTATAAGTAAATAATAGATTTTATACACGATAGACTAAAATATATAATGAATAAATAAATCAATGCGAAAATCTAAAATTATTAAATTTAAAAATACAAAATAATATAGATAAAATAAGATATGCAAAATTTCAAATTTCAAATCTTTCAAATCTTTTTAAAAGTGGAGAGATGGGCATTTTTCTCCCTGATACGCTCCCCCCGCCTCCGGTTGACTCCTCTTCTGTTCCCCCCACTGCTCCACTGGAATCTTTCCACTTCAATGGTGGTTCCCGGCCTTCCTTCCGTGACATGGTGCTTGAAGGTAAGCCTGCTCCTCCGGCACCACTGGCAAATGACTCCTCTTCTGATGAGCTGGTAAAGATCGATTTTGTTGATGGGGATAGGCTTAAACCCTGCATCACTTTAGCCCCCCACATCAAAGAAAGACTATGCAAGCCATGGGAGGACGCTCTCATCATCTCAGTTCTTGGCAAAAGAGTTGGTTATATGGCTCTTAAGACACGGCTGAGCAGCATATGGAGCCTCAAAGGCAACTTTGAGCTCAGAGACCTTGATGAAGGTGTTGAATGATGGTCCCTGGATGGTTTTTGATTCCTATCTCATGATATCCCCATGTAGACCCAACTTCTCAGCCTCTACTGCAGCTCCGAGAAGGACCATTGTTTGGGCTCGATTCCCCGGTTTAGCCTTTGAGTTGTTCGATGAGTTCATTGTCACCAAAATAGCCTCAGTGCTAGGTAAGCCGGTAAGAGTCGACGACATGACAAAGAATGTTCATCGTGGGAAGTTTGCTCGAGTTTGTGTAGAAATCGACCTCCAACTTCCGGTGGTCACAAGTGTTCTCATTGAAGGCCAGTGGCAAAAAGTCTCCTATGAAGGTCTTCACCTTCTGTGCACCTCATGTCAAAAATATGGACATGCAAGCACCTCTTGTCCGAACAAACCTCAGTCGCCGGAGGTCCCTGCAGAAGCCGGATAGCTGTCTGCTGCAGACATTCAGAATGGGGATGGAAAAGTGTCCGCCTCAGACCAGGAAGTCAAAGGCACAATGGAAAGGGGATTTCTCACTTTCTCTAATGAGGAAAAAATAGGAGAAACAGAGTCTACACCATCTGCCACCTTACCTATTTCTGTGAATGGCACAAAGGATAAAGCTGTTGTAGGGGAAACCTCTGATGCAGCCTCCCACATGGATTGCTTGGAAGAAAACGAGATCCCTTTACCAGTCACATCTCATTACGTGAAGTCAAACGAATTACCCACTCAACCTTCATGTGGGGAATGGATCCAGGTGGTTAAAAAGAAAAAATCTACTGGTCATACCAAAAACAAAGGTCCTTGGGGAGGGATTAAAACGTCTAAGCCCAAGGAGGTAAAAGGAAAGGCCCAACCCAAAACCTTTTCATCCCAACTTGAAGAAAACTCCAACCGGGGTAAAAGATCCAGAACTAATTCTGGGAACGGGAGTAGCTCGGATGCGAAGATGGTGGCGGAGGAATTCAGCAAAGCCCCGAAAGGTGGACCAGTGGCAGCCTTGAAAAAGAACATTGACCCTCAAGTAGCCTGTGGAACTCGTCAACAAAGTAAGGAGCCGCCGGACGAGGCGATTGCTATGAAGTCTTAAGGGCTGCAGCTAGCAGACGACTCGGGTGCTTGTTACCCTAGTGTTTTATATTAGTTTTTGCTCTTGTTTGTTTTTGTGTGTCTCCCCCCTCCCGCTGTTGTTCTTTTTGTTTCTTTTTTTTTCTCCTTTTGTAACCTTTTCCGGCCTTAGGGCTTACCCAAAAAAAAAAATCTTTTTAAAAGTGAATATTGTAGAAACTCCATATATTTCAAAAATTGATAATCTATAATAAATAAATAAATGTGAAAATCTAAAATTGATAAATTAAAAAATGCAAAAAATTATAAAATTTAGAAATTTGAAATGGAGACACCACACTAAATGTAGGATGGGTTGTTCACTAATGCTTTAATATATATTAAATGTAGGATGGGTTGTTCACTAATGCTTTAATATATTGGTTGTTCACTAATGCTTTAATATATATATATATTAAAGCATTAGTGAACAACCCATCCTACATTTTTAGTGTGGTGTCTCCATTTCAAATTTTTAATTTTTATAGATTTTGCATTTTTTAATTTATTTTTGCATTTATTTATTTATTTATTCATTATAAATTTTTAATTTTTGAAATATATGGAACTCCCATAATGTTCACTTTCAAATATAGTATTTGAAATATTTAAAATTTGAAATTTTTCATTTTTATTTTATCTATATTATTTGATATTTTTTAATTTACTAATTTTATGTTTTCGCATTTATTTATTTATTCATTAGATATTTTAAGTTTTTGAAATATATGGAATCCTCACAATATCACTTTTAAAAAGACTTGAATTATTTATTTATTCATTAATCTATATATATATACTAGAAATCTTGCGGGGCGCGCACTACATTGCGCGCGACGGTAACAAAAAAAAGTGTTGAAGTGTGTTCCGGTATGATAACTAATAATATGTAGGAAAATTGTATAATTTATAAACAATGAATGCCTGTTAGGAAAAATTGTAAAAGCCAGTGAATTCCTTAATCCAAGGATGTGCATTACTCAGACACAATTCAACTGCAAACCCGCAAAAACAAAAGCATTAAGTAAATTCAGAAAACTAGAGACACATCTCAGAGATGAAAATCAAGGAAACAAAGCTTGAATTTCATTCTTATTCAAACACACATCCGAATCCATTCTATACTCAAGCACTCAATAACCAAATGTCCTAAGAGCCAAAGCATGCTTTAGTCTGAGCTTACCCATGACCAATGAAGCCATCACCTGAAAACCTGCAAACAATAGATATATATATCCAATGAAATAGTCCAAAAATCTCCTATACACAGACATCTTAACTGCAAAAACATCTCAAAATTTTATGCTTACAATATAAAAAATAAATAAATAAAAGAATGGAGAAACTGGAAATAAACTTTACATATAATGTTGACCGTGCTCTCCTATATCTGAAGAGCCTCAATTGTTTAGATCATATCATTACCTCTTGTGGAAGTGTACTTTACGCTACTGAAATCCCGCCCCCTTATCACTTCAGCGGCATAGGGTCCTCCGCCCTTCATTTCACCAACTAATAAGCCAATATTTCCAAATTGTGAAGCCCGTACAAGTTTCAAGTTTCATCTTTTATGTTCTTTATCAAGATTGAGGCAAAGCATCGAATGTAAAACAACAACTACCTTAAATGCTAGAGCAGGATCGGAAGCAAAGACAAGTGAAGAAAATGTGCTCATGTATATGCTCATGTATTCAATGATTGATAGGCGTTAGTAATATGAAAGTGAGAGTATGGAATACTGGATGAGTTAAGAAAAAAAGTTATGATAAAAGGTGTTACAAGCAAAGGAAAAGGGTATTCCAGAAATCAATTGTCAGTCTATAAATCCAGAAGTTGAAGAACAAATGGCAAACACAATGGATGAAAAAATGTCTGATTCGCAGTCAGAATTCAGAAAATGAAAAGAAAAAGGAAGCAAACAGGAAGAATGGGAAAAGAGCCTTAGCTATTTATATGGCAAAGAAAATAAATAAAGTACAAAAATAAAAAGGATCAATGTCAGACTGACAGTAGGTTGTTTACCTGTGGAAGGAAAAATAGCAGAACTCAAAGTGGTAGACAAGAAATGAATGAAGAAAGTTATGATGAAATCTCCCATGGAAGCCCATATCTGAAAAAGAAATCAAGAATGGAGCATACAGAAAATGGATATGAATGACATTAAATTTTTGCGATAAGTAGATTTAGATGTATTGGCATGACACCAGCATTATCAAACTTATATTAAAAAAAAACAAATTAATAAATTTGCAGTAAAGAAAACAAATATACAATCTTTGCAAAGACATAAGAAAACACGATTTAAATGTATGACAACAACATTATCAAACTCCTCAACACAAATAAACATTTTTTTTAAAAAAAAACAAGAGAGAAGAAAAAACTCATTACTTTGCATTGAACAAAACAAAACACCAATATTTGCAAAGCTATCAGAAAACATGAAGTTACCTGCCCTAGGTCTAATCTCCAAATCCAAATATTTGATAGATATGAAGAGCACAAAATGCTTACCCAAGATATCTTAGCAAAGCTGGGACACCATATTCAATAACAGGAGGGAATGCCAAGCATGAAGAATCACGAAGAGGCAGCGGTGAGTAAAAAAAAAAAATCAACTTTCACAAACAACACTGAGAATGCAAAGCTCTTATGTTTGGATCGTGGATGTGTAATTCGTAAATGGATGAAATGTAAATACCTTGCTTTGCCCTGACTTGGATAAAGTGTATTAAAAAATAAGTCAAAATCTGTCCTTTAATCTAAAGAAACCAGATAACCTGACCAAATGGAAAATCGGTCCTTGCTTTGCCCTATGGTACGTATGACAACTCCTTCCAGATCCTCGTGTCCCAACTCTAAACGAAATCTCACTGTTTGTTCTGAAAACAACTTTTAGGCATTAAAAATAAAAGAGTTCTGAGAATCCCAATGAAAAACCGATTATTAGCATGTTGATAATGCAAACTACAGAAGGGTAGACGAGAAACCTGATAGAAACCAACAAAGTTGAAATCCAAACGAAGATTTAGAAGTCAAACGGAAGTTCCATTCTGAATTTCAAACCCCATAATAAGAAAGTGTCACAAGACATAAATCTACAAACAAATTATATAAAATGAGTATTACATTGCAAAACAACCGCTACCCATCATTTTTGAAAAGTTCTTGTGTATATAGATATGAATACAATTCCACAAAAACTAAAACAAAAAAAAAGGATAGGTTCAAGGGACGAAAAGGAACCCAACAAGTCATTGCATAAGAAAATTTTGGTCTTTCCCAGAGAAGAAAAAACAATAAGGTCAAAGCATTTATCTTGTGCAACGGATCCAGCAAATACCAACCAAACAGAATTATAGAGCAATATTAGAATCCATAAAACTCGTAGAACCATTATCCTAATTAAGGCTCCCCAACCCGTACCTAGAAAAAGAAAAAGAACTGCAATAGGAAATTTTGAAACGAGCTTGAGTAAATGAAACATCCACTTAGCATCTTAGTTTCATATTGGAGGAAACTATTTAAGCAATTTTCCACCACCAATTTCCCTAATGAAAATAGGGCATAATACCTATGTTCAAATCAGATGCCATTGTTTGGACACCAGTAATAGTGAAAAGGAGAAGCAGAGACAAGGTAAACCTGAAAGGGAAAGCGAAATCAAGATCCAACACAGACGGATTGTATTAGAAGAAAAAGGAATGGACAGTGCAAACCTTGCCGCCTTCACTTAGGTTTTTGATAAAATATATGAAAACCAAGGGCAGAAATCAAAAGCAGGAATCGTCTTGTGGTGTCTATGCAAACGAGAAAAGCAGGAGGTGAGTAGGGTGCTCACAATTCAACACAAGAGGTGGGCCGACGCCGAGGTTAGCTCCAGGCCAGCAGCTTAGCGAGTTGGAGACAGAGGCGCCGATGCCGACAACGAAACAAAATTCTTGAATGAACCGAATGCTAAAAGCCTCACAGGTGAAACTTTTGACAAGTTTCGTAACACGAGCTTTTTCTAAAATTATACCAGGTTAGATTTATTAGATTTATTAAATGAAAAGCGTTATGATTCACGGGAAAGGGTTTAGGGATATATCAAGATTATTAGTCTTTTTATTACTCAAGTATGGTGCTTTGGTTTCAAATGGCGCTGTGGTCCTCTCTGTCATGAAATGTTGACAAATCTCATGGCATAGCCGGGATAGGTTGACCTTCAGCCTGTCACACTGAGGATCCCCGGCAAATATGCCATGATACTTCTCATCAATTCTTGCCATAAGATTTCCTGCCATGAAACTTTTGACTGGTTCCCACTACATGAGCATTTTCCGAAAAATCATGGTCCTGGTTTAGGTTTTATTTAACGAAACCAATTTATGATGGCGGTGTTGTGATTAGGGATATATTTATATGTAGTAATGTTTTTATTGCTCGTAGTTAAGAAACTGTGCCCCCGAAAGCGCACGGTGTCAAAAATTGCAGTAATTTATAGTAAGACCGGATTGTTCACTGGAGGATGTGCGATAGAAGCAGGTCCCACGTCATTTACTAAGATTTTCCACTCGGTTACTCGAATCAAGTTTGTGAAATGACTAACAACTACTTGACAGAATTTAACTAGATTATGAAAGCAATTAAAATAAAGTAGATAAAATTATTCTAGAAAGCGAATTAAACTCAATCTGGGTAAGCGATAAAATTATTCTAGGAAAGCGGTTAAAATTATCTAAGAAAGCAGATTTAAAATGAGACAGAAGGGACAGGATGAAAAGAATAAAAGTTGGACAAGATTCAGATGAAACACAGTTAAACTTCCATTTTAATACACAGATCTTAGCTTGGGATAATCCTTCAGTTAGCTAACTCTCATGCTCTCTATACCATGTTCCCTTTAACAGACAGGTACTTACAGTAAGAGTTTACATGCTCTTAAGACAGCAAAATCTAAGATACCACAGACTCACAACTGCTCCCGTCAGAGCATGTCATTTATCTGTGGTGGACAAGCAACACCTGACAAATCATTTATTGAAGTGTCAAGTACTACTATCATTCCCCCATGTCACACCCGTAGATTCAAATCAAACCCTGAACTATCCCTTAACTCTCAGTCCTAGTAGCAGTTACGCAACTCTCAATACAACCGAGTGACCTCTAAAGAAAGCAGTTAAAAGAAAGCGATAAAGAAAGCATTTAAAATCCTATCACTCGGAGGTTTTTGAAAGTCTGACCCTGGTAGTAAAAGAAAGCCCCCAGTCAGAATGACTGGGTGTGGATCAAGAATTCCCTATTCTCGGTGAACCGCTCGCAGTGTTCACTTCTCTTCGGGTGGTTATGAGATACAAACTAATGAAACGAACTAATGAACTTAGTTCGTTCCGGATGCACTCACTCAGGACTCAAAAATAGGCTTTGGCAGAAGAAAATAGCAGCTGAAAGAACACTCAACCCTATCTTAGAAAATAACCAAGGCCCGAATGTTGTTCCTCTAATATTATCTGTCACACCTTATCGGAATCCAAGTGGAATCTGACCCAGTGCAATATTTAATACAAGGTTTCCAACAAACAGCAATTTTGGAAAAGAAATGATATTTGAAAATCATTCCCTATCAGGTACTAGACTCTCAATTAAAACACAGATCCTTTCAGTCTAGGTGAGACCTAATCGCTGACTCTGCTTCTAATTTCCCAAAATCAACCCCTAGTCGGATATGAATTAGTCATAACTGTTGAATTTATCCATTACTCAGATCCGGATTTTATAAAGGAATTTTTGTTGGAAATTTAATATGAAACATCTGATTTAAATCAAGACTTCTATGTCCAAGGGAAGGATCCCAAAATAATATGACCGCAATATCTACATAGTAATATCATGCATAAATTTATAGAGAAGTGTAAAATAAAATAACCCAAAATATAAGGTGGGTTTAGACAGAATGTGAAACACAGAGATGAAATAGCCGGAGATGAGAAGAATTTATTTGGCTAAAAGGATGGCAAAAATAATCAGGATGATCCGGACTGCAAACATCTGCTATCCAGGTCCTGATCATTTCAGGTGGAATGATTTTTAGACAGTGGAATGCCTCAAATGACAGTTGCCGCCGTCATCTCAGACTCCACTGTCTGTGAATTTGGATAGAAACCCACATGTTCTATTACTGCAATAATCATTAGATGACATTGGCATATATCATCTAACATTACTACCGCTCCAGATTCAGGTTTGAAATTAAAGTAAGTAAAGAAAACTGTATCCGGATGGGAGTCAGCTGAGCAGCTATTATAATCCCGGAGGGATGAACCGCCAAGGCTTCCACCGACCACTATCTGGACCATGCAAAATAACAACTAGTAATTAATATACAGATCACGAGCTAGTTATCCGTGTGGGAATACCCGCCAACATTAATCTGATATATTCCTTATTAGCTGTTTCACACATCACGGAAAAGACAGAATAAAATAAAAGAAAATATTTTTGGGTCATCTTGCATGAGAGACATTGGTTTCTCACGCAAGGGTATGGAATTAAATCCATAATTACTCTTCATGTCTAAATAATCGCTCATTCCATAATTAATTAATTAATTACAGTCCGGATTATATACTTAGATCATTAGAGTTTAATCATTTGTAGAAGAATCTTTTAATGGGAAATTGAACAAGGTTCTTTATATCAAATTAATCATGGGTTGAGATCATTGGATTTCAACCTCAAAATATTAATATAAAGGTTCAATTAATTAATGGATTGAGATGAAGAAAGAACATTTGGCACAAGGTGCCACCTTGTCGCGATGCATAGTTTGTGTCGCGGAGCGTGGCTCCGCGACAAAGGTTTCGCGACAAAGGGGTGGGAAATAAAAGAAATGGGATTTTGAAAGTTTAGGGTTTGTTTTGTTGCTAAGTAAAGAAAATTTTGTCGCGGAACGTGGTTCCGCGACAAGGCTATAGCGACAAAAGGTTGAAAATTTGGACAAGGCATAATTCTTGTCGCGGAACAAAAGGTTTTGGCGCGGAACGTGGTTCCGCGACAAGGTAACTCCGCGACAAAGCCCTCCCAGAATAAAATCACAAGTATTTGGGTCCTTGGTCGCTAATCAAGATTTTGTCGCGGAACGTGGTTCCGCGCCAAGGGGTGTTTCGCGACCAAGGGTTTTAAAATAATGATCAACAAATGTTCTTTGGCACCTTTGTCGCCAAAGCACCATTTTGTCGCGGAACGTGGTTCCGCGACAAGAGTTGTTCCGCGACAAAGGTGTGTCCAGTACACATGTCAGAAAAGTAAAGTGGAACAGTGGCATGCATTATGTGTGATCTCACCCATTTCAGATTCAAAAGCTAAACTAAGCTCAAAATAACAAAACAGAATTTGAATCTAGCTAAAACATGCTTGAACATAAAAGAAACAAAACAAACTTAAAACTTAAGAAACCCTAATCTGAGTTTGATCATCCATAAGCATGCAACATTATCCCAAGAAAAAGTCACCAAGCAGTGACATTAAAATGCAAAACGAGGGTTAAATGACCCAAGGAAAACGGAAACAGTAAGATCCATGGGGTGTGAGACCCATTTCATGATTTTGGGACACAAATGGAGAATGTTTTCCCATATTATTAAACGGTGTTGTTCATACCCATGGTTTGAGTACCACAAACCCTTAAACAAAAGTTTAGAACAAAAACAAGGTTTAAAATTGGCTATCTAACCCAAGTGCAGTAAACTACTTCTAACTAGTGCATAAATTAAATAATACAAAAGAAAATCTAACTAAACTAAACTACCCTAAACTAAACTAACTACTGAGCTTCCCACTTGTCTTCAAGGGTGAGTATTTTCTCTAAAATTCTTCCAACTTCTAGCTCAAAGGAAACACCTCATATTTATAGAGGGGAAACCCTAAGCTCATGGGCCTTGATTTGAGCCCATTGTGTCTCAAGACATCACACACATCACAGCTTTGTCTCGGAGCACCAAGTTTGGTCGCGGAACACACTGCATGTGGCAAAGCTTCTCGACTGGGTCTTGTGTCTCTAAAAATGCATCTTTGTCGCGGAATGGACCTTTGTCGCGGAGCATGCCATCGCGACAAAGGTCATCGCGCCAAGGGGCTTGGCAGGTCTCCTCTTCATTTGTGCGTCTTGGTCGCGGAACATGCCTTTGTCGCGGAGCACTGCATCGCGCCAAGGGGCTTCCGCGACAAAGGTCTTCCTGGGCCTGCTGGGTTGGGCCAGATGGGCCGAAAATATTCTTTTTGTGGGCTTTTCTATCTTTTTCCCATCTTTTTGTTTCCTTTTCTTTTTCTCATGTTTTTGGATTTTTCTAACATAAATATGTAATAAAATTACATATTTATGTCTTTTTCACACCAGCTTATTATTTTTACAATTATGCATAAATTTATCCAATTCGACTGCTTTCTTATTTAATGTACGACCGGAATGCGATCAAATGCCCGTTTAAGACACGGAAATGGATTGAAAATAATGGTCATTTTTTGGCCATTATCAACATCCTCACATTTAATACTGATCGTCCCCGAGCAGTCAGAGTCAATGTTCGTAAGAACACGGACTCTACATATTCAATTCATTTTCGTGGCTTCATAAATCACATACTTTTTGGATTGGGATAAGACAATCATAAAGTACAAGCATTGAGTTCCCTTGATTGCAGTGTTTAATGAAATGATACTTGCTCACTATATCGGGCCTACAAATCAAACATTATTATCAATTCTTCATGAACATCATGTTTGAAAGATGCAAAGATTAAGAATTAGAATTAGGGCATGACATGAACATTCTTAATGAAACAGAGCCTCACTTATAAGAGAATCGGAAAGATCACTCACTCTCAATTGGGGCTCAGTCAGTGAACGCTCATAATCAATTTTAATTAAATTCTCCCATATGCTTGCAATCAGACCAACTCGCCACCGGCTCATTTCTTCAAATCAAGATCACGAGGTCTTATTTGAGGGTTATAACGGGGCGTACGGTTGTAACATCAGGTAGGAAAGGGAATTTATTGGCTAGAAGTGGCAAAGATTTATTCTATCCTAACTTGGCACTTTTATCTGAAAATTTATGATCATCAATATTTCTTTCTTTTGTTTTTCTTTTTCCTTTGCATGACATTAGACTAAGTCCAATTGCTTGTCATCTGCAATTTATTTGTGTTGAATGACATTCAACTTTTTTTTTTTTTTTTTTGAATCGGTTTATAGAATACCGATTTATAGTTTTCATTGATGATCAAAATTATAATGCCTTGATAGAATTCATCCTTGCACACTTGGGTTTGATTTTCTTGGTCTTTTTAGAAGGCTAGGAATAATATAGAGGGCTTCAAAGAAAAATTAGGCTTATAGGCTCAAGTTGGTTAATCCTAAAGGGAAATATTTTTGGGTTTGGATTTCAAACGAAGGCCAAAAATTTGGGTTTTCTAGGTGCCTTGATCATATGCTCGATTTCGGGAGTATGGCGTGGTCTTGAATCGGTCCCAATTGCAAGTTCTAGTTTCCTTTAATCAAAATGATTCACACATCAAAGAAAATGAATGAGTAAAAAAAATGACTCATGGCTCAAATCTCACAAGGTTGGGTTGATTCATGTCATACAATATTCTCAAATTTAATCGAAGCTTAATTCTAACAATTCATTCAATCAAAATCTCTAACATGCAGATTTATTACTCAATAAGCTGATCGCATCATTAAATTTTTATAGCTCAAAACCTTAGGAATTCATTTCATGCATGTTCTCAATTATATTATCCCAATTTAAAAGTTTGAAAATTTAATCATAAGCCTAAATTCAACATGTGAATTTAGAGCAATTTTATGCATACTTTTGCTGGTTATTTAATTGAAAGCAGTAAAGAGACACTGCTGACATACGGAGCATGTCAACAGCAAATTTTTGGCCTGACAGTCACTTATTCATCTTGGACTGTCAGACATCTTTTCAGAAATAAAAGAACCAAATAAAAACAAAGATTGTTGTTGGGGCTGCAAAATCCCAATCTGAAAGCAGTAATTATATCAATTACAAGAGATTTCATTTGCAATCAAATCTATCTTGCATGGATGAATTGAAATTCTCTTATATGATATTTACAATTAAGCTCAGAAATGATGGAGTCAGGGATCGCCATCTTTCTTCTCGTTTGATTTCTTGGAGGAGCCAGCTTCATCAGGGATCTTCTTGAGTAAGGTTTGCAGGATCTGATTTTGACTAAGGATCAGTGATTCCACCATTTTTCGGTTCTTCTCTTCTTTTTCTAGCATCATCATTCTGAATTCCTCGTCTCTCCTTTCCTTCTCCAACTTCTCCTTCCGTTTCTCTTCCTTTTCTCTCCTACGCTCTTCGCGTTCTTCCTCTCTCTCCCTCCTCCGCTCCTCACGCTCCTCTTCTGCCCTTTTCTGCTGTCCCTCTTGGCTTGCCAAAATTACATCGGTCATGGATTTCATTCCCTCGAGCATAGATTGACTCATTCTGCTCACCATCTCAATCGTTTGGGAATCAGCAGGGAACTGAGATACGTTCTGGCTTTGAGGAGGCATCTGAGGTTGAGGTTGAGTCGGAGGTGGAATTGGAATCTCAGTCCGTTCTTGGTCCGCAGGAGGCTCCTCTTGAACATTCGAAGGTCCTGCATCAGCACAGGTGTTCTGTGTTCCCTTCTTTGTCTTGGGCTGCCTCTTTCGTTTTCTTGATGCCTGCCCACCCGATATGAAAGAGGATTGAGCGTCTGAATCTCCTCGGACGAACAGTTGGGGAAGGGAATATTTGATACTCTCACAAAAGGGAAGTCTTGGCACACTGATAGGTGGGTTCACTTTCACCACTGTGTCACCCTCAAACGCGCTCAAATCAACTCCCTGAGCTATGCAGATTCTCCTAATCAGATTTGGATAGCATAGCACCTGTCTATCCTTTATCCTGGTTATCATCACCTCGAATACATGCCTCCCTATATTTAGTTTTGCTCCGCTCCACATTCTTGCAAATCCCATTAGCACATTTCCAGATGTGGTGTGCGGATGCGAGTTGGGCCGGATCTTGGACATGTAGAACTCATAAGTTGGCATGAACTGTATCCGCAGCCATTTTGCATTGAATGTGTGTCCAGGGGCGGTCACGCTTGTCATGCTGTTAGCCAATGTTGCATACTTCGCATATTCACTCGTTTTGGCTCTCTTTGTCATGATCTCATCAGGGGGGAATTCACTTCGGATATCTGGAGTCCCGAAGAACTGATTCAGCCAGTCAGGTGCAATGTTAATCACTTGTCCACGAATCCATGTTGTTCTGGCATCTTTATCAATGTTGCAGAAGAATTCCTTTGTTAGTTCCACGAAGCCATCTTCGTCGTGATGCAGCATGAAGTTGCCCCACTCTTGATTTCTGTAGAAAGTCTCAACAGTGGGGTGCGACAACGCATCGGGTCCGAACCCCTTATCTGGCACTATCATCTTCTGCAACTTCTTATACTTTTCTGCATTCTCTTTGTTGCCATTGAACTTGATCTGAACCTGTTCTTCACTCAGCTTTTTCTTCCCATATTCCTTTGAAACGCCCATTCTTTGCCTTACAGTATTTTCAGACCAAAACTCGACTGGTCGAATGGATCCGACAGACTCGTCGTCGCTCGTGTGCCAGTCTGTTTGATCGTCTCCCTCCTGTGGCTGGTCATCCCTTGGTTCAGCCTCATCTCCCCTCTGACTTGGCTCTTGCTCTCCATGAGCTGCTTCATCTCCGAATTCCTCCTCAACCTGTTTAATTACATTTCCCATCGTATTGAGTTCACAATTTACAGGCAAAGAAGATGTAGTTACATGAAAATTATGGTCATCAACATCAGTTGATACCTCCTCCTCCTCCCTAATTCTTGCAGCTCGTCCAACTGGACGTTGGAAAATAGGCGCCATTTGGTCCATGAATTCTTGCTCCTCTTGCTGAGCTTCTTCTTCTGAATCATTTCCATCTGCAGCTTCAGTCAAAATTCCTTGAACCTTTTCCTTAAGCGCAGAGGCCATGAGATGGTCGCCTGGCTGCTTTTCCAAGATTTTGTCCAGTGCTACCGGATCTATGGAGTCTTGTGGTCCTTCTGACTGTTCAGGTTGGTGCGACGGGCCTTCGTGAGTGATGAATTCTTCAATTCTGGCCGTGCCCACGAGGGGATCAATCAATTGACCCACTTCTGTCTGATATCTGATTTGATTTGGCTTTTCTCCAGCATCAATTCTCGTTTCAATCTGTTCGTTGATGTTCTGTCTCAATTCTCTCCGAAGTGTCTCAGCACTACGAATCGAGGGGCCAGTCCATCCTGGTGGTTGCTCTTCTTTGATCTTCAATCCCTTTCCTTCGACTCCACCAGTGATCTTCAGTTCGAAATCTTCCTCATCACCCCGCTCAACCTCTCCAGATTTCCTGCTTTCCAACTCAGCTTGCATCTTTCTGGCAGTTTCTTCATCCCTGGTCTGCTGGATATTCTTTCTGATCTGCTCTTCCTCTGCAGTTTTCTTTTCCATTTCCAGGCGTTCTTCCTCAGTCAATTTCTCTACTCCCGAACCACCTGTTACTTGATCCAGCAAACCAGCTAATGCAAGTTCATCATTGTGCATTTTTCTGGCTAGCTCAGCATCGGATATCACCTGGTGCTTCTTTTTCGGGGGTGGTGGCGGCATCGGCTTTTTACCCTTGTCCTTAGGATCCGTGGGCTCTGCCACTTTCCTAATAGTTGGTTCGGGTTCCTTGATCTCCACTTTCTTTTCCGGAGCTCTTGCTGGTTTATCTTTGTCAGCAGATTTCACCAACCTTCTCCTTGTTCCCGGTTGAGGTGCTGGCTGACCTTCAGATGTAACCACAGCGGTGGAGGTTTTCTCGGGATGTATGGGTGCCTTAGTGGTGGCAGGTGCTACAGCAGATGTTGTCATTTCAGTCTGAGCTATCTGTACTGGAGTCCGGACTGCTTCTTGCTGCACCACTGGCTAGGACGTGGCAATTCCTTGCACGTCAGTCTGCCCTCTAGGCGGCAAAGCCGAAGCTTGTACTGCTGGCTGGGTAGGCTGTGGGTTGGCCTCAGGAGGGGTGGAGAAGTATGCATCAATCTCAGCATCTTGGTCCTCTGGATCTTCCTGGGCTTCTTGAGTTCCAAACAGTTTGTGTGCAAATCTCAGATAATCATGCACGAATGTCTGACTTGTTACCCAAACCAGTTTAAGTTCCCAAGCCTCCTTAATCCGTGTGCAAAACAGGCGCCTGACTTTGTGGTCATAGTGCATGACCTTTGTCTTGTTTCCTTCCTTCCCATACCTCAAGGCTTCTCTATCCATTTCCATGAGGAGTTCAAGATATGAGGTCCTATATTGCTCCATCATGGTGTTGATCATGTCTCTTTCTAGCTCTTCTGTCACATAGGTCATCATCTGTGCTTTGTCAAACGTCAGATATTCCTTTGCTTCAGCCTCGGTCATTAATCTGAGCTGCACCTTCTTTTTGGTCAGTACTGACCAATTGTGGTGCTGCACCTCATAAAGGGCTTTTTCCCTTAGTTCTCTGATGTGCTCGGGAAATCCAGGGTCCACTTGAGTTCCCTTTTCCGCTGGTCTTGTCTGGCCAAACCGCTTGTTTATGAAAATTGTCTCAAAATTATCCTCATCTGGCAAGGTCAATCCTTCATCCAATCTTTCTTGTGTTATGAAACCCTTGCCCTGCCCCCACAGAAGTGTCATGTCGTGCCATTCTTTTCGAGCTGCATTGATTGCTTCTCTAAACTTGTTTATCATGGTGGAGTTCCTTTCTGTGTTGAACTCCTCAATTCTCCTCAGTTTGTGGCGCAGGTTGTAACTCATCTCCCGATGCCTTAGCTTAGCCTGCCTGGCCACCCATCTCTGCTCTTCTATTCCCATGTTATCAAATAACCTCGGGTTCCAAATGCAAGGGAAAGCTTCATACATTGAAATGGCTCCCTTTGACAGTATCAGGCTTACCGGTAAAGGTCTTTCCACGAACTGCAATCGCACTTGTGGGTCTATGGGCTGGTCGGGAATGAGTATATCATAGTTTGAGATATCGATTCCCACTGTTCCATCTTCTAGATGACGTTGCCAGACAGCTGTATGTATTTGGAACTTCAGCGTGATTCTTTCCAAATGCACTTCGGGTGTCATTATGGAATCATGCGGAGCATGGTCTGTCATTAGTTCCCAAAACTTCAGCATGTGATGGGAGAAATCCCTTTCTATGTTTGTCAGAGCGGTTGATCTATCTTCAGGGGGGATTTTTACGTCCCATCCGGGTCTCAACGTTAGCTCAGCTTCAGTACGCTGGTCCAGTGGAACACTGTGCACGCTTATCAAAGCTTCCCTGAGCTTCTTAATCTGAGTCCTGTTTGCAGATGCTTCTATTGCTGCCTGATGCAGAGTACAATCGGGCAATCCAATAGCTGACTTAATCACTAGTTCATTCCTGAAAAATATAGGAAGTATTAATTCCAATCAAAAATTTTTTTATATCTTTTTGAGTTTCAAGCCAAAAATCAACATCCTCACATTTTGAGCTTTGCTCGAAATGTGATTTATTTGATTAGTACTCAAAACATTATCATAAGGCATATGCCATTAATTAATTTAAAAAAGGTCTAAGTCATTGGACTTAGAGAATTTTTTAGTAGGCTATTGAGCCCAAAAAGGTTGCTTTTCCAATTTTATTAAACAAGCTCGAGGCACTTGTTGAAAATGGAATGAGATGATGATGATGGAATGGATAGCTCGAAAATGGAATGTGCAATGGAGGCATGGCGGGATGGATTCGCTATTTCCGGATTGTTTGGACTGTCATTGGACAGTTAAAACATTCAAGAAAATGCAAACACTATTTTTAATTTTTGAAAAGGTTGACTTGATTTTATTTAATGAAAAGTGGGATGTGTGTGGTCCCATTTTTTTTTTGGATTTTTGTAAAAAGGTAGCAGTTGAGGTGGCAAAATACTGCTACTTAACTCACACTTTTTAGTTCCATTGGGAACAAAAACACATTTGTCAACCCAAAACTCCTAGTACTATTTTGTCTTTTTGTGAAAAAGTGATCTGCTGAAAAGTGGTGGTGGCGGTATCAGGCTGCCCAAAATACAACAAACATGCCTTTTACACAGATGTGCCATATTTGGAAATAGCATTAAATGTCTGAATTGGCATGCAAGTAATATGAGCACAGAAACAGATCAGCAGGCATCCTACACCAAGTTATGCTTCTTTCTCAAAAACATAAGATTAAACCACTAGCATACTTTCTCTGTTTCAAAACAACAAGAACACAGAATCAATCATGCTTCAAGTTCACTGAACAGACAACCAACAACATGAAGATATTCACAAACACCCACATGTTCATTGATTCTCAAGCTAAGCATCAATAATCTCAAAAGAAGAATTCAGTATTGCTGCCACACTCATGAACTCAAGCATATTTCACAGAAACCCTTAAAAACTCTAAAATCCAGCAATGGTGGAAACAACCCTAACTCATCCCCAATCATGCGCTATGTTCTCTAACAGCATTAGATGCCAATATCAAGATGCCCATTTAGAAACGACCATTCCTTAACACAAGCATATACCCAACCTTCACCCCACGCTCGGCCAGTAACGATAAAAACAGGGAATCGAAATCCACACATGCCCAAACAACATAAACCCCAAAATCAGTTTCAAAATAGTAAGCAATAAACACAAAGCAACCCGATTCTCAAATAAGGACAGTAAAAGTCACAAAAGTTAGAAAAACAGGGGCTCGTGCGATTTGCAAAATGAAAAGAAAGGGGTTACCAGGGCTCGGTCTTCTCAGGGGATGAAGATGAGGGTTCCATGGCGGAAATCGGGCAGAGTTTCCCTTGGAAATGGTCGGAAAAGTTGCGAAGGACACGGTGGTGTACTTCGGGAGAGGTTTTGTGTGTGCGAGAGTGTTTTTCGAAAATTTCTAAGTCCGAATGCGTGAGGAAGAAGAGGGAGGTGGAGGGGTTTAAATACTAATGGGCCGGTCGCGGAACCCTAGCCCATGGTCGCGGAACAGGATTACGCGACCAGGCTCGGCGACATTAGATCTGTCGCGGAGTGTGAGACTTTGTCGCGGAGTCATGCTCCGCGACAAAATGTTCCGCGACAAAGACAAGCAGAGTTTAGGGATGAGTCTAACTTTGTCGCGGAATTTGCACATGGGCGCGATGCTGGGCATCGCGACAAAATGATCACTCCGCGACAAAGACAAACAAAGGTTGATGATATGGAGAACCTTGTCGCGGAGTTGCACTTGGTCGCGGAACGTTGTTCCGCGACAAAATGGTCATTCCGCGACAAACTTTTTGAATTTTCAAATTTTCAACGGATTGGGCCCGAGTGTGATATTGGGCCTGCGTCCATTTTATTTGAGTTGGACCTGAATGAATTCAGCCCAAGTAAATTCAAATCATTGGGCCATTATTTAAAATAATCTACTTGCATAAAATTAGGTCGGGTCAGTTCCATTTATCTGCAAGATTTATTCCGGATCTTAAATTTCTTTAAATTCCGAAAATAATTTCTCAGATTTGTGGAATTTTCCCAACCAAGAACCTGGTTTTCCTTGCTTTTTCTGCTCCTTCTTTTTGGTTGGTTCCGAATTTCCTGCAAGACAGATAAATACCCATTAGGTTAGGTTTTCTCCTCAGTTCAACATCCTCACATTTAGAGTCTTGGTACTCTAAATGTTCAATTAATCTTGAGGGTACTTTTTCTGTTCTGGATTAGATATATTACACTAAACTAGACTAATCTAAGCTAATCTAGGAGTAATCAGGAGTGTAATCCTCTTAATAAACGACGCTGCATCCTCCCCGGCAACGGCGCCATGAAACTTTTGACAAGTTTCGTTAACACGAGCTTTTTCTAAAATTATACCAGGTTAGATTTATTAGATTTATTAAATGAAAAGCGTTATGATTCACGGGAAAGGGTTTAGGGATATATCAAGATTATTAGTCTTTTTATTACTCAAGTATGGTGCTTTGGTTTCAAATGGCGCTGTGGTCCTCTCTGTCATGAAATGTTGACAAATCTCATGGCATAGCCGGGATAGGTTGACCTTCAGCCTGTCACACTGAGGATCCCCGGCAAATATGCCATGATACTTCTCATCAATTCTTGCCATAAGATTTCCTGCCATGAAACTTTTGACTGGTTCCCACTACATGAGCATTTTCCGAAAAATCATGGTCCTGGTTTAGGTTTTATTTAACGAAACCAATTTATGATGGCGGTGTTGTGATTAGGGATATATTTATATGTAGTAATGTTTTTATTGCTCGTAGTTAAGAAACTGTGCCCCCGAAAGCGCACGGTGTCAAAAATTGCAGTAATTTATAGTAAGACCGGATCGTTCACTGGAGGATGTGCGATAGAAGCAGGTCCCGCGTCATTTACTAAGATTTTCCACTCGGTTACTCGAATCAAGTTTGTGAAATGACTAACAACTACTTGACAGAATTTAACTAGATTATGAAAGCAATTAAAATAAAGTAGATAAAATTATTCTAGAAAGCGAATTAAACTCAATCTAGGTAAGCGATAAAATTATTCTAGGAAAGCGGTTAAAATTATCTAAGAAAGCAGATTTAAAATGAGACAGAAGGGACAGGATGAAAAGAATAAAAGTTGGACAAGATTCAGATGAAACACAGTTAAACTTCCATTTTAATACACAGATCTTAGCTTGGGATAATCCTTCAGTTAGCTAACTCTCATGCTCTCTATACCATGTTCCCTTTAACAGACAGGTACTTACAGTAAGAGTTTACATGCTCTTAAGACAGCAAAATCTAAGATACCACAGACTCACAACTGCTCCCGTCAGAGCATGTCATTTATCTGTGGTGGACAAGCAACACCTGACAAATCATTTATTGAAGTGTCAAGTACTACTATCATTCCCCCATGTCACACCCGTAGATTCAAATCAAACCCTGAACTATCCCTTAACTCTCAGTCCTAGTAGCAGTTACGCAACTCTCAATACAACTGAGTGACCTCTAAAGAAAGCAGTTAAAAGAAAGCGATAAAGAAAGCATTTAAAATCCTATCACTCGGAGGTTTTTGAAAGTCTGACCCTGGTAGTAAAAGAAAGCCCCCAGTCAGAATGACTGGGTGTGGATCAAGAATTCCCTATTCTCGGTGAACCGCTCGCAGTGTTCACTTCTCTTCGGGTGGTTATGAGATACAAACTAATGAAACGAACTAATGAACTTAGTTCGTTCCGGATGCACTCACTCAGGACTCAAAAATAGGCTTTGGCAGAAGAAAATAGCAGCTGAAAGAACACTCAACCCTATCTTAGAAAATAACCAAGGCCCGAATGTTGTTCCTCTAATATTATCTGTCACACCTTATCGGAATCCAAGTGGAATCTGACCCAGTGCAATATTTAATACAAGGTTTCCAACAAACAGCAATTTTGGAAAAGAAATGATATTTGAAAATCATTCCCTATCAGGTACTAGACTCTCAATTAAAACACAGATCCTTTCAGTCTAGGTGAGACCTAATCGCTGACTCTGCTTCTAATTTCCCAAAATCAACCCCTAGTCGGATATGAATTAGTCATAACTGTTGAATTTATCCATTACTCAGATCCGGATTTTATAAAGGAATTTTTGTTGGAAATTTAATATGAAACATCTGATTTAAATCAAGACTTCTATGTCCAAGGGAAGGATCCCAAAATAATATGACCGCAATATCTACATAGTAATATCATGCATAAATTTATAGAGAAGTGTAAAATAAAATAACCCAAAATATAAGGTGGGTTTAGACAGAATGTGAAACACAGAGATGAAATAGCCGGAGATGAGAAGAATTTATTTGGCTAAAAGGATGGCAAAAATAATCAGGATGATCCGGACTGCAAACATCTGCTATCCAGGTCCTGATCATTTCAGGTGGAATGATTTTTAGACAGTGGAATGCCTCAAATGACAGTTGCCGCCGTCATCTCAGACTCCACTGTCTGTGAATTTGGATAGAAACCCACATGTTCTATTACTGCAATAATCATTAGATGACATTGGCATATATCATCTAACATTACTACCGCTCCAGATTCAGGTTTGAAATTAAAGTAAGTAAAGAAAACTGTATCCGGATGGGAGTCAGCTGAGCAGCTATTATAATCCCGGAGGGATGAACCGCCAAGGCTTCCACCGACCACTATCTGGACCATGCAAAATAACAACTAGTAATTAATATACAGATCACGAGCTAGTTATCCGTGTGGGAATACCCGCCAACATTAATCTGATATATTCCTTATTAGCTGTTTCACACATCACGGAAAAGACAGAATAAAATAAAAGAAAATATTTTTGGTTCATCTTGCATGAGAGACATTGGTTTCTCACGCAAGGGTATGGAATTAAATCCATAATTACTCTTCATGTCTAAATAATCGCTCATTCCATAATTAATTAATTAATTACAGTCCGGATTATATACTTAGATCATTAGAGTTTAATCATTTGTAGAAGAATCTTTTAATGGGAAATTGAACAAGGTTCTTTATATCAAATTAATCATGGGTTGAGATCATTGGATTTCAACCTCAAAATATTAATATAAAGGTACAATTAATTAATGGATTGAGATGAAGAAAGAACATTTGGCACAAGGTGCCACCTTGTCGCGATGCATAGTTTGTGTCGCGGAGCGTGGCTCCGCGACAAAGGTTTCGCGACAAAGGGGTGGGAAATAAAAGAAATGGGATTTTGAAAGTTTAGGGTTTGTTTTGTTGCTAAGTAAAGAAAATTTTGTCGCGGAACGTGGTTCCGCGACAAGGCTATAGCGACAAAAGGTTGAAAATTTGGACAAGGCATAATTCTTGTCGCGGAACAAAAGGTTTTGGCGCGGAACGTGGTTCCGCGACAAGGTAACTCCGCGACAAAGCCCTCCCAGAATAAAATCACAAGTATTTGGGTCCTTGGTCGCTAATCAAGATTTTGTCGCGGAACGTGGTTCCGCGCCAAGGGGTGTTTCGCGACCAAGGGTTTTAAAATAATGATCAACAAATGTTCTTTGGCACCTTTGTCGCCAAAGCACCATTTTGTCGCGGAACGTGGTTCCGCGACAAGAGTTGTTCCGCGACAAAGGTGTGTCCAGTACACATGTCAGAAAAGTAAAGTGGAACAGTGGCATGCATTATGTGTGATCTCACCCATTTCAGATTCAAAAGCTAAACTAAGCTCAAAATAACAAAACAGAATTTGAATCTAGCTAAAACATGCTTGAACATAAAAGAAACAAAACAAACTTAAAACTTAAGAAACCCTAATCTGAGTTTGATCATCCATAAGCATGCAACATTATCTCAAGAAAAAGTCACCAAGCAGTGACATTAAAATGCAAAACGAGGGTTAAATGACCCAAGGAAAACGGAAACAGTAAGATCCATGGGGTGTGAGACCCATTTCATGATTTTGGGACACAAATGGAGAATGTTTTCCCATATTATTAAACGGTGTTGTTCATACCCATGGTTTGAGTACCACAAACCCTTAAACAAAAGTTTAGAACAAAAACAAGGTTTAAAATTGGCTATCTAACCCAAGTGCAGTAAACTACTTCTAACTAGTGCATAAATTAAATAATACAAAAGAAAATCTAACTAAACTAAACTACCCTAAACTAAACTAACTACTGAGCTTCCCACTTGTCTTCAAGGGTGAGTATTTTCTCTAAAATTCTTCCAACTTCTAGCTCAAAGGAAACACCTCATATTTATAGAGGGGAAACCCTAAGCTCATGGGCCTTGATTTGAGCCCATTGTGTCTCAAGACATCACACACATCACAGCTTTGTCTCGGAGCACCAAGTTTGGTCGCGGAACACACTGCATGTGGCAAAGCTTCTCGACTGGGTCTTGTGTCTCTAAAAATGCATCTTTGTCGCGGAATGGACCTTTGTCGCGGAGCATGCCATCGCGACAAAGGTCATCGCGCCAAGGGGCTTGGCAGGTCTCCTCTTCATTTGTGCGTCTTGGTCGCGGAACATGCCTTTGTCGCGGAGCACTGCATCGCGCCAAGGGGCTTCCGCGACAAAGGTCTTCCTGGGCCTGCTGGGTTGGGCCAGATGGGCCGAAAATATTCTTTTTGTGAGCTTTTCTATCTTTTTCCCATCTTTTTGTTTCCTTTTCTTTTTCTCATGTTTTTGGATTTTTCTAACATAAATATGTAATAAAATTACATATTTATGTCTTTTTCACACCAGCTTATTATTTTTACAATTATGCATAAATTTATCCAATTCGACTGCTTTCTTATTTAATGTACGACCGGAATGCGATCAAATGCCCGTTTAAGACACGGAAATGGATTGAAAATAATGGTCATTTTTTGGCCATTATCAACAGGTAAAACTCAAACTTTGTGGAAAAAGAGCTTGCAAAACAATAAAATTCAGCAAATAAAATTCAAATATCCAAAACAAAAAATAAAAAATCACAATACAGTAAATTCGAGAAAGATGCAGACATAATGAAATCACTGACAGGACCTTGTCTACAATCAAACCCAAACTTCATAGAGATGCGTCGAATTGGTGAGTTTCAGCGCGAGAAAAAAGAGATAATCAATGGAGGAGCGGTGCACCTTCTACAGTAACTTTCTACATTGGAGGCGACGGAGAGCGGTGGCTAGCGTGACAGCAATGACGACTGTAGAGGTCGTGCAGAGGCAACTGCACGGCTAGAGGGTTTGGGCCGATAAAAAAAACCACAAAATAATGTTACACCTTGTGCACATTGTAGCAAATACGCTGGACAAAGACATTCATGCAAGACCATGATGTAATTTCAAGAAGAAGGGTACTCACATCAAATGACTTCAACCTCAAAGCACCAATCCATCAAACACTTCATCAAACGGCTACAATCTTAATAATTTCACCATGAAACATTTTATCAAACACTTCATGGGCAAATGCAGGGCAAGGGCAGCATAGCATTTTGTACAAAAACTCTAAATTTTGAATTAGCGACCAAGCGGCCTGTATGAGGCTTAAATTAGTTAGTGTCAGTGGAAGCAAGTCTACCACATTCAACAAAATTGACATGTCCCAGAGCCCAATTTTGAACAATCCAAATGGAGAATGAAGAGGGGACTCACAAGTGAAGGCGAGGATGCCCTAGCGTGGTGGCAGTTGTGGATGCGCACCGGCGGGTATCGCGGATGGGAGGCAGCAAGGCAAGGGGAAGGCGATGCGGAAGGAGTGGTGATCGAACAGGGACAGAGGCACGGTGCCGCGCGGAATATGGCAACAGCGTCGCAGCAACTGGGTAAGACCGTGGCGAGAAGAATGGAGCAACGGGCGATGCGGTTCGAGCAATTGGATTATGGAGAGCAGAGAACGGAGCGATTGAGACGGAACTGGAAACAAATCGATTCAGATGGAGATGGGAAGCCAAGAACGACGTCGTTTTTGCGGGAGGGAATGCACTGTAGCTAAGGAACAACTGTTCCTGGATTCCACAACTGTAGCAGGATACCCTTTGGCATATATATATATATTAGATATATTAAAGCATTAGTGAACAACCCATCCTACATTTAATGTGGTGTCTCCATTTTAAATTTCTAATTTTTATAAATTTTTGTATTTTTAATTTATCAATTTTAGATTTTCACATTTATTTATTTATTTATTATACATTTTCAGTTTTTGAAATATATGGAATTCCTACAATATTCACTTTTAAAAAGATTTGAAAGATTTAAAATTTGAAATTTTGCATATCTTATTTTATCTATATTATTTTGCATTTTTTAATTTACTAATTTTAGATTTTCGCAGTTATTTATTTATTCATTATAGATTTTAGTCTACCGTGTATAAAATCTATCATTTACTTATAAATTCTCACTCTATCATCCTATTGTATCACTATATTTCACTTTTAAAAAGATTTGAAAGATGAAATTTTGCATTTTTTATTTTATCTATGTTGGAGTTTATTTATTTGCATTTTTTTATTTTATCTATTTTAGATTTTATTATTTTGTATTTTTTATTTTATTTATTTTAAATTTATTGCTGCATTTTGTATTTATTTATAGATTTTCAGTTTTACACCATAGATTGTTGTTTATAATGAAATTTATATATGACAGAAAATTTGTAAAATGGATAGTTGATGTAGGTTGACAGGTCCCGATATATGAACACTGCAAATATGCGTTGTGCCCACAACTAGCACACAACAAAAAACAGATAACAAGGCTAAAACAGATTGCAGAAATAAACAAACAACACCAATATTTGTTTACCCAGTTCGGATCATCCGATCCTTCATCTGGGGGATCCCAATCCAGGCATATTTCACTATCAACCAAGGAAAACAGAAAAACCCCTTCAACCGTTCCACACTAGGACTCCCGATTTGTCACCTAGACCGACTCCAGGTAGGAACAGAGTATAGCACCTATACCAGATACTACACCTGCTGAAACAACCCTTCAATCCCAATGCTAGGCTAAGCAAGCTTCTACCCTTGTGATAGCTACTCCCAAAGTTTAGTTCAAAACACTCAACAATCAATGAACATAGCTCTAAGCATTACCAAAAGATAAAACTTGCAAAGTGAGGAAATGCTAGCTAAGATCTAACAACTATCTCTACCAAGAACAAGAAAAGGTTACCCCTTGCTGAGAAGAATAGCTTGATAGAGATGCTCATGAAGAACCTCATGTTCTTCTCATTAATCCGCAGCCCTTAATATCTCAAGATGTTTTCTATGTAGTGCATAAAAGTTACAGCAACCAAATGATTGAGGCAGTACCCTAAAAATACGGAGGGCTCGAATATCCAGGCCCATGGGCTGGGGAAAAGGCCCTAGACAGCTGTCACTCCAACAGATTTTGTCTTTTCTACTCCAGGGGTCAGGTCATGAATTCGGTTGTGTTCACATCCCTCACACAACGATCATCTGCACAAGAGTTTTAAACACAAAAACCCAACAATCTCCCCCTTTGTGGGATGATCGTTCAAAACAATATATGGGATGTAGAACCAACAATTACAGCAAATCAAATCATGAATACAGGGAATCATAATCATGCAATTAATCAGAAAAGCAAATCCCCATATTCCAATACCCCCGACAGTCATTCGACACTAAGTCCCCAGTCCATCCAAACAAAAGTAATGCGCAGAACAAGTCTGTCCAGCAGACAACAATACCAACAAACAATCAAGCCACCAAGCAGCAAAACACAAAAACAAAGTACCAGCAACACAGTTTGCAATAGTTCAGAGAAAGATGTGTCAAAGCAGTTATGACAACCTGCATTCCAGCATCAGCCATCCATCCCATGATACTCCCCCTTTTTGAAAGATCTGTCAGAGTCAGTCTCCTCCGAATCAGCTTGAGGATCAGGTTCATCAAAGGATCTGGGAAAGAGCAAAGTTAGCCTATGGAGCCTCCTCTTGAGCCCAAGCATGTCCTGGCTCATGGAATTCAGCTTAAGACTAATTGCATTCATCTCCTCCTTCATATGCTGGACCAACTCATCACCTGCCTTGGGAGGTCCAAACTTGAAGTCATTATGAAATGTGGACAGATTTGGAGCAGGTTTATGCTTACGAATCTTAACAGAAAACTCCCCCTGTAAAGCAGCTATGCCCTGTTTCTCACAAAACAAAGAGATTAATCCAGGAAATGGCAACAAGGTGTTCTTATCAATCTTGGAGCTAGCAAACTCCACTATCTTTTCCAGGACAATCCAACCATAATTGACAATCTCTGGGCAGTGATCAATCGAGTACAGAAGCTTTCACATGACAGTGCTAAGTTGAGAATTGTTCGAAGTAGGGAACACATTAGCAGCACAAAATTTGAACAAGCAAGAATACTTTATGGTTAACTCAGAGGGAATCACACCAGATCTACCAAAAGAAGTCTTCTTCTTATTGGATATCTCAAAGGCAATTCTATCAACATGCTCATTCAGCAAATCAAAAGGATCAGATATCTCCTCAAACAATGGTAGTGTCAACAACTCATTCACAACATTAGGAGAAAAATCAAGGAACTTTCCTCTCACAAAGACTTTGCAGAACCAAGGGGAAGCAGGGTCAAGCAAATCAGGACTCAAATTTGCATAAAAATCTCTGACTAAGACAGGATTGTACCATTTCAATTTAGATGACCAAAAGCTGAGATGCTTGTTATGTAAATATTCAACATACCCGACATCTCTGTAAAGAGAATGAGTGAACCTTTCTTCCTCGATAAAAGCCCTTTCCCTGAGTTTGGATTCCTCAAAGTTCTTGGCATTTTCAGTGAAGAATTTCTCCGAGAATGCATCAGATTCTTTCAAAGTGGGAATCTCCTTCTGTCTGGATTTCTTGCTCCGTTTGCTCTTCCTAGCAGGCTTGCTGGAAGATGCTGCCGCTGGTGCCTTTCGCTTGGGAGCACGAGATCGTAAAATCCTCAGACTCTCGGCCAAGGTAGCAGTCTCTTCATCAATATCAGCTGGGGTCAGTGGAACTTCACGAGGTTGTGGATCAGAAGTGCCAACATCAACAGGGTCACCAAACGACACTTTGGTGGGGGTTCCTCCTTCAACGTTTGGGGGTGAAGAATCTTGAGGCCCAGACCCACCATTTCCACCATCATTAACTCCCTCTTCCACAGACGGGCCTGGCGCGTTCAAATCAGGAACATTAGCAGCAAAATCATCACCCTTGGACTGAGCAGTGTCACTCTCCTTCTCTTGATCGGCCATAAAGTCATCAGTGGCACGCTCAATTGATTCTTGGGCATCCTGAAATTGCTCAGACTCAGAAACCTCTTTCTGTCGCGCCCTATACTCTGAATCATCAACGGCAAGAGGTTCGGCATCAACAGGGTCGCCGGGAATGTCATCGAAAGGATTATTTTGAGATGAGGAAGCCATTTCGCTAGAAATGCCGAGAACAAACACTGATTTTGGAGAGCAAATGATCGTGAGAGCTTGAGAACGAGAGCAAGAAATAAATGGGGAAAACGCAGAGACGGTTTTCAAAAGTGAGAAGGACACCTGCCATAAGGCTGCCGGTTACCCCTAGTAGTAACTGCCACGTGTCCACTACTCCCCCTCAATCCTTCATACTCCAATTCACCCTATCCGGTCACCTCTCCTTCTTGTAGGTAAGTGGGCCATTTGTTTAATAAAACAACGAAGACCAGGCCCACCACCGAAAACATCTCAATCCAGAAGACAAAGGCCCAAGCCTCTCCTCAACTCTTCAAATCTGCTAGAGTCAAGAGGCTTAGTGAAGATGTCCGCCAGTTGTGCACATGACGCAATGTGTACAATCTCACAAATTTTGTCTTCCACCAAATCCCTTATAAAATGAAATCTGATATCAATATGCTTATTCCGACTGTGATTCACTGGATTTTTGCTGATGTTGATCGCACTAGTGTTGTCACAATGCACCACAAAATTATCTTTGAGAATACCATAATCCAGTAGCATTTGTCTCATCCATATAAGTTGAGTACAACAATGAGCAGCTGCAATATACTCTGCCTCAGCTGTAGAAAGTGCCACCACACTTTGTTTCTTAGAATACCAGCTCACAAGGTTATTACCAACATAAAAGCATCCTCCAGTGGTCGATTTTCGGTCATCCAAACTTCCAGCCCAATCGGAGTCAGTATAGCCTGTAAGGTCGTTGTCAGCACATCGTGAATACCACAGACCTAAGTTCTGTGTGCCTTTAATGTACCTCAATATCCTCTTAACAGCTCTCAAATGTGACTCTTTTGGAGCAGATTGAAATCGAGCACACAATCCAACACTGAAGCTAATATCAGGTCTACTTGCAGTCAGATACAAGAGACTTCCAATCATACTCCGATAAAGTTTTTGATCAACTGGAGTGCCAGATTCATCTTTAGACATCTTCTCATGCTGTCCCAATGGAGTCCTCAACACTTTACTATCCTCCATCTTAAACTTCTTGAGCATGTTCCCAATATACTTTTCTTAATTCAAAAATATGCCCTTTTCAGATTGCTTGACATGAAGGCCAAGGAAATATGTAAGTTCGCCCATCATGCTCATCTCAAACTCAGTTTGCATAGAGTGTACAAACTCATCTCTTAAGGCATCTGAAGTAGATCCAAATACGATATCATCTACATAAATCTGAGCCACAAGTAGATGGTTGTGTTTCTGCTGTACAAACAACGTCTTGTCGACTGTTCCTCTTGTGTACCCTTTCTTTAGAAGATAGGAGGACAATCTCTCATACCAAGCACGTGGTGCTTGCTTAAGACCATATAAAGCCTTTTTTACTCTGTAAACATGATTTGGAAAATCTGGATTCTCAAATCCAACTGGCTGAGATACATAGATTTCCTCTTTGATTGTTCCATTAAGAAAGGCAGTCTTAATGTCCATCTGAAATAATTTGAATCCAAGAGAACATGCCACGACCAATAATAAGCGAACAGCCTGAATCCTTGCAACAGGTGCAAAGGTCTCTTCATAATCTAACCCTTCGATCTGAGTAAATCCTTGAGCTACCAAACGAGCTTTGTTTCTGACAACAACACCTTTTTCATCTGTCTTGTTCCTGAACACCCATTTAGTTCCAATAATATTGGTGTCTGGAGGCTGTGGCACCAGCTCCCACACATCATTCCTCTTGAATTGCAACAGTTCATCTTGCATGGCAGCTATCCACAATTCATCCTTTAGAGCTTCCATAGCATTCTTAGGTTCAACTTGAGAAACAAAATAGCTCATAACATAGAAAGAAAGACTTGCCAATTCAGTGTAGTCAATCTGTTGTTGTTGGCTCCGAGTCTGTCTTGGTGCTTTAGGGTCACCAATGATATCATCTTGTGAATGGTGCTTAAACACCCTTGGTCCTTCCTTAGGTCCTCTTCTCCTAGGAGCATCAGGTTGCACATGTGGTTGTGCCTCAGGTGTATCATCATCAGATACTACAACAGGTTCAGTGGCAGAAAGATCTGGTTGAACGTGTTGTTGTGGCTGAGTAGTACACACAATGTCATCATCATCATGACTTTGAGGTCGCACCACAGGCATAACATCATCATCATCATTTCTCACAATCGGTCTATCATAAAAAACAATATTCATAGACTCAATAACCTTCTTTGTTCTATTGTTGTATACCATGTAGGCTCTTGAGTTAGTAGAATAACCAAGAAAGATTCCTTTATTAGACTTAGAGTCAAACTTCCCAAGAGGCACTCGATCATTCAGCACATAGCATGTAGTGCCAAACACATGAAAGTAGGATACATTTGGAGTTCTCCCTCTCCAAATCTCATAGGGTGTGTTCTTTGTATGAGGCCTAAAGAACACCCTATTAATGATGTAGCAAGCTGTATGAACCGATTCTGCCCAAAATTCCTTCTTCAATGTACTAACGTGCAACATGGATCTAGCCATCTCTTGTAGAGTTCTGTTCTTGCGTTCTACAACCCCATTCTGCTGTGGAGTCTTTGGGGATGAGAATTCATGGAAAATTCCATGGTTGTGGCAGTGTTGTTCAAACAACCTGTTCTCAAACTCCTTTCCATGATCAGATGCGAGCAATCTGAGAGTCTTTTTCGGCCATGAGCTTCAAAGCAAGCTTCTCATAGACAGCAAATGTTTCATCCTTAGTTCTCAGAAAATCTACCCATGTATACCTTGAGTAGTCATCTACACACACAAAGATATACCTCTTCCCACTAAGACTTGGAACTTCGGTTGGCCCCATCAAATCCATATGTAACAATTCCAAGCATCTTGTCGTTTGGACTTGATCAGTAAGTTTGTGTGAAGCGTGAATCTGCTTGCCTTTTGCACAATCTCCACAAACAATATTCTTCGCAATTGGTAGTTTCGGCATCCCACGCACAACACCAGAATTACTGATTCTAACAAGAGACTTGTAATTCATATGACCACATTTCCTATGCCAAAGCTGCATCTCATCCATGTGTGTAGACATAGCCAAGCTAGATTTATCTTTTAGTGTATAGCAGTTGTTCTTGGATCTACCACCCATCATAACACATTTCTTACCCTCATTCAAGACTTTACATGACTCTTTTGTGAATCCCACAAAATGATCGTCATCACACAGTTGGCTAATTGAAATAAGATTGGTTGTAAGCCCAGAAACGTAATATACCTTGGAGAGTATAGATAGATTTTCATCTTGAAGTGTTCCATAGCCAGAAATCCTCTTCCTCACTCCATCACCAAAGATAACTTCACCACAGTCTTCTCTAATGAATGTCTTAAACAACTTCTTGTTCCCAGTCATATGGCGTGAGCAACCACTGTCAAAGTACCACTTCTTGCTGGATGACAATGCTTTCTGAAGTGAGAGAATCACCAAACATTTAGCTCGAGCTTTCTTAGGCATCCACTCCCTTCTGAACTTGATGCGCTTCTGTAGTTCCTCTGTAGGCCACACAACGGGTTTACCTCGTAGTATGTCTCGCACTAGTATATTGCAAGTGTCAACACTTGTGTCCAGGAAATTTGCAATATTCACAACAGCGTTGAACTTTAACTGGGCAGTCATCAACATCCATGTTAAGACCACTGTTATCAACAACCTTCTTGACAGGGGTAGCTTGTAACATTCCACCTTTCACAAATTTCCTTGTCGGGGTTGAAGAAGAAGCTTTTCCTTTCTGATAGCCAATTCCAGTAAGATCTGTAGATGCTTTCCCATTGCAGATCATCTCTTCTAACTTCTCCTTATTCTTCATCATAGCATCATAATGACTTACTTTAGTCATCAGCTCAAGATTAATAGACATGAGAGCTTTCTTTTCTTCTTCTAGACTCACTAAAGAGCTAGTAAGCTTAGCTAATTCATTTTTCAATTTCTGAATTTCTTCATCTTTAACTTCACAGGCATCAATGAGATCATCAACTTTAACCAGAAGTTTTTTATTCTCACCAAGTGCACATTTGTGATCCTCCTTTAGCTCAGCAAAGGCTTCTGCCAGTTCATCAAATTCCAGATCTTCTCCTTCTTCTTGGTCCTCATCAGAGGTAGATGAGTTTGCAGCATTATCCTCACCATGAGCAGTAAAAGCAATCTCACCATCTTCTGACTCTTCTTCACTATGTTGTGTCTCTGATGTGTCACTGACCTCATCATCACTGAGATTTGCATTTAGTGCTTTTCCTTCTCTCCTTTTAGCAGTGGGACATTCTGACTTCTTGTGCCCAACACCTCCACAATCAAAGCAATGGAGTTCCCTAAAAGATTCAGGTAGATAAGAAAGAATAATTTTTCTGGTCTTTTTCTTTTCATTGCTTGAGGAACTGCTTTTGTAGGATTGTTTCTCTGTTTTGCGCTCCTTGCCCTTGCCACGATCAAATTTGCCTTTACCAAAAGACTTGGCTATTTTGTTTTGCAAGATTCTGGACAGCTTCTTAGACAAATAAGCTTTTTCTTCTTCAGAAATACCATCACCTTCCTCAACTTTGAATGCAAGAGCCTTGGATTGGGTTTCCTTCTTCTCCAAGTGAATCATCTCATAAGTCCTCAGAATACCAATAAGATTATCAAGTGACATGGTCTTAATCCTGTCCATTTCTTCAAGAGCAGAAATCTTAGAAGAGTATTTCTCAGAAACTGTTCGAAGCATTTTCCTAACAAGAATGTTGTTATCATACTTTAATCCAAGAAGGTGTGCTTGATTTACCAGATCCTTGAATTTTTCAGCATAGGAAGTAATGCTTTCATCATCTTGCATCTCCATTCTGTCAAAGGCAGATTCAATACGTTGCAGCTTGGTTGAGCGCACATCATCAGATCCTTCATGTGCATTAGAAAGTGAAGTCCAGGCTTCATAAGCAGTGGAGCATGTCGAGATCATCTTATATTGTCCTTCATCGACTGCACTAAATATGGAATTAAGAGCAGATGCATTTCCTTGAAAAAGTGCTTTCTCCTTAACAGAGTACTCCTCATATGGTGTAGGCTCATAGGTGACAATAGCTTGTTCGCCAGCTCCAGCTCTGATTTCCTTCACTAGTTCCTTATACTCAGTCAGCACAGCTTTCCACGATTCTGGACCAAAAGATTTCAGAAAGATCAGCATCCTGTTCTTCCAATAGCAATAGTTTGAGCCATCAAACAGGGGAGGCCTTGTTGTAGAGAATCCTTCGCGATTCATCCTTAAAGATCGAGTTCGAAGAATACCAGAAAGAACTCCCGCTCTGATACCAATTGACAGGTCCCGATATATGAACACTGCAAATATGCATTGTGCCCACAACTAGCACACAACCAAAAACATATAATAAGGCTAAAACAGATTGCAGAAATAAACAAACAACACCAATATTTGTTTACCCAGTTCGGATCATCCGATCCTACATCTGGGGGATCCCAATCCAGGCATATTTCACTATCAACCAAGGAAAACAGAAAAACCCATCTGTTTACAATAGAAACCCCTTCAATCGTTCCACACTAGGACTCCCGATTTGTCACCTAGACCGACTCCAGGTAGGAACAGAGTATAGCACCTATACTAGACACTACACCTGCTGAAACAACCCTTCAATCCCAATGCTAGGCTAAGCAAGCTTCTACCCTTGTGATAGCTACTCCCCAAGTTTAGTTCAAAACACTCAACAATCAATGAACATAGCTCTAAGCATTACCAAAAGATAAAACTTGCAAAGTGAGGAAATGCTAGCTAAGATCTAACAACTATCTCTACCAAGAACAAGAAAAGGTTACCCCTTGCTGAGAAGAATAGCTTGATAGAGATGCTCATAAAGAACCTCATGTTCTTCTCATTAATCCGCAGCCCTTAATATCTCAAGATGTTTTCTATGTAGTGCATAAAAGTTACAGCAACCAAATGATTGAGGCAGTACCCTAAAAATACGGAGGGCTTGGATATCCAGGCCCATGGGCTGGGGAAAAGGCCATAGACAGCTGTCACTCCAACAGCTTTTGTCTTTTCTGCTCCAGGGGTCAGGTCATGAATTCGGTTGTGTTCACATCCCTCACACAACGATCATCTGCACAAGAGTATTAAACACAAAAACCCAACATAGGTGATATGGTAAAACGGATATTGATTTTGGAGATGTACAATTAGATGTGACTTTTTCGGATGATATTCTTATAAATTCTACGGGTGATCCTATATCAGTAATTTTTTTAAGTACATATACAAATATAAACCGCATCACTTCAAATTCAGACATTTGAAAAGATAGCCCCTATCATGAGATTTTCACCAATGAAATTTTCAGCAAATTGTTATGAAAAATTTCATATTATGCTTCATACTTATTTTTAAATTTTATTTTATCTTAATTTAAATTTCAAATCAAATAAAAATATAATTTTAGTAGTTATTTTATTGATCTGTTAGATTTGTACTGGACAAGCCACAGAAGCTAAAGAATACGGTATAATATGATTTCTTTGTTAGTTTTAAAAATAATTAAATTATATTATCATATACATCCTCTTTTGAATGTATAAAAAATCATTACACATTTTTCATTACTCAAAGTATAATTTATTATTGCTTTATATAATATAAGTATATATTATATAAAATATTAAGTTATGCCCGTTGAGTCTCGACGGGTTATTTACTAGTATATTTTCAGTTTCTGAAATATATGGAATTTCCAATTTTTATGGAATTCCCACAATGTTCACTTTTAAAAAGATTTGAAATTTGAAATTTTGTATTTTTATTTTATCTATATTATTTTGCATTTTCAAATTTACTAATTTTATAATTTCGCATTTATTTGTTTAGATCATATTGTAATGCCAGTAATTTTGTGTTGGTGTGGTCTCAATTTATGTTATATTTTTTTTGTAAATGATGTAATCAAAATGTATATTGCACATCATCTATATATATTAAAGCATTAGTGAATAACTCATCCTACATTTAATGTGGTGTCTCCATTTCAAATTTTTAATTTTTATAAATTTTTGTATTTTTTAATCTATCAATTTTAGATTTTCACATTTATTTATTTATTTATTATAGATTTTCAGTTTTTCAAAAACTATATGGAATTCCTACAATTCACTTTTAAAAAGATTTGAAAGATTTGAAATTTTAAATTTTGCATATCTTATTTTATCTATATTATTTTGTATTTTTTAATTTACTAATTTTAGATTTTCGCATTTATTATTTATTCATTATAGATTTTAGTCTATCGTGTATAAAATCTATCATTTACTTATAAATTCTCACTCTATCATCATATCCTGTCACTATATCACTTTTAAAAATATTTGAAAGATAAAATTTGAAATTTTACATTTTTTATTTTATCTATGTTGGATTTTATTTATTTGCATATTTTATTTTATCTATTTTAGATTTTATTATTTTACATTTTTATTTAATTTATTTTAATTTTTATTGCTGAATTTAGAATTTATTTATAGACCATAGGATTATGACTAGCTTTTGCACTGACAACTAAGAATTATGTTGCGTTTAAGTTTCAATATGGTGAACATATTATAATGCCGGTAATTTTGTGTAGGTTTGGTTTCAACTTTGGTTATATTTTTTGTATGGTGAATGATGTAATCAAAATATACCTTGCACGTCAGATTTATTTATTCATATTAAAGATATGTTAATGTGTATATGGAAATCATAATGTTTAGTTCTTAAAAGATATTTAATTTCCAATTTATATGGAGTTACTATTATTTTCATTTTAAAAAAAAAAGAATTTCAAATTTAAATGGAATTTGCAGTGTATATATAGAATTTATGTTATTAAAAGATACATTAATGAAAAATATAAAAATATTTGTATATATTAATTAATGTATATATAGGCCAGATTTTCACAAAAATATGTCACTTCTCTTAAAAGTAATATACAATTATATAGTTGCGAATATATCCATATGTAAATAAAGTAAAGTGATAATAACTAAAATAGGCCACGAAAAGGAGGTCCATCCACTTTGGGGCCATGATATTTTGATTTAGGCAAATGAACCATTGGAATGATTTTGGGCCTAAATTTAGGCAATTTGGCTGAATTTGGGCTGCGATGGCTTAAAAGTGAAAAATTTTAATCTTTTAATCTACTCCCTCTGTCCCATTATTTCTGTCTCAAAACTTTTGGCCACGTCGTCCAATACATTTGTTTAACATTTAATATCTTAAAATGTACATATGTAAAAATTATGTAAAATATATATATATTCTAAAACTGCATGATTGGACAAATCTAACAAGACCAAATTTGACTATTTTTTTCGTATATAATTACGATTATATTAGGTCAAAGTTGATCAATAAACAGTATTAAAAAGTCAAAATGAGACACTTTGAGTGCGACGGAGGTAATATTCTTTAAGAAATACTCCATCCGTTTTATAATAAGTATAACACTAGGAAATGACACAATATTTAAGGTAAGTTAATAAATTTATTTACTTGAAGTAATTAAATAAATAAAATAAGTCACATTTGACTTTATTCTTTTTGAGTTTTATTTTAATGAATATAAAAAATTAATAATTTAAGTATAATTAGTAAAAATTATTAAGCTTCAAAACATTTCAAATATGATAACGTAACACTTATTTTCAAACACCCAAAAAGGAAAAGTGTAATACTTAAAAAACGGATGATGTAATTCATTAATCTATATCTTTAACAGATTTGCAATTGACAAAAACAAATACTCAGAAATTTGTGATTGTGAATGATCAAAGTAAGTTCATATTAAAAGGCTAATTGCTGCAAATTCTATAAGTTTGAGAATCTGGAATGCCGGTACTAAATGAATTTTAATGTCTCAAACAAATAATCTATTCATACTAGAAGAGACATATTATAATAAGGAAGAAATGAAAGCGGATCATGCTAAGTTATTACCTTTGTTGATTAATGATAAGAAGAATGTTTATAATAATATAATGTCTGTATTTGATAGTGATGGATGTTGATTAATTTTTCTTTACGTGGTGGAACTGACAATGCATTTATCGATAATTTATCTAGGAAAAAATTATGTTTAGCCCTTCATGGTTGATGTAATATTGTGCTGTCTGTAGCATCCAATGGAATAACACCATTACTCATTCCAAGAGGTAGGACTGCACATTCTTGATCTGGTATTTCACTAGATTGTGACGAGAATTCTAAAAAAACTTACCTTAGAAAATTATTTAACCTCTCTTCTCATTAAAACAAAACTCAATATTTGGGATGAAAATTCTTGATTATTAGACCGATTATGAGCCCGTCTGAATTAACCAAATTCTCCATTCGATTTCAGAGGAAAAAATTCCACTCGCAGTTTGTTTTACTATGACTATAAAAAAGATGTCAACCTTTAAGGAAGGTTAGACTCTATCTTCAAAAATCAGTTTTTACCCATGTCAGTGATATGTTGCAATATCTCGTGTCACTGTAAAGAGGGGACTCGAAGTATTAATAGTAATTAAGATGGATTAACTTAAGATACTATAAGAAATGTTATTTACAATGAAAATTATATATGGGAAAAATTTGTACAATGAATACTTCATGTATGTGATGGTAATTGGTAAAGCTGGTATTAATCTTAAGACGTACAAATAGATGTGATATTTCCAGTTGATAATTACATAAACTCTACGCGAGATTCTATAGGGGCAATTGTTGAGAGCACTTATACAAATATAAACTGCACCACTTCAAATCCAAAAATTTTTATATATTAACCCCTACCAATGAGATTGTTGCTACAATAAATAATTATATAATGGAACGTATGTCTGCAAATGAAAATGTATATATATATATATCAGTTTTAACAATTTTTTTTGAGAAATAATCTGTTTTATTCCCATAAAAACACAAGTGAGTTCACAGCCGCCAAAACATCGATGCCTCTATACTACAATCAATTAACAATATTTGTCAAAGGGATGACAGCATAGATAATGCCAATGGATTATTTTCACTGCAATACCTAAACACGATCAAATGTTCTGGATTACTGCATGAAATATAGTTGAATGTGGGTTGCATAATCATGTTTCTTAGGGATATATATCCATCAAATAAATTATGTAATGGAAGTAGGTTGATAGTAACAAAGATGCAGAATTAGATAGTTGTGGTTAAACTAATTTTCCAGAAATCATGAAAGTAGAAAATTATTGATTGGTAGAATGATTATGAGCCTATTTGATTTAACCAAATTTTTAATTCGCTTTGAGATGAGAAAATTCTCACTCACAGTTTGTTTTGCTATGATTATAAACAAAATTCAATGTCAATCTTTAAAGAATATCGGATTTTATCTTCCAAAACCAGTTTTTAGTCATGAACAGTTATGTTGTAATATTTCGTGTAACTAGCAAGATATGGCTAAAAGTATTAATATGCAATTAAAAATGATTAACTCAAGATACCACAAGAATTGTTGTTTATAAAGATATTTATATATGACAGAAATTTGCAAATGGATAGTTGATGTAGGTGATGGCAAAGCGGCTATTGATTTTGGAGATGTACAATTAGATGTAACATTTTTGGATGATATTCTTATAAACTCTGCGGATGATCCTATAGCGGTAATTTTTTAAAGTACATATACAAATATAAATTGCACTATTTCAAATTCAAATATTTTAAAAGATAGTATTATACTAGCCCCTATCAATGACATTTTCATCAATGAAATTTTCAGCTAATTATTAGAAAAAATTTTATATTATACTTCATACCAATTTTTAAATTTTATTTTCTTAATTTAAATTTCAAATCAATAAAAACATTATTTTAATAGTTATTTTTATTGATATGTTATGTTTGTATCGGAAAGTCACATAAGCTAAATAATACGGTATAATATAATTTCTGTGTTAGTTTTAAAAATAATTAAATTATATTATCATAGACATCATCTTTTGAATATATATATATAAAATCATTACACATTTTTCATTACTCAAAATATAATTTATATTATTACTTTATATAATATAAATATATACATATATATATTATATAAAATATAAAGGTATGCCCGTCGAGTCTCGACGGGTTATCTACTAGGACTAGTATGATTTTAAGAGCAAATTAAATAGAGACCGACAGCCCTAATTATTGGGCCAATGATAATTCCTATCTCTACCACACCTATATAAGGGAAAAAAAGGCCAATATAGTTCTTTATTTTTACAAAAAAGCCTAATCAGTCCTTTTTTTAATTTTTGGCCAAATTGGTCCGCTACATATACTAATTACGTCTCAATCGGTCCTCCATCCACAAATTATGCCCTAATTACATATTTTTGGCCAAATCAGTCCTTTTTTTTTTCAAAAATCTAAATTGGTCCGTTATTAATTTTTGCCCCCTTTCATGCAGTCCAATTCACATTTCAAATCACTAATAACTCAAATTCGGTATAAGTAAAAATTCTGAAATTTCGATATTTATAAACCACACGACGAGACGAATCTAATAAGATCCTAATTAGCTCATTTTAATGTGTATATCTATGTTTAAAATTTAAGTCAAAACAAGTGTGTGAATAGTAGCAATTGGTCTTCATTTTGTGGAGAAACACCAAAAACCACCGAACTCTAAAAGATGATCCATTTGTTTAATAACTACATTTTATGGAGAAACACCATTTTATGCGATATACTCCCTCCATTTTTTTAATAATTACATTATCTAATTTGCTACTATTCACACACTTGTTTTGACTTAAAGTTTAAACATAGATATACAAGTTAAAATGAGCCAAGTAGGATCTTGTTAGATTCGTCATGTCGTGTAGTTTATAAATATCAAAATTTTAGAATTTTTACTTATATCAAATTTGAGTTATTAGTGGTTTGAAATGTGCATTGGACTGCATGAAAGGGGGCAAAATAATAACGGACCAATTTATATTTTTGAAAAAAAAGGACTGATTTGGCCAAAAATATGTAATTAGGGCATAATTAGTGGATGGAGGACCGATTGGGACGTAATTAGTATATGTAGCGGAGCAATTTGGCCAAAAAATAAAAAAAGACTGATTAGGCTTTTTTGTAAAAATAAAGTACTATTGGCCTTTTTTCCCTATATAAGTATGTCACATTTAAGCCATCTCAACCACCAAAGTACCAATCACCCCGCTTGGAATTTTCTACACTTGGACCGGTTCATAAATCATACGACTAATTTGATGTAACGATATTTATTAATGAAATTAATTGGAGAAATTAATGACATTTGCATATCTATATATGACTATAAGGTCGTCGTTCCTTAAGTCATCCCAAGCTATAGATAAGGTTGGAGAGGGGATATAATTCCAACTTAAAACTTAATTGAAAGCCTTAATTAAAGACGATCATGTCTATATAAACATGCACGTACGATCATGACTTGCGCATTTTTAGTTGCAAGACCCTCTATTCACCACTCGCCTTTTCTATATGCACAGTCATTATTATTATTCCAACTTAAAAAAAAAAATAGAAAAAGAAAAAAGAAAAAAATTACCTATTAATTACATTAAAAGGGATGATGGGTTACTCTCCTTCGAGCTCAGTATGGCGTGGCTAATGGGATGATGCCTCGGGACCACTATCGAGGAACAAAGGTTTGGAAATCTCTTATTAAGGTTGCGACTGTCTTCAAGCCAGCTTATGGCGTTCGTTTGGGCAATGGTGCTTGCTCTCTATGGTATGCTCCTTGGTTTGATGGCGACTGCTTACATGACAAAGTTCCGTTTGTTGATATTCACGACATCGACCTACGTGTTAAGGATGTGGTGGTTAATGGGCAATGGGAACTCCTTGGTCTCTATTCTTGGCTCTCTGCAGATCTTCTCAGTCGAATCCAGGCTCTTCCAGCGCCATTTTTGAATGATGGCACACCCGACATCATGCATTGGCGTGGCGACTTGAAGGGCATTTATAGTGTGGCGTCCGGATATGCTTGGTTGTGTAATACAACGACGCTCGATAAAGGATGGAGTTGGGTTTGGAAAACCCCTATCCCGGAGAAGTTGGGCGTCCTCCTATGGCTCCTTGGACATGACGCGCTTCCGTGCAACCTGCTCCGCTACCGACGTGGCCTGGCGGCTGCGCCTCTTTGCACTATTTGTGGGACGCATGAGGATGACTGGAGGCATGCACTTTTTTGGTGCACATGGGCTGCTCAGATTTGGTGCCGGAGTGGCTTTGATACCATTCTAAATATGCTTGGGCCCCTTACCGCGTCGGACACTCGCCATTGGTTAGAATGGGCAAGCAAGGTGGGGGGATCGCGATTTCTCGCCACTCTTTGGGTGGTTTGGTGCCAACGGAATGATCGACTGTTTCGTGGTGTTGCTTCGTCCAGGGATCGTGTTTGCATGAAAGCTGAACGTCTTCGAATCAGCTTGGACGCTGCGGCTGCTAGCAGTTGTGTGGCCGACCCCAGCTTGTTCGATGGATTCCGGAGAACACGACTGGCCTTGTGTTGCATTCCGATGGTAGTGTTTTGGAGAATCCCCGTCGCTCTGGTTTTGGCTTCGTCCTCCGGAATTCGAACGGGACTTGGATCAGAGGTTGTAGCGGCAATATAGGCCGCAGGGACATTCTTGAGGTTGAATTGCTTGCTCTTCGATTTGGTTTGGAGTTGGCCGAACAGATGGGACTGCTGCTTTCTACTTGCTTTGTTGACTCCATGGAAGTTGTTCGTTTGATTTCGGATGCCGTGTGTTCTAGCCACTCCCTTTGGCCAATTATCTCACGGGTCCGAACATTGCTCCATAATATGCCATCTTGTGTGCTCCGACATGTTTATCAAGAGGGGAATCAAGTTGCGGATGGTCTTGCTCGCAAAGGTGCCCTTTCTGAAGAATTCTATACAACCTGGGCATTTCCGCCAGATGATCTTCACGACCTAGTTCTGAAGGATGCTTCGGGTGCTACTATTGTTCGCATGACTTAGTTTACTTTCTTTGTTGTTTTTTTCTTTTTCCCTTTGCTCGCCTTCTCAGGCTGTTTCATCCAAAAAAAAAAAAAACATATATTGTTGAAAAGTCTTATAATTAATCAAAATATTGAAAGTTTTCAAATCCGCCGCCTTGAAGCTGTAGCATACCCCATCTCATAGGCAATTATATTCTGCCTATTTATATGACTACATTGGATGAATGAAAAATATATACTTTTTGCTCAACTTTCTCTATCTTCTTTTACACACATTTTCGTCTGCATATTCTCTCTCTGTCTGCATCCTCCGTGATCTCTTTTCAAATTTTCTTTCTTTACCTTCTTTTATTCTTCAAGCCTATTTACATATATTTATATATAGTACTACATATGAGTTAATAGAGCAATATATACAACACGTTATCAGCACGAGCCACTGACGTAGCTCTGCCAGAATTTCCTTTGAGGTAATATTTAATCTTTGTATTTCAATAATTATATTATGGCTAACTTGACAAAGCAGGATTTCAGACCACTGATGGTATTTGGAGATAATTATCTATCTTGGAAAATGGATGTTGAAATCCATTTGGAATCAATGGGTCTTGAAAAAATAATTGAAAAAGATAATCAGGTTTCAAGCCAAGACCGTGCGAAGGCTATGATTTTCATCCGCCATCATCTTGATGAGGGATTGAAAACACAGTATTTAACGGTCAAAGACCCAAATGAACTCTGGGAGAATTTAGAAAAAAGATATGATCATTTAAGATCAATAAGTCTCCCTCGAGCCCAGTATGACTTGTCACACTTACGATTCCAAGATTTTAAATCAGTAAATGATTACAATTCTGCTCTGTTTAATATCGTATCACAATTAAGACTGTATGGTGAGACAATTACTGATAAACAAATGCTAGAGAAGACATTCTCTACATTCCACCCCTCCAATTCGGTGTTACAGCAATAATACCGAGCACAGGGTTTCACTGAATATTCTGATCTGATTACGTTTTTGTTATTGGCTGAAAAGAATAATGATTTATTATTAAAAAATTATGAAATGAGACCAATTGGCAGTAGTCCATTGCCAGAGGCACATGTGACTGAATCTTCCAGCCGTGGTCGTGGCCGGGGTCAGAGACCTCTTGGTCGTGGGTATAACCGAGGCCGTGGGAAAAATCATTTCCGCAACAATGTTTACATTAGGCCCACGACAGACACACGTAATCAGAATTAGGGCAACACCAGAGGTGATGTCCAAAAACAGAGTTATGAAGAAGCCAAATGCGATAGGTGTGGCCTAAAAGGGCACTGGTACAAAAATTGTCGCACCAGAGATCATTGGGTCAAACTCTACCAAGACTCCCAGAGGGAGAAAGGAAAAAAGGTGGTTGAAACAAATCATGTTGACAGAATGAATTCTGAGGAGAATATGCCCAATATCCCAGAATTTCAAGTTGATGATTTATATAATGATTTAGTTTAATTGTTATGTTGTATTATTGTTTTCATTACGCTTTGAACTTCTGTATCTGTCTTTACTTTTGTATGTGTGCTATATTATTGTCTCTGTATTGTAATATCTCATTTATGTTAGATCTTGTTTTAATATTAATTATATCTTGTTTTAACTACAGCAAAATAGGGAATTATAAAAGTGATAATATATGTCTTATTGATAGTGCTTCAACGCACACAATACTAAAAGACATAAGGTATTTTTCCAATTTAAAAATGGGAGATACAAGCATAAACACAATATATGGTAGTGCAAATATTATACAAGGAATTGGCACAGCCAACCTTATTTTCCCAGAGGGAACAAAATTAATTGTGAAAAATGCACTCCTATCTCCCAAGTCTCGAAGAAATTTATTAAGTTTTAAAGATATCCGAAAAAATGGGTATCATCTCGAGACATCGACTTCAGAGAATGTCGAATATTTATTAATTACAAATACCACTCATGGTAAGAAATATGTATTGAAAAAATTAACAGCTCTGTCTTCTGGATTGTATTTTTCAAAGATAAATACAATTGAAAATTATCACTTAGACCACAGGTCTAATATTTCTCAAATAAACCAGAGGTTTATTGATGGCCAGAGGCCCACCAATGAATATCATCCCAAAATAGGCCAGAGGTCTATTGGAAGCCATAGGCTTACTGATGAATATATGATATGGCATGATCACCTAGGCCATCCTGGCTCTACAATGATGAGGCGAATTATTACAAAGAGTCATGGCCATTCATTAAAGGGACAAAAATTGCTGCAACATAATGATTATATATGTGTTGCTTGCTCCCAAGGAAAATTGATTTCCAAACATTCACCAACAAAAGTGGGAACTGAAAGCCCTAGTTTTCTTAAAAGAATTCAGGGCGATATATGTGGACCTATAGATCCACCATGTTGACCATTTAAATATTTTATGGTGCTAATTGATGCATCAACACGATGGTCCAATATATCATTATTATCATCTCGCAACCATGCGTTTGCAAAATTACTTGCTCAAATTGTTAAATTACGAGCACAATTCCCTGATTATACAATAAAAAATATCCGATTGGATAATGCTGGTGAATATTCATCCCAGAGGTTTGATGACTACTACATGTCAATTGGCATAACAGTTGAGCATCATGTTGCTCATGTCCATACACAGAATGGACTTGTTGAGTCGTTTATAAAGCGTTTACAATTAATTGCCAGACCATTATTAATACGATCTGGATTGCCATTGACAGCTTGGGAGCATGCAATATTACATGCAGCAAAATTGGTGTGGATAAGACCGACACATTATCATGAATACTCCCCTATACAATTAACATTTGGGCATGAACCCAATATATCTCATCTCAGAATATTTGGTTGCGCTGTGTATGTCCCGATTGCACCACCTCAGCGCACAAAGATGGGTCCCGAACGTAGATAGGGAATATATGTCGGTTATGAATCATCGTCGATTATTCGATATCTTGAACCATTAACTGGTGATTTATTTACTGTTAAATTCAAAGATTGTCATTTTGACGAATCTAATTTCCCGACATTAGGGGGAGATAAAAATCAACCAAAGAAAGAAAAAGAAATCAACTGGAAAACACCGTTAGATTTCTTTGATCCTCGTACAAATGATTGTGAACTAAAAGTACAAAGAATTGTACATTTGTAGAATATTGCAAATCAATTGCCGGACGCATTATGCGACTCTAAAAGAGTAACAAAATCTCTTATACCGACAGCAAATGTTCCAATCAAAATTAATGTCCCAGAGGGACCAATTACAAGTGCCAAAGATGAATCTACTGCACGCTTGAAGCGTGGTAGACCACCAGGTTCCAAAGATAAAAATCCTCGAAAGAAAAGAGGATCACAAATCATTGAAAGTGACAAAATTACAGAAAATATTCCAGAGGAAAAAGAAGCTCTTGAAGAGCAAGTAGCTCCAGAGGAGCAGGAACTTGCAGCTCTAGAGGAGAATAAACTTGAAAATAATGAAATATCAATCAATTTTGTCACAACCAGAAATGTTTGGAATCGAGATGCAATTATCATAGATAATGTATTCTCGTACCACATAGCACTTGACATCATAAATGATGACGAGGATCATGAACCAAAATCGGTTGATGAATGTCGGAAAAGAAAAGATTGGCCAAAATGGAAAGACGCAATCCAATCTGAATTGGATTCACTGGCTAGACGAAATGTGTTTGGACCGATTGTCAAAACACCAGAAAATATAAAGCCAGTTGAATACAGATGGGTCTTTGTACGAAAAAGAAATGACAAAATGAAATTGTCAGATACAAAGCGAGATTAGTCGCCCAAGGGTTCTCACAGAGACCGGGATTTGACTATGATGAAACATATTCCCCGGTAATGGATGTAATAACATTTAGATATCTTATCAGTTTAACAGTCCATCAAAATCTCGAAATGAGATTGATGGATGTTATTACTGCATATCTATATGGAAATTTAGATACAAGTATCTATATGAAGGTCCCAGAGGGATTAAAAATGTCAGAGACATATGAATCAAATCCTAAACACATGTATTCCATCAAATTACAAAAATTCTTATATGGATTGAAACAATCCGGGCGAATGTGGTATAACCAACTCAATGAGTCTTTGGTACAAGAGGGTTATACAAATGACCCAATCTGTCCATGTATTTTCATTAAGAAAAATGAACAAGAATCATTGCAGTTTATGTTGATGATCTCAACTTGATTGGAACTCCAAAGGAGCTCCAAAAGGCTGTTGAATACTTGAAAAAGGAGTTTGAAATCAAAGATTTTGGTAAAACAAAATCATGCCTTGGTCTGTAAATTGAATATTTAAATAATGGAACATTTGTCCATCAAACAGCTTATACTCAGAGAGTATTAAAGCGATTTTATATGGATAAAGCACATCCATTGAGTACTCCAATGGTCGTAAGGTCACTTGATATAAAAAATGATCCGTTTAGACCACAAGAGGAAGGTGAACAAATTTTTGGACCAGAGGTCCCATATCTAAGTGTCATAGGTGCTTTAATGTATCTCGCAAACTGCACTAGACCATATATATCATTTGCAGTAAATTTATTAGCGAGATTTAGTTCATCTCCTACAAGCGACATTGAAATGGAATTAAACACATATTTCGTTATCTCCAAGGAACTATTGATCTTGGGTTATTTTACCCAAATGATTCTCGACATGAAATAATCGGCTTTGCTGATGCCTGATATTTATCAGATCCACATAAAGCCAAATCTCAAACTGGCTATGTTTTTACATGTGGTGGTACTGCAATTTCATGGAGATGAATGAAGCAGACTTTGACTGCTACTTCCTCAAATCATGGCGAAATTTTAGCAATCCATGAAGCCAGTCGAGAATGTGTATGGTTACGATCTTTGATGCACCATATATTGAAAAATTGTGACATAATTACTGAAGAAAAATTACCCCCAACAATACTATATGAAGATAATGCAGCTTGTATGGCTCAATTAAAGGGAGGGTATATTAAAGGAGATATAACGAAACATATTTCACCAAAATTTTTCTTCACTCATGATCTACAGAAAAATGGTGAAATAGATGTACAACAAATCCGTTCAGCTGATAATCTTGCAGATTTGTTTACCAAGGCACTGCCAACAACAACATTTGAGAAGTTGGTTAAAAATATCGGGATGCGCCAACTAAAGAATCTCAACTGATGTTTTGATCGGGGGGGGGGGGGGGGAATCAAATATAAGAATAGTGTACTCTTTTTCCTTCACTTGGATTTTTTCCCACAGGGTTTTTTTTTTCCAAGTAAGGTTTTAACGAGGCATATTCTTTATATTGAAAACTTTCAAGGGGGAGTGTTGAAAAGTCTTATAATTAATCAAAATATTGAAAGTTTTCAAATCCGCCGCCTTGAAGCTGTAGCATACCCCATCTCATAGGCAATTATATTCTGCCTATTTATATGACTACATTGGATGAATGAAAAATATATACTTTTTGCTCAACTTTCTCTATCTTCTTTTACACACATTTTCGTCTGCATATTCTCTCTCTGTCTGCATCCTCCGTGATCTCTTTTCAAATTTTCTTTCATTACCTTCTTTTATTCTTCAAGCCTATTTGCATATCTATTATATCTTATAAATAAATGGGAGAATCCTAAATCTGATCCATTCAATTTTAATCCTGTCCGTTGGATCCAGTGTCCAATTTTAATTTCTGACCGTTGATCTCATCCGAATTTGAAGCACAGGTGTCGTGTATTTGCTTTTTTCCAGCACACGTGTCGGGTATTTGCTCATTCTCTACTATCTTCCACTCATCCGCCTGCATGCTATTGTGTTCGAGGCCTTTCTCTGCAATTTCTCGCAGGGGAATTCGTCTGTTCTGTTACTGCTGATCGAGGCTTCCGATCGTGTTCCCCGTCTGCGACCACGCCCGCGCTGCCCTCTCACCACCACACCGATCCTGTCCGTATTTGTATGTATTCTTTCCAATTTTTCACCCGTTGATTTTCATTTTGAATTCCTTCCGCTTTGTGTTTGTGTTGCTGAAAATTTGATTAACTGTTTTGGGCTTTAATTCAAATAAGCTTATATAGCCAGAAATGTTCAAGTATTAATTCAAAATATTAATCAAATTTTTGTTTTTGCTCTTTTTCGGTCCGATCCCATTCCCCGGTCACCAATTTTTTGGGTTCCGATCCCGGAGCTTGCTTCCGTCTGGCAGCGCCGGCCACACCTGCGTACGTCGCCGGTCCTGACTTCGCGAATCTGGCGCCGCCTCACCTGCACGCGACGGCCTCTGCCTTCTGTGAATCCGGCGACGCCTTCGGATCCCCATCCAGCCTCTTCCAGCCTCTGACCTTCCGTTCTTGGTGAAATTGGGCGGATTAGTTTACATATTTCGGAAAGGATCAAACGGAGGCGCGATTGGGAGGCGATGCGCTTCTCAAAGTCATGACTGTAGTAATCATGATGGCATTGCAGGATTCATCTCATGTCTTGTTAAGTTTACTATTATTACCTTGGGTTCATTAATGCATGATTTGTAATTTCTTAGTGGAATTCCTATTGTAATACTGTTGACATGAAATTTTAACAAAAGCTGTATATTGGCTTAGATGAATAATTAATTTCTCTGGTGGATTGTATATGATAGGTGGCAATGTGTAACTTCCCAACAATTAAAGATGCAGCTGATGTTGCAATTGCAACTATGCTGTCTGGCATCCAGGTGATAAAACTTTGTTAATTGATAGTACTATCAATTGTGTTTGCCCACTATTTATGATTTTCGTCTTTTATCTTCACCAGTTTTATGGCCTAGGACAAATACAAAATGTGACCTGATTTTACACAGAATGACTGTATTAATATATAACATACAAACCTGATTCTTCTGAGAATTATTGCACACAGTCTGGATGTAAGCTAAGTCCCAGTTCAGAAGCTTGATTGAATATTGTCTTACTTTACTTGAAATATCACATCCAATTTCAAGTGCACAATTTGGAAACCATGTTTTACTTTGGGCTTGGACATAATTTTTAAAATATGGACTTAGATATTCTTTTACTTAAAACTGTATGATTTTCAGAATATGTCTTAAAACTGAATTTGGAAATCATGTTTTTACTTTGGGCTTGGACATGATTTTCGAAATATGTACCTAAAATTCTGGAAAGAGCAGTTGATACAATCAATGCTTGCTGCATATTTAAACAATACGGTGGAATTTTATATTACATCTTCCATCTTGGGCAATCTGTTTTTGGGTGCATTTCGTCTTTGTAAATGTGAAAATTTGACCCAATTTTTTCTGTTACAATGGTGGATACGATTGATTCAGATTTTGACCAGATCAAATACTTTACACAGGAGTTTATCCTTTTCTATTATTTCTTCATACTCTGAACTTTGTGACAAACAGGTATCGAGGGTGGAGCTTCTAGATGAAGTTCAAGTGAGGGCAATTAACATTGCTAATGGGAAAAATTTGCCCGAAATTCCTACTTTGATGTTTGAATTTATTGGCACAGGTGAACAATGGTGCTTCTTTTGATAATTGTTTTTGCCTTTCTTTTGGTCTTCTAGCATCCATGTTTTTTTTTCATTTTTTTTTTAATTTCTAATTTGGGTTCAGTATTTTAATTTCTTGCTCTTGGAGTGCTGGATGAGAGTCCGTCTCTCTGACCAGCATCTTTTTCTTCTCTGGCTCTCTTGGTGGGGTGTTGGGTAGGGAAAGTTGATTATGTCCTAATCATGGAGGTGGAGAAGGAAAAGGGCTTGTATGAGGGATAAGCCTATAGGAGCTGATAGAAACAATTGTGAGAATTGTTGCTTGGCTTATATTTCTACTTAGAACCAAAATTATGCTTCTAGTATGGCGTGTGCATCGAATTTTAAACACTCTTTCTGGTACATATGGATTGTAGTCCTCAAACCAGACCTCATCCCTTGGATCTCTTATGGTGGTTTCAATTTCAATATTCACAGAAGCATATTCACGTGAACAGACACTTATAGTTCAAAAGTTAGCCTCAGAGCACAATGGCACAAATTTTGTGTTCGCAGAGGACCCTGAAGCTAAAAAGGAACTTTGGAAGGTATGCGATGTGAACGTTCAGCTGATTGGCCCAAACTGTTGAAAATCTTGTAATGATTTGAGTGTGATAAAATTATGTGGATTAATGTTTGCTATGTAATTCTAGGCCATCATTGAATATATGGAAATAATTTCTAGGTTCCATTGGATCAATAGAGAATACATTGGCCTGTTCTCTTTGAAAGCTTTGAATAGCATCTTTGTTGATAGTCATGTGTGTTTTCTGTGCTAGAATCTGTGATCATTCTGACATTTACAGTACACAGCTATGATTCCACTGAAACTTCTTAATCAACTCATTGTAACCTCCACCCTTTATGCATGAGGTTGACGGTGGGGTTCCTCACTTTTCGCTTTACTTTGCGAATAGATTTTATACTTGGGTCAGAGTCGGGTAATTCTGACAAGATTTAGAATGTTTGATGAGCACTGATTGCAGTCTGATTTGTACCATGCTAATAAATGCACAATCTTGATCAATTAAACCTTTGAGCTAATTTGTAAGCATAATTCCAAAATGATGTGCCCTCTAATCCTGCACAACACATACTATCTCATGGGATACACTAAACGTTTCAAACCCTTGGTTTGTCAGTGAAACAAGATACTTTTATTTCATGCAGCACAGATGACAGAATTGATCCAATCATAAGCACGGTGCATAGAAAACTGATCTAATCTGAAATACTCTGATTTTGTGATTTCTTCTTGTAGATAAGAAAGGAAGCACTTTGGGCTTGCTTTGCCATGGCACCAAACTTTGAAGCAATGATAACGGTTAGTTATTTGCTGCCAGAATTGCTTCCTGTTGTGCCGCCTCCGGGACAGTGTCCGGCAGGGAGGAAGAAGGTCGGACAGCTACATCGTGGTGCACTGCTGCAAGGCCGTGGTGGGTGTCGGCGGCTGTAATTGCCAGTGAAGTTGAGGATTCCGACAACCCTAAGGTATGTAATGATTTTGAATTGAGTACCGTAAACTTATCCATTGAACTAGAATTTGATGTACTTATTCATATCATTGTTTTCTGAAGCGCTGGCGGTGAGTCGTGGTGTAGAAGTGTTGCCGAAACCCTAATTCTCCAATTTGAAGAGTGGAGGTACGCTTTTTGGTGTTTTGTTGTGGTTTGGTCTTGTTGGACTCCACCATAACCCTTTCTTCTTCATGTTCCTGTTCTCTTCTCTCGTTCGATCTCGTTCTTGGTTAATCCTGTGGGTCGGGTTTCGCCCGATTTCTTCATCTATTTTCTTTCTCTCGTTTGATATGGTTGCATTATCAACTAAAGAACAGATTCTTTTCTACGATGAGGTCTGTTATCACCATTGAGCAATTCTTTGAGCTTTTTGGGAATAGCTTCAAATCCTGGTTCAATTTTTCTGTCACGAGAATTTACTTTTTAATGTCCAACAGGTTGTTCTGTATGAAGATGAGTTGTCTGATAATGGTGTCTCACTTTTAACGGTTAAAGTGGTAAATTTTTACCTTTGGCTCTGTAAGTTTCCTATATGAAATGACCAATTATAAGCCAATAAGCTATATTCTCTTTTTTCATGGTATTTTGCAGAGAGTAATGCCCAGTGGATGGTTTCTTCTCTTGTGATTTTGGGTGAGTATGTTAAAAGCTCCTAACATTTGCTGAAACAGAAGGCAATATAAAAGTATGATTCATATGTGAATTACTAGGAGAATACATTAAACTTGTTATGATACCTACTGTTTCACTTTTTTATTCTTCTAAATCCCCCCTTATATTTCAATAAGGGGGACATTCTAGAACTCGTATTGAAGGATATTTAAAGTGATTAAATATTCAATCCAGCTTAAATACCACGTCATGATTTTATGGAGCTTTCACATTCAGAAAATAAGCTGGAAGCCTTGTTGCAGGCCTGACATCCGCTTTCAAGGTTTAATCCTTTCAATTTATGGTGTGCAGATGTATCCGGCCTCATTGGAAAGCTTGACTTGTTTCTTTTGATTCAATTTCATATGCTTTTGCAATTTGCAGGTTCTTGAGCCAACTTTAGCAAAAGGACACAGAGTGATGGTGTTTTGTAACATGTGGTTGGCTGATGCTTCTAAGGTAATGTTATTGGTTTTTCTATTGATAGCAAAATTTTGTGTTTCATGTTGATTAAGTCTTGTTTGACCACAATTTGCATGTACGTACAAGTGTAATTATTGTTGTCTAATAGTTGATTGGTCTTGACATGAGTCTTTTGATCTCATTTCATTTTTCCCAGTATGATTGTTTAAATCGTGTTTTCTTGTCGTGTCTCTTAAACAACGTCAGTTGGTTAAATTGTTGCAGGCAGTATATTTATTGTCGTGCTTAAATTGTTCTCTATTTCTTCTCTTAAACAACACCAATCCGAAAGTTTAATCGTGTTCTCTATTGCAGGCTTTAATGGCTTTCTCTGTTCAGCTATATTATGTGAAATTTATGCATAAACGTAGGCACGCCCAGGCATGGATTATTTTATGCATTTCAGTTCAAACTATTAGCAAGGCAAAACTGATGGCTTCTTTATTTTGGCTATCTGTACCATAGTTCATGTCTGTTTTATTATAGTGTTAGAAAGGATTGAGATCTACGAATGATTGTTACATCATCTTCCAGCTAATCCTTTATCGTTATTATAGTTTAAAAATTAATGTATTCTTGTTTTGCACCTAACCCTTCATCAGTTTCATATTTCTAGGTCATCAAAACTCAACAAGCTTACATTACTCAGCTCCAAAACGTTCTATCTGTATCTGTAGCAATCATGAGCAGACTTGAAGAGGTCATAGTTAGAAACTGAGTCATTTTAGTCATCAAAGGTATGAGAAATAAATTTGAGAAAGATGGAAAGTAATTTTTGTATTTTTGTTCAGCATTGCATTTAAAATGCTAGAACGCATGGGGCAAATTACCTTAATATTGCATGTTTTATTCATGCTCTTCTTATATTTTGAGAAATTGATTTTGTGCCAAACGATTCAAATTACTTGGCTCTCATGATAAATCTTCCAATTCCATCATTATACACAATAAGACACTACGCGAATATGAACTGAGCAGAATTACTGGGCTTTGTTTTGTTCTTCGACTTCTTCCCTTAAATATTTATCTACCCAATTATATATATATATATATATATATATATTATAATTAGCTGCATGAACTATTCCAGAATGCATAAGGAGACAACAAGTCGCAGGACAAGGTCGAAGAAGGGTACTCTAATGCAGATCCAGAGTGACACTATCTCAGCTGCCAAGGCCGCATTCAATCCAGTTTGAGCCAACATAATGCCACAAAAGCAAAAAAAACGAGTATTCTCTTTCATTCTCCTCCGTGTGTTTAGTTAAGTAGACTTTTGAAGTGATTATTATGCATTGAAGGTGCAATTTTCGTTTTGCTTGATCTCTTCTACTTCATTGAAGGTGGCAACGACCTCTACTTTTTTAGTTTCTTATTTTACGTGATAAAAATAGACATTAGATAAACCCTAGGCACTTCTATGAATCAGACAACAGGTGTGCATCGTGTGATCATCTGATTGAATTGCATAATTAGGATTACCTAATATTTGTTGTTCATTGAGGTTGAATTTAACTATGATTGTTGGTTTATTATTTATTGTGCCTTTCATGATAAAATTCTACTTATAGTGATCTTGTGAACTGTCATCAGTAATATGTTTAGGCTGAATGCCTAATGGTAAAATCTCAGCAGTATAGTTCAGTATTGATGATGCTCTAGATATAATTCCATATTCAGTTGTTCATTGTTTCACCTACTTCTTAACAGCCAGTGTCCTGTGCTCAACTTGCAAGGAGTATTCATGAGTTAGCAGCAACATCTGATCAAGTATTATTCTGTTTCCAATTCTACTTCACAATGTTGGTTAATGGCTATTTTCCTTACATTCAGTGAGAGGCTCTTTAAGATATTTTCATTCTCTGGTGTATGTCTGTAGAAAAGTTCACAGAGGCAGTTGGTGCACCATGTCTTTCCGAAGCTAGCTGTGTACAACTCTGTAGATCCGTCCCTTGCACCCTCTCTTTTAAAGGTACACTTTTGTGAACTGGCTTTATTTTATTCAATTTTTCATGACGTTATGTTTTTCTAAAATTTTTGATCTCCAATCAGAAATATGAACTTATATGTTGTACTGTTTTAAAATTTGTTCATCACCAATCGAAAGACAATAAACAATTCAATACCAATATCTACCATTCCCTCCGGGAATCACACAGTATATGGGTTTTGAGTGGGAATATGATCCCCACTCAACAGGCCTAACATTCTCACTGGGAAAGTGACAACAATGTTATGATCTTTTATCCTTGAAGTTCCAATTGGGCATGCATCATCTCCTAACCAAATGCTCCTAAAAGATATATTGTGTCATGAGTGAGTAATATATTTTGGGATGATTCTATTTCTTTTGTTTTTTTGGTTATCTGCTCAATTCTATCAAATTCATGTCAGTTTTTTAAGATATTGATTCTTTTGCTATACTAATCTCTTCTTATGCATACTCAACCTTAGGCAAGCTTGATTTCATGTAAATTCAGGTTCATGGCATAAGAAAGCTGTATTGGAGAATAAGAAAGCTGTTACATATCCACAACATATATTGAAGAATCAGGTTCATGTGCCCTTCTTTCCTTTGCTTGGATTTTCCCATTTTTTTTTCCTTTTCAGAATGTTGGCTGAATTGTAAAATTAACCTTTTTTTTGGTTCACAGTATTATTTACCACTTCAGAAACATTTTGGAGGAATTGTGGGAGAGGATAAAATCCTAGGAGATCCACTGATTTGGAGTGATTTGATGATGTGTTTATGTTAATTTGTTGAAGAAAAAGTCGGAGGAACCTCGTCGGCACCGGTTTATTAATATATGTATTTATGTTGTGAGTTATGTATTTTGATTCTTTCTAACTAATTATTTTTACCTGAATTCATTTGAACTATCCATTTAGGTTGGATTGATAGGGAGGTAATTTGAGGTTCAGGCCCTAGATTATTAGCGAATGACCATGACGGTTGCCTCTTGTGTGGGGACTGCAGGGATTTCGTTACTGGTTTTCACAAGAGAAAGAAGAAGAGGAGAAAAGTGGCTCGACAGCAGCAGGAAGAAGCATACCGAAGAAAGCGCATTGAGCTGCGGAAACAGGTTGTTAGCACACTATATTTTAATGGAAATTTATTCATGTACGAGTAAAATATTTGATTGTGCATTTGTGATGAGGTTGCTTAAGTATGGTTCTTAAAATTCTCCCAAGTTAAAATCTGCTACAACTTATATGTGAAAGATTAGTCTGTATGCATATTCTACTTTCAAATTTTCTGGTATAGATATTCAAAGAATTTATTCAAGTGTTTTCTATTCCTTAGTGTGGTTAATATAAATGTTTTTGAACGTAGACATGTATCTTTCTGTAAATTTGTTGAATTAGGTTTTCTTAGAACTGGTTGAAGTTTTTGTTTATTCTCTTATTTTTAAAATCAAGGACATTATTTGGTAGTTTTCCGGATTGGATTACTCATACAATGTCTTCCAGAGGAAGTTGGAAAGGGATTACGTCATGTTTGGTGGAGCTGCACCCAGTTCAGGCACAGAAGGGGCTGAATCCATTGAAGAAAATGAAGATGAAGATACAGAATCAGTGGTCTCTGTCTCAGGTATGCTGTACCAATATGGATATTCTTACATGGCAATAATCTGTGTATTACATTTTGATGAACTTAAATATTATTGGTAATGCTTCCCTTGGTCCTTATTTTCTTCAACTTTGCAGCATTGAAAAGCTTTCTTCGGAATGATTGTGCTCTCTCTAATTTTTCAGGACAATATAATGGCAAAGAGCCTATCTGTTTATTATTGTTATTATTATTTAATAGAAGTACATTTTTATTTCATTTTCGGGGCTTGCTTGTTTTCATATGGATTTCAATTGGCAATGAGTCTACTGCTAATGAATGATTTTTCATCTTATTTCATCCCTGTTGATCTCCATGGAGAATCAAGACAGGTTAACCATAAATATAGGTGATGTGGTACTATTGTATATTGCCATTTAGGAAACTCAGTGTATATACTTTGTAGGTTTCTTTTATGTCATATGATGGTATTATTTTAAGGGTAAATAATTCTTTTGAACAAGTTTTCTACTCTTATATAGATTTTAACCGTACTAATGTTTTCTTCCCAACCAAATAGCAGGGTTGCATCCGCCCTTTGTTATATAAGTAATTAATTATCATGTGAAAATGCATTACATAGAAGGTCACAGAATTCTTATATGAAACTCACCAGTACGTTGCCTTGGTAGAATCTTAGGTACGTGGTAAAGGTTGCAAAAGCAGCAAACAGGTTATCTATTAATCTATGTTCAGAAGTAGCCTTTTCCCTTTCCGGATCTGTTATGCTCGATAGTTCTTGCATTCTTGAAAACAATACTACTTGATATGGGAAATTGTCTGCATATGCTTATTAAAACTAGAATAGTTAATTGATTTACTATTTAGGTCCCTTTTTGCTTGTATTTTGGTTTTTGGGTAAAATCAGACAAGGCAGGATAGCTGGGACGGAGGGAGTAAATATAAGGAAGTCGAAATCGCTTACCCAAAAATATTCTTTATTTCCCCATTGGCAGTTGTATATCCAAAGTATGTTGTGCATTCAATTATTTCTTCTTTATCCATAGGCATTTGTAAACACTAAATATGCTGTGCATCGCACAGTTCGGCCAGCTAGTATATTTATATATAGTACTACATATGAGTTAATAGACCAATACTATTATACAACATATATGTAATTGATGTTGCAATTTTATACTACATGTGATATATTCAGAAAATTGTTTATTACTCCTGCATGGGAATGTGAAGAATGAGCTGATAGACCAATTAACTTTATCATGTTTATATGTATTATAATTATAATTATATTCAATTTAACTCATATTATAGTTAGCAAAATGCTGAATATTATTAGTAATTTAGTAATCCAGAATTCAAGTCACTCACCTCAGTCTTCACCAATTAAGACTCAGTCTTCATTTTCCCGGCCCCTGGTAGCTAGCGAGCATATGCATCCGACTCACTTACGTTGCTGCCAAAATTTCTTCAGAAACAAATTATTAATTCAGCATTCATTGATCAATGCAGTAATAATCGTATACGTAGTAAACTACAGTAGTATTAAATTTTTTATACGTTTTATTCAAATTTTAATTACTATTTGCAATGCACTTAATTAGCTTTCCTGGTGGACCTGCTGCGGTGCCGGCAGGCTGCAGTGCAGGTATATATACATGTGTGTATTTGGCCGATATATTCATTCCCAGTTAGGCGCAAACACGCTTCTTATTAGTATTATTAATACAAGACCTTTCAGCACAATAATTAGTTTATTTGTAATAATAGATTGAGATAAATGTTTTTTTAGGTCATCAATACGCAGATAATTCACTTTTGGGCAGCGAAAGATTGAATTATGAAATTGAGCCACAAACAGGCATTCGGACTGGTTTTTTAGGCCAAATTGACCAAGTCAACGTCTCAACGGGCCACGTGTGCTCTACTCGCCACACACTCTCACGCGTTGGCCTAAAAGTTGCAATGTTTACCTTTTGATGGCCTATTTTAGGTTTTTTATTTTATTTTCTATTTTTTTAAATTAAATTAAATAATACTTCATCCAACTATTTATTTATGTCTCACTTTCATTTTTATTGTCCGTCAAAATTTAATTTATTTTTTAGATTTAATTATTTATTTTTTATTTTAGGTTAAATACTTTAATTAATTCTTGATGTTATTATTAATACAATTAATTATACTTATTATTTTTTATTTTTTTATTTTTTATTTTTTTATAATATATATTTGTTTTATTTTTATTTATTATTTATTTTAATGAATGTCACATCATGGTATCCTGACCACGGTATTTTATGTGGGGATAGAGCGTATTTAATGTAGTGTATATTAGTATTTATTGTAGGAGTAAACTAGAAATTTATGTGATATAATTATATTAAATTTAAATTTTTAATTAATTTAGTTATGTGTGATGTATGGTCGTGTGTTGGAATTTATTAATTGTCGTCAATTTGAAATTTTAATTATTAATGTGATGCAGTAGGTTTGGTGATTTTTTTTTTTGGTCGCAAAACAGCCTATACAGTTATTAATAATTCATTATTTCTTCCGTCACACTTAACATATTTGATTTGTGCACACATCCAATGCACATTTTCAATCATTAATATCTCAAAATATGTAAAAAAAAGAATTATATAAAATATATATTCTAAAACTACATGAGTTTAAGATTATAACAAGACCCAATTCGACTATTTCTTTCTAATATATACTTGTAATAACATTAAGTCAAAGTTAAATAATTAACAGTGACAAAAAGTCAAACAAGAGAATTAAACTGGGACGGAGGGAGTATTTACTATAATGAGAATGAGACAAAAATGTTGAAATAGACAGAAAAAGGAAAGTGAGGCATAAATAATGGAATGATGGAGAAATATTTATTTTAATTACCAAACAATTAAAACAGTCCACCAAAAGGAGACAATTTCCGCTTTTAAGCCATCGTGTGGTGAGTGGGTTGCACGCGGCCCGATTTTGTGTGGTATTGGTCAAATTGGCTTTAAATTCGGCCCGAATGTCTGTTGGTGACTCAACTTCATAATTTAATCTTTCGCGGCCCAAAAGTGAATTACATGTAGTTAACCGTACACGATGAAGCTGCATCAGTGTGTGGTGGGGGTGCTATTGATCATGGCTAATACTGCGGCGATGGCGATTGCTGAGGCACAAATGAGCTGCGGCACAGCCGAAAGCATGTTGAGGCCATGCCGCGATTGCGTCTTCTCCGGAGGCGCCCTCGGTGGATGCTGTCAAGCTGTAAACAGACTCAATTACGCGGCGGCTACGACAACTGCCGACCGACAAAACATTTGTCGGTGCCAGAAAGCGCTTGCCAATGGCGGCCGCCACTCAATCGACTTAGGTAGAGTTGCCGGCCTTCCCCGCGTCTGTCGTGTAAACATTCGTTATACGCTCGCTCCTTCCACCGACTGTAATAGGTATAGGTTTTTTTTCTTTCTTTTTCTTTTTGACTGTCGCGTCTAATTATCTATTTTATGTTTTTAACAGAAACTGATCAAATTGACCATGTATATATTATTGTTCTTTTCATTTTTGTTTTATAGAGTGAGATGAATTCCTTCTGGATTAAACTTGGCACAGCTGCGGCGGCCGTCGAAACTGTTGAAAAACGGCATAAACATCAAATGCCGTAAAAGTGACAGGAATCGCCGAAGTCCAAGAAGGAGGCTCATCTACCTCGCCGAAAAGCTTGAAGCCACAATAAGAACAGTATTAGCATGTGTTCATTGTCTGTTGTTTATTTTCGATTCTATAAATAGGTACTTCCATTGTTGTAAAACTCAGAGCGAAGCAAAGCAAGATATACAAAGCAGCTTTAGCTAAACAACTCTCCGCTTTTAGTTATTGTTTTTAGATATCAAAAGTGTAAAGTGTTCTTGTGTGTGTGAGATATCAAATCTACAAATTGGTATCAGAGCCTGAGTGATCCGAACTCAGAGCAAAACAGGTTTGAGTATAAACACTCAAATTTAAAGAATTACCTTTGTCTCTTCCGAGCTGCTGCTAAGCAGCCTCCAACGCCGCTCACAGCCCAGCCCTTCGTGCCACCTTGCTACGCCGTTGCTGTCCCAGTAGGTCTCCTGCTGCTTGTGCCCGCCGACCAGCAGTCTTTGCATCAACAAGGAGAGAAACCAGTAGAAGTCGTCGGCAAGAGGAGTTGTGCCATTTGATTGAAATAGTGGGGATAGTCAAAGAAAAAAAATAAAAGAAGAGCAGGAGCCACAACATTAAAGTGAAGCAGAGGTCGTTGAAAATTAATTAAAGTGAAGCAAAGGAGAGCAGCTCATGCAATTAAAGTGAGTAGAGGTCGTTGAAAATTAATTAAAGCCACCAAAAAAATTCAGTAGACATACTGTATAGAGGTGTCGAAACGGGCCCGCGGGGCGACACGGGCCGGCCCGCGCGGGCCCCGCATTTTTGCGGGCTTGAACGGGGCGGGCCTAAATGGGGTGGGCTCAAAATGTCTAGGCCCGACCCGCCCCACATGCGGGCCGTGGGTTATGCGGGTTGGCCCACGGGCTTTTTATTTAAATAATAGTATTATTTTTTATTTGTAAAAAAAAGTAAAATTTGGATATATTTTTTAATGTATATATTAAAAATAAAATAAAGAGATTTATAATTAGTATTTATGATTATAAATAAGTAAGTGTGTATTTATTGGCACTATTTACTTTTATGTGGGTTTGTTGAATAATTATTTAAAAGAATTTATGATTATTCAATTTTTAATACTAAAGGAGTATATAATATTTTGCAAAATATAATATGTGTGACAAAAGTTTTACAATTAATGATTGAATTGATTAAAATTTTAGGTCTCACAGATGAAGTCTTTGATAGAGTTGTATTAGGCAAGACTGTCTGAGCATAATTCATTAATTCTATATTTTATTAGGTAAGATTGTCTGGACAAATTCACTAAATTTAGTATTTTATTAGGTAAGATTGTATGGGCATAATTTATTAATTTATATTTATAAAAATAAATATTTGTCTGCACACATAATTTTTAATAAATGGAATAATAAGGAATTCAAAACTTAAAAACTTGATACTCATAAATTAAATGAACATGGAAATATTAGAAGAGACATATAATTCAATATGCAATCAATTCAATAATTTAAATGTTTGATGACATTATGCTAAACATTCATACTAAAGAATAATAAATTCAATTGATGCACAACGTTAAAAAAATAAATAAATAAAAAAAATAAAAAATAAAAATTGAAAGCCCGCGGGTAGGCCCGCCCCGCCGCGGGCCTAACCCGCAAAAGCCCGCCCCGCCGCGGGTTGGGCCCGTTGAGGCCCGCATTTAAACGGGCCTCTAAAAGTAGAGCCCGCCCCGCATTTTTTACCTTGCGGGGCGGACCGGCCCAACGGGCTAAGCCCGTTTTGACAGGTCTAATACTGTATATTTATTATACAATTGGTGGAGTTGGTGACATAGTGCCAAATCTATATATATTAAATATATATATATATATATATACATATTTGTTAAAATATATATATATTAAATTATATAAGTCATATGGCGAATATCACGGGACAAATGTCACTGCCGCAGCTTACGAAAGTAAATTATGAGAAATAGAATATTCAAATGAAAGCCCTTCTTGGAGCTCAAGATGCATGGGACGTTGTTCAAAATGGTTTTATAGAACCAGAAAATACCGGGAAATTAACTGCAGCAGAACAAAAAGCGTTGAAAGATGCAAGATCGAAAGATAGTGGAGCCCTTTACATGTTATTTCGAGCAGTTGACGAATCAGGCTTCGAAAAGATATCCGGTGCCACCATCTCAAAAGAAGCGTGGGACATCCTTGAAAAATCATTCAAAGGAGCCGACCGGGTAAAGCAAGTGCGTCTCCAAACCCTTCGTGGAGAGCCTGAAAGCATGAAAATGAAGGAGTCGGAAAACGTGTCTGACTACATCACACGTGTCCAGACCGTGGCAAACCAACTCAATCGGAACGGAGAAGAATTGTCCGATGCCAGAATTGTGGAGAAAATATTGAGATCATTAACCAATGATTTCGAAAATGTTGTGTGTGCGATTGAAGAATCAAAAGACCTCAAAGTGCTCACCGTTGAAGAGCTCGCCGGATCTCTCGAAGCACACGAACAAAGGAAAAAGAAAAAGAAAGAGGAGTCACTCGACCAGGCACTCCAAACCAAGGCGTCAATAAAAGATGAGAAGGTTCTCTACACTCGAAACTTTCGGAGGAGAGGACATGGCCGTGGAAATCATGGACACGGTCGTGGTATCCAAGGCTACAATTATGAAGGATACCATAAAGACAAATTTCAAGGAAGTCAAGCAAACTGGCGTGGAAGAGGACGCGCTCGAGGAAGAGGCGGTCGAACAAATTATTCCCACGTCAAATGCCAAAAGTGCCACAAATATGGTCACCATGCCGAAGACTGCAACAACGAGGGTTGTTACAATTGTGGCAAGATGGGACACTTTGCAAAAGAGTGTCGGGCCAATAGACGAGTGGAAGAGACAACCAACCTAGTCGTGGAAGACAAAGCAAATGGAGGTGTTCTCATGATGGCGCACAACGATGTCAACGATGACACATCATGGTACCTCGATTCTGGAGCAAGCAACCACATGTGCTATGATGAGCATCTATTTAAAGAAATGCAGAAAGTTGACAATGGTCATGTATCATTCGGAAATGCATCAAAAGTGCAAGTCAAATGCCGTTGTACGATATGTTTCATACAGAATGATGGCTTGATAGGGACAATCCAAGATGTCTACTATGTCCCAGATCTCAAAAACAACATCTTGAGTCTTGGCCAGCTCGCAGAGAAAGGTTACTCAACCTTTCTAAAAGATCAGTTGCTGCATCTGAAAGACAAGCAAGGACGTCTGATAGCTCGAGTCGAAATGGAGAGAAATCGAATGTACAAGTTGAACCTGCGAAGCTTGCAAGGGAAATGCTTACAAGTCAAAGAAGTAGATAAAGCGTCGCTATGACATCACCGCTTTGGCCACTTACATTATGATGGCCTGAAAAAGCTAGTGAAGATGAAGATGGTGAAAGGACTGCCTAACATGGATTTTGGAGGAGAATTTTGTGAAGATTGTGTACTCGGGAAGCAAACAAGATCTCCATTTCAAAAGAAGGCCGAATATGAAGCGAAGCATCCGCTTGAGCTGATCCACACCGATATATGTGGACCAATTACTCCCGAATCTTTCAGCGGAAGGAGATACTTCATCTCTTTCATCGATGATTTCTCCCGAAGGACATGGGTCTATTTGCTGAAGGAAAAATCCGAGGCATTCAAGGTGTTCAAAATATTCAAGGCGAGTGTTGAAAAAGAAACTGGCAGATCCATCAAAGCAATTCGATCTGATAGAGGAGGCGAATACACCTCGACAGCCTTCCGAGAGTATTGTGAACGAGAAGGCATAAGAAGATTTCTGACAGCACCATACTCGCCCCAACAAAATGGAGTAGCTGAAAGGAAGAATAGGACCATCCTAGATATGGTTCGGTCGATGTTGAAAAGCAAGAAGATGCCCAAAGAATTCTGGGCAGAAGCTGTGATGTGCGCCGTCTACATACAGAATCGGTGCCCACACATGAAGTTGAAGAATCGAACACCACTGGAAGCGTGGAGTGGTAAGAAGCCTACCGTCTCTCATCTAAAGATATTCGGTAGTGTAGCCTATGCACATGTACCAGATCCGCGAAGAATGAAGCTGGAAGATAAAAGCAAAGCATATGTTTTTATCGGATATGATGGACTGACAAAAGGGTATAAGCTGTATGACCCGATAAGCAAGAAGGTGATAACGAGTCGAGATGTGCGAGTGAATGAAGCAAGTGAATGGGACTGGAATAACTCAAAGGAAGTTACCAACGAAGTCGCAGAATCATCAGCTGTTGTTCCGATAGTTCTATCAACAGATCCTGAAATTGTTGAAGAAAAAGAAGGAGAAGATGAGCCACGACAACCCCGAATGAGAAGTCTACAAGATTTGTACGACTCTACAGAGGTACATCTTGTATGTTTGTTGGCAGATGCTGAAAATATCAAGTATGAAGATGCCGTACTAGATGAAAAATGGAAAGCAGCCATGAATGAGGAAATTGAAGCAATCGAACGCAACAATACATGGGAGCTCACTGAATTGCCCAAAGGAAGTCAGGCCATTGGAGTGAAATGGGTTTACAAGAAAAAGATGAATGCACAAGGGGAGATTGAACGATACAAAGCTCGGCTTGTTGCAAAGGGATACAAGCAAAAGGAAGGAATCGATTATCATGAAGTCTTTGCCCCTGTCGCAAGAATGGAGACAATCCGGCTACTCATTTCTCAAGCTGCTCAGTACAAATGGTCAATATTCCAAATGGATGTCAAGACAGCGTTCTTGAATGGTGTACTCGAAGAAGAAGTCTACATTGAGCAACCACCAGGTTATCTGAAACTTGGAGGAGAAACAAAGGTGTTGAAATTGAAGAAGGCGCTTTACGGGCTAAAGCAAGCACCGCGAGCATGGAATACTCGCATTGATGCATATTTCAAAGAGAATGGGTTTGAGCAATGTCCCTACGAGCATGCCCTCTACATCAAGAAAAATGGAGGTAACATTTTATTTGTTGCTCTTTATGTTGATGACCTCATTTTCATGGGTAACAGTGATGAGATGATAGAAGACTTCAAAAGAAGAATGAAACAAGAGTTTGAGATGACTGACTTAGGCTTGATGAAGTTCTTCCTTGGCCTAGAAGTTAAACAAACAGAAAGAGACATCTTTGTATCACAGGAGACATATGCGAAGAAGATCTTGAAAGACTTCAAGATGGAGAAGTGCAACCCTGTATCAACACCCATGGAACCTGGAGCAAAACTTTCAAAGTTTGATGAAGGAGAACAAGTTGATCTAAGAAGGTACAGAAGCTTGGTTGGAAGCCTTCGCTACCTCACATGCACAAGGCCAGATATTGTACTAAGTGTTGGAATTGTGAGTCTGTTCATGGAGAACCAACTTACTCAGACTGGAAGGCGTTAAAGAGAATCCTCAGGTACATTCAAGGAACAACGTCACATGGATTGTTCTACTCGAGGACAGAAGATTACAAGCTGATTGGATACTCTGACCGTGATTGGTGTGGAGATATTGATGATCGAAAAAGTACTGCAGGGTACGTGTTTTTTATGGGAAATACTGCTTTTACTTGGCTTTCAAAGAAGCAACCGATTGTGACGCTCTCAACATGTGAAGCCGAATATGTAGCAGCATCTTGGTGTGTATGTCATGCTGTATGGCTCAGAAATCTATTGAGCAAGATGGAGATGAAGCAGTCAAGCGGAATAGTATTCACATAGACAACAAATCCACAATTGAGTTGACGAAGAATCCAGTGAATCATGAAAGAAGCAAACACATTGATGTTCGTTTCCACTTTATCCGAGATCATGTGAAATGCGGAAATGTGGAACTAATGCATGTGGCAAGCCAAGAACAAGTGGCAGACATATTTACAAAGCCATTGCCGAAGCTACTGCTGGACAAGTTCAAGAAGATGATAGGGATGATCGATGGTAGAAGCATTTGAAGTTTACGGGGGAGTTTTGTTGAGAAACGGCATAAACATCAAATGCCGTAAAAGTAACAGGAATCGCCGAAGTCCAAGAAGGAGGCTCATCTACCTCGCCGAAAAGCTTGAAGCCACAATAAGAACAGTATTAGCATGTGTTCATTGTCTGTTGTTTATTTTCGATTCTATAAATAGGTACTTCCATTGTTGTAAAACTCAGAGCGAAGCAAAGCAAGATATACAAAGCAGCTTTAGCTAAACAACTCTCCGTTTTTAGTTATCGTTTTTAGATATCAAAAGTGTAAAGTGTTCTTGTGTGTGTGAGATATCAAATCTACAGAAACTTGGTAGGGGTTGAGGAAGAAACTCAATTCAATTTCTGTAATGGCATAACAATTGTCAGCAGGTGCAGACAACGCTAAAAATGATGTGTAGCCCTTTGTAAAGTGATGTATAAGCCTTATATAGTGATGTATAGACGGTAGTTTATTTTTTATATTAGTTTTTTGGTTCACAACCTCCATCCATTACATTTTTATACTCACACATCATTTCATATATACATACCTATCACTTTTGAATGTGTCTGCACCTACAGGCCGCCAGCACCCAAACGATTTCCGAAGAAACTGGACATGTGTCTGTCTATGACTATATGTCTGGTGTAATATTTCAGTTGTTTTGACATTTACGATGATATATGTCCGAGGAAATAAAATTCTCATGCAGTCATGCCTCATGTATTTCATGCATATATGTGCTAATTAATTTAATTAGAATCATCAAAATAATAGTTCAATACCAACAGCAGTTGGACTTGAGTGGATTGAAGCTCTAACCCCTTAAACAAGGTCTTGGATTCGAGCTTTGTGTATGCAAAAAACTGCTTTAGGAGATGCACCCTTAATTGTCCATGCATGGCATGAGGATACTGGGTTAATCATCGAAAAAATAATAGCCAATGTTTTTTTTTACTGTACTTTATCAATCACTATATAGTAAGTACTTCCTCCGTTTTTTAAAGATAACCACATTTGTAAATTGGATACTATTCACACAAATACTTTAACTTGAAGTTTTATCATAGTTATATAAGTTAAAGGGTATGTTTGGGAGTCAGCAAATTCGGTAGCATATAGCAGATTCGGAGAGAGAATTGTGAGAGGATATGCCGATTCAATATGCTATATACTGCTAGATCCGCTAACAACCAAACACACTCAAAATATAGCCAAGTGAAATCTTGTTAGATTCGTCTCGTCTTGTAGTTTTTAAATATCAAACTTTTAGAATTTTTACTTGTACCGAATTTGAGTTGTTAATGATTTAAAATGTACATTCGACTGTGTGCTGGGTGGGCCGTAGCAAAAAAAAAAGAAAAAAAGAAAAAAGAAAAAGAAAGTATTAACCAAATTAGGGATTGTGACTTGATTTAGTGTCAAGTTTTTATTAGGGATTGTACTGTGGCTTGATTTATTTTAAACCGAATTTTAAAGAAAAAGCATAACACCAAAAAATAAAAATGTAAAAGTATTCATAATTAATTATAAAGATCTCAATATTTATAATATAATTAAGTTTATGGATGAATTTTGAAAATAAAAAGAAACCATAAGCATTAATATAAGCATAAATAAATAACGGAAATTTTTTTTCAACAAGTGTTAATTAAGATAAAAATGACATTATTTTTTTGAACATATTCATAAGAGAAATTAATATAAGTGATAGTTTTATAGAATTTCATGCCTTGCATATACAATAATCACTATTTTCACTTATTTTACAATAAGTTATATATAAGTATGGATTTGATGGATTTAAATTTGAAGGAGGAATTTAAAAAAAAAAAAAGAAAAGAAAAGAAAAGAAGATTTTTTTTCTTTTTTTTGTTTGGAGGAATTGATTTGAAATCCACCTAATTTTAATGGAAAATTAAGGTGTGTACATTAATACCCTCGATTCCATCCTCCTTAAAAAGGCAACGGAATATGAGGGGAACCGAAACAGTACGTATCACTAATAAGTTTATCTCTCAATTTATTCGTCAAATTTTTCTTAATATGATTTATTGCCGAGATACCCTTTTGATTGTAGTTGTGACAATTAGTAAGACAATGCTAATTCAATCAATTTATAATAAAGTGAAAAAATTTCAGTGTTTTTTCTTTTGACCATTGCAACTGCAATTCTTTTTTTATACACTGAAGTTCAGAAAAATCATCATATCTTCTCACATGTGAAATTAAAATTTTCAAGGGTTAATATAATACCATATGCTTCTTGAGCTCTAGAACCAGAAAAATGGAGGAAGTGCCTTGTGGAATGGTTGTGATCTAATTTTACTCCAATCAATTTAAATTTATGATTAATAATTTAATATATTTTTTTTAAAAAAAAAATAAAATAAAATTTTGAGATGCGGCTAGAGTCTCGCCTAGCAGCTAGCCTAGCTTTTTGGGCTCGCCCCTAAGGTATGCATGTAATCACACGCGTGGGCAGCAGTGTGAAATTTTTAATTTTTTGCAAGGGATTATTTTAAATACCTTGATATAAGGTGTCACAAATTAAAATACATCATCAACTTTTAAAATGCTTTATATTAATATAAGTATTGTTGTGATCTACTAGACTACTAGTTTATGTAGTAGTATAATTTAATGAAAAAAAAAAAAGAAAAACTTATTTAATTTAACGTGCAAAACTTATTTAAAATATAATTGAATGTGGAGTGAATATTGGGGCAAAGATAAGTTGTCGAACAACTTCCTTGTCCAGCAGGGCAAGCTCTGCACTAGTTCCAACTTCCAAGGCATCTCACAAACATTTAACGATTCCTGTTTGCTCCTTTGTTTTTTCGACACACACCAAATTAATTCATCGGTGTTAGAAAGCGATGAATTTTTGGGAATCCATCCTTAAAAAGCGATTTGTACAGAAACAATGCAGGTGTATGGATGTTAGAAAGTTGAGAATAACAAAAGTCAGAAGAAGGGGACATTAACCATTACAAGGCCATATATAAATTGGCTACATACATACGACTAGATTACAAGGATGATTTTACCAGCTCATCATTCAGTCATACACCTAATATAGTCAAGAACTGGCAGAACAACAAACACACTAGTCAAGAAGCAATTATATATATATATATATTTGAGGAGCTATGAAAACTTGGAAAGGGTGGTGGGATCACATATCACACAATTATAAATAAAAATAAAAGGGAATGATACGAAGTCGGTGGAAATCGAACCTGCAACCATCGTTGGAAATCGAGGGAATCTCATTCCCAAGAAGAAGCAATTATATGAAGTATCCTTTAATTTCAAAAATTGGTTGAAATATTTGTCCGATAGGGTTTTCACTTTTCACGTTAGGTTAGGCCATACCCCTACAAATAAAACAAAAATTGATAATTACTGCACCCACCCACCCGTAATTGGTGCATAAAAAGTCAGGCAATGCAAACACCACAAATTAAGTAGTACTAGCTCCTACTAGTAGTCTACTACTGCTCCATCAGTGTCACCATTTCCTGTTACATTTCACCCTCATCATCATCATCAGTGCCACTGCACCATGCAATTCTGCAACTTGTCCAGCTGGGGATTACACTACTTTTCTTACACAAATACTATAATTACTCTATACAAAATCTTAATTTAGCACAGATGATCCATCCCATTCTGCTTCTACTCTATCCAAATCTTTAATTAATTTAGTTCAATTACATCATCATTTTCTTTTAATTCATTCATTTATAGAACCGACCGACAAATAACCTTTAAATAGTTTGAATAATATAAATCGTACGTATATAGTACGTATTGAGATGGATTCGCCTCTGTCGGTATTCGTCTCACTAATGTGGCATTAAATTGTCGCAACTACCACCTACACCTATAGCTACCAAAACTTAATTATTAGAATTTTTTTAATAATTGCACCACTTCTGCATTTCACGCAATATAATAGTAAATATTTTTAACTACACAACTTCTTCATTATTCAACTTTAATTAATGTTTATACAATAATTATAGAAGAAGAAACATAGTCAAGTGAGATTTTGTTAAAATCGTTTCATCTTATATGTTTAGAATATTAAATTTTTATAATTTTTACTTGTACACAATTAGGGGTGAGAATAGGCCGGGCCGCCCGACAGGGGCCTACGGCCTTGCCTATTTAAGGCCTGGCCCGGCCCGGCCTTTTTACAAAATAGGCTAGACTCAGATATTCTCAAAGGCCTTTTTAATTAAATAGGCCTAGGCCTGACCTCATAAAAAAAAGTCTATTTGGCCTATAAGGCCGGTTTAACTTTTTAATATAATTTTTTATGATTTATTAATATATTTATTTATTAATATTTATTAATTATTTATTTAATATTTAAATAAGCTTAAATAGATTTTTAAAAGGCTTAAAGCCTGGTCTATTTAAGTAAAAAGGCCAGACTTAGGCCTATAATCAAGGCCTATCTAAGGCTATAGGCCAGTCTCAGGCTTTGCTAAAATTAAAAAGGACTAGACCGTTTAAGGCCAAGCCTGGCCTGGCCTATTTCCAGCCTTATACACAATGTGAGTTATAATTGTAAAAAAATGTGCATTGAATTGCGTGCGCAAATGAATATTGCAAATTCATAAAGATAGAGGAAGTATGTATAACAGTTTTTTTTAAAAAATCAACAATATAATAAATTAAAGTGGTCCGGATCGGAGAGAGTCCATGGGGCGTGTTAATTTTAACAAGGTTGCGTTGGAGTTCGGTCTCTGGCTAGGTATTATAGTAGAATATGCATGCCCCATTATAGATTGTTCAAGCGTACTTGAAGATGTAATACATGTACACTTATTATATATTGGATGTAATAATTAAAATAGGTCACCAGAATGAGTTATTTCCACTTTTTGGCCACAATATTTTGATTTAAGAAAAAGAGTCATTAGAAGGATTTCGGCCCTAAATTTAGGCCATTAGGCTGGAATTCGGGCTGCGATGGCCTAAAAGTGGAAATGACTCATTCTGGTGGCCTATTTTAGTTTTTTGAATTATTTTTTATTTTATTTAATTTAATTAAAATAAATAATTCTCATTCTGTGACATTATTTATGTCCTACTTTCTTTTTTCTTGTTCCAACATTTTTCCTATTTTCATTTTAAAAACAATTAAATATTAGTAATTACCAAATATACCCATCATATCACACTAATAAATAAATATATTAAACTTTCAAACCCATTACCATTAATAATTCTCATCCAACCCACAACCATATATCAGTAAATCACACATAAATAAATAAATTTAAATTGTAAATTCATTATATCACATTATATAAATTCTTAAGCTACATTTTTTAACCCTAATACTTCATCTGTATTTTATTAATGTTAACGTTTGCATAGTAAACACTATTCATTAATGAGTAACTTTGATTCGACTTTTTCACACAGTTACATAATATAAAACATAGTCAAGTGAGATCTTGTTAGATTTGTCTAATCACGTAGTTTTATAATTTTTTATCTTATAAAATTTGAGATATTACTCTTTAAAAATGGATATTGGATTGCGTGAAAATAGAGAATGTTAATTTTTTTTGAATACGGAGGGAGTATATCCTTATATTTAATACTAATTATCCCTACATAAAGTACCATGTCCGAAAATTTTGGGATACTTATAATAAAACACGTTTATTTTTTTACTTTATAATTTATTTGAATATGCGTTTGTTTTACTTATTATATAATATATTTGAATTAATATTTATTTTATTTCTTATATTACTCCATTCGTCACATTATTAGTGTTAGAAAAAGTTACTTAAAAATTTTTATAATATGATTGTAATGAGTTTACAATTTTAATTTATTTATTTATGTGTGATTTACTGATATGTGGTTGTGGGGTGGACTGGAATTATTAATGGTAGAGGGTAATTTGAAAGTTTAATATATTTATTTATTAATATAAGGTGATGGGTAGGTTTGACGATTAATATTTAATTATTTTTAAAATGAAAATGAAATAAAAATATTGGAACAAGAAAAAAAAAGTAGGATATAAATAATGACACAAAATGAGTATTATTTATTTTAATTACATAAAATAAAAAAATAATTGAAAAAAAACTAAAATAGGCCACCAGAATGAGTCATTTCCATTTTTAGGCCATCGCAGCCCGAATTCCAACCCAATGGCCTAAATTCAGGCCCGAAATCCTTCTAATGGCCTATTTTCCTAAATCAAAATATCGTGGCCTAAAAGTGGAAATGACTCCTTCTGGTGGCCTATTTTAGTTATTACCTCTATATATTGATATAGTGGTGGAAAATTAAACCCTTGAATTCTTATCTAGATCTGCACACTGCAATTCCAATTTCGATCCAGATTGAAGTAATATACGACAGTACCCAGTCAGACTCTGCACATTAACTTTTTTGACCGCCGCAATAAACCCTTCACTTTTATGCCCGAAAAGACCAAAACGACCCCGGGTCGAGAATGGGGTCGACGTCGACCCCAGTGCAAGGCGTCGAACCCGGGCTTAATTAAGTAATGTGGATTAGGGGGGCGGGGTCGTGTGTGGGGGTCGACCCCGGTGAGGGTCGAACCCGGCGGCCGAAGTCGAACCCGGGTCCCCCTCCGCCCCCGCGGGGTCGTGTGTGGGGGTCGACCCCGGTGAGGGTCGAACCCGGCGTCCGAAGTCGAACCCGGGTCCCCCTCCGCCCCCCTGTTTTTTACTTCATTTTTTGTTATTTATTATGATTTATTTTTATAAGTAAATTGGAATAATTATTATCAATAATTAATATTAATAAATAGCATTAAAAAATTATTATAATATTAAGAAATTATTGATTATTATTTACTATGAATTATTATTATAATTAAATTTGAACACAATATTATCAATAATAAATATCATTAAATAGGTTAAAAAAAAATTATTATAATATCAAGAAATATTATAGTATAAATAATTATTACAATAATAATATTTAATATTACTATTTCTATTTAAAGTATTGCTAATATAATTATTTTATAATTATAATAAATATTAAGAATTTTTGACCGTTTTTAAACAAAATGTATTAAACAAATTATTATAATTAAATTTGAACAAAATATTATCAATAATAAATATCATTAAATAGGTTTTAAAAAAATTATTATAATATCAAGAAATATTATAGTACAAATAATTATTACAATAATATGAATATTTAATATTACTATTTCTATTTAAAGTATTGCTAATATAATTATTTTATAATTATAATAAATATTAAGAATTTTTGACCGTTTTTAAACAAAATGTATTAAACAATATTTATTATTATCAAAAGAGGAATTAGTATTTAGTGTAAAAATAAATATTAAAAATTCGATAAATTAATAATTTAATAATAGTAATAATTAATTTGTGGATATTTTTTACTTTCTCTTTTTTAAAATAATAAATAGTGTTTATTAATAATATTCTCCAATAATATTGTAACAAAGATAAAAATAGTTATAATTTTGAAAGAATTATATTATCATTAACTCAAATACTAATACTAATATGATTGGTAATATTCTATAAATAATTATTATATACTACAAGTATTATTATGCTTGTAGCATATACTATTAATAAATTATTATTAACATACTATAACTTCTACATAATATTAAAATATTCAAGTGAGATCTTTTTAGATTCGTATAATCAACCGTTTTTACACACAGAGCAATTGCATGAAATCAACCCTCTTTACAGCTCCTTTTAAGGCTTTCTCGCTTTCGTTTGTGAGTAAATCGAACTGGGCTCTCTTACGAATCATCATCAGACGAACTATCACAATCACTATGACCACAACGTACCCGTGGTTGCTCGCTTTCCAGACGATTTGCCCCCAGGTGGACCTTTATCAATGTAACTACGACGATCAATTGATATTGCGATCAATCCACTACTATCCTTTTCCTCTTTGAATCTGCAAGGCCATACTGAATGTCCCGAGAGGAGTAATATGTGGAATGTCACAATCATCACATTCTTCCTGATGCAGTTAATGTGCTTCCAATGAAGGTCGTTACCAATGCCGCCCATGCCAAATGTTGTATTTTCCAATACCTTCCATACCAATAGAAATTTTCACTACCAACTTGGAACACTAATCTGCATTTAAACATCCACAATATATAAGCCAATACTCTGAATAATAATAATGATGATGATGATGATGATGATGATGATGATGATGATGATGATGATGATGATGATGATGATGATGATAATAATAATAATAATAATAATAATAATAATATAGATTTGTTATGTGAAAAACTGTAAAATTACCTCTAGTGAATCATTGTTGGGAATAGTGCTAGTAGCTCAATTTAATTCCCTTCGTTGATTACTCTCTGCAGCCTTCTGAACCATATGCAGCCGAAATTAATGGTGCTATCTATGGTGCTGGTGGCTATGATGGGGACTGCAGAATTTTATCCTCTCGGAAAGCCGAATTTTCAAGCTCTGTGATGTAAGATATGAGCTTGATATCTATCTAATGTTTAACCTGTCGCAACACGACCACTGTGGGACAGGCTATACTCATGCTACACGAAAGGAGTAATATTTAGAATGACACGATCACTACATTCATCCTGATGTAGTGATTGTGATTCCAATTAGGGTCATTACCAATGCCGCCCATTCCAAATGCTTCCTAACTTCTCAGGTTGTGGAAGTTGAAGATACCTTATAGTTGGATGAGTCTTCTCAAATTGAAAGAGATTTGGAATTACAGAGCAGATGCATGGACATAGGGTCTTTAAATAGAGTTGCCCAAGATTCAGGTGACCATATGTCCTCCATCTCCTTATCCCCAATGGTTAAACTGAGGGGTAATACCACCCACCAAGGCTTGCCCCTCTGAATGTTCTATGGTCCTAGTGCACCCGCTTCCATTTTGTCCGTTATGAAATGGGAGGTGGTTCGAACCGTCGTCATTACCAATGCCGCCCAGGCCAATGTTGTCGTTACAAACGTCGTCCATGTCCAAATGTTGTATTTGGGCAATACCTACAAGTAAACATTACAAAATAATATTAAGAACGGCGATCAATACATTTTTGTAATATTAGTGCTAGCGCATATGAATAGTAATAATAAAATTAATACGACTAATACCACTCTGGCCGCCTGAGTTGATATTGCGATCTAACCGCTGCCTGAGTTGATATTACATCCATGGTCCGGTTTATACAGGGGATTCCCATTTTCAGGTGGATCTTTATGAAGGTAACTACGACGCTGAGTTTATATTGTGATCAATCCGCTGCTAGCCTTTTCCCATGGCATCTCGCATTTTCCACTGAACCGCTCAATTTCCTTTTGAACGTCGTGTATGCCCAATTTTCAACTTGCCGCCACCCCATCCACCATCTTCGGCAGCGCTTTGTATTCACAGGCCATACTCAATGTCCCGAAAGGAGTAATATTCGGAATGTGAGGACCGCAACATTCACCCTGCTGTGGCGCTTGTGATTCCGAATGCGACACTCTTACCTATACCTCCCATTCCCTTGAAGTGGAACTGCCAAATGTTGGTAAGCCAAGTGGTTAAATTTCCCCAATCTCCGAAATGAATTTTCCGACTTTCAACAACGACCTACAGTTATCATAACAAACATTGTGCATAATATGATATTAGTTAGTGGCCAAATAATAATAATAACAGTTAAGAAGGCGCGCGGTAATTTTCTGTATCCAAAGGACATACTTATTTCTAGGTGGACACCACGCTAATGCTTGCCCCTCCGAGTGTGGTCATTCTGGACGTTCAAAGGCTTTAATGCCGACTTTAATTTTTCCTTCATCTCACTCCGATTGTATTTTCCAATACCTCCCATACCAACTGAAATGGATCTACGAACTTGCAGCAGTAATCTGTAGTTGAGGTTACATAATATATAAGCCAATAGTCTTAATAATAATAGTAAAAATTGTGAACGAATATATAAGACAATAACGATAATAATAATAATAATAATAATTTACTTTAAGAATAGTAATTACTGTTGTACCCATTGCATTTCTTCTCCCTATGTTCAACCTCTCAGCATCTATTTTTTACGGTTCAGACCTCCCACCAAGGCTTGCCCCTCTGAATGATCTACGGTCCTGGTGCACCCGCTCCCATTTTGACCGCTGTGATAGGGGAGGTGGTTCGAACCGTCGTCATTACCAATGCCGCCCAGGCCAATGTTGTGGTTACGGACGTCGTCCATGTCGAAATGTTGTATTTGGGCAATACCTACAAGCAAACATTACAAATAATATTAATAACGGCGATCAATACATTTTTATAATATTAATGCTAATAATATGAATAGTAATAATGAAATTAATACGACTAATACCACCATCCTTTGGCAGCTCTTTGTATTCACAGGCCATTCTAAATGTTCCGAAAGGAGTAATATTTGAAATGTGACGACCGCAATATTGACGTTGATGTTGTGATCATGCTTACCGTTGATGCATGCCCAGTGTTCCACAACAACGACATTCACCCTGCTGTTGCGCTTGTGATTCCGAATGAGGCACTCTTACCTATACCTCCCATTCCCCTAAAGTGGAAAAGCCAAATGTTGGTGTCCCAAGTGGCGAAATTTAACGAATCTCCGAAATGAATTTGCCGATTTTCAACAATGACCCCCAAAGGACATACTTATTTCTAGATGGACACCACGCTAATGCTTGCCCCTCCGAGTGTGGTCATTATGGAATGTCATAATCAGCACATTCATCCTGGTGTAGTGATTGTGCTTCCAAAGACGATCGTTACCAATGCCGCCCAGGCCAATGTTGTATTCCCCGCAAGGAAGTAGTTTGCAAGATATCAGTATGGACTGTAGTACCACAATGATAGGTTGTAAGGAAACAGTGTGTAGGAGATATGATGTTAATAATAAGACTCGAATATTGTTAATGAAAAATTACCTTACGCGCATGCCATACAACAGTGGCTGATGCTTCAAGTCTTGTGCTTGAAGCATTGTGTTTCATGCATACCTGAGGTTCCACCTCGAGAGGTTTGAAGCATTGGGCAATACCTACAGGTAAACATTACAAAATAATATGAATAGTAATAATAAAATTAATACCAATAATAATAATAATAATAATAATAATAATAATAATAATAATAATAATAATAATAATAATAAAACCTACAGCGTCGCATTCTTAACAATCTTTGTGAATTGGGCGATGCCAAATGCCGCTGAGATTGAAAACTTGGTGGTCGGTGTGGTGGAGCAGGTATATGATAATCGCCGAGTCCTCTCATTCCTCGCCAGTATAATTAATGTTGTAACCCTACAGGGGGAAAAATTAATTTTACAACACCATATTAGTAATTGCAGTATTATTAAGTATATATTTATGATAATAGAAATATTGTTAATAGTAATAGTAAGTGTAGTAATTACTCTGTTAAGCCTTGCATTTCTTCTCCCTCTGTTCAACCTCTCTCCGCCTCTCTTTAGGAGTGGTAACATCTCCCGCCAATGCTTGCCCCTCCGAGCTGACCGACTCCTTTTTTAGGGGTAATATTTCATAATATTCCCTCCTTCAGTACCCGAGTTGCCCGAATGTTCTCAATCAGGCGGGCTATGTGATGAACATGCCCGCTTGTTTAACCATCCTCTGCGATAATTGTCTGGACGGACATTACCAATGCCGCCCAGACCAAGTGTTGCGCTCGTGGTTCGATATGTGTTGATTACCAATGCCGCCCAGGCCAATGTTGCATTCCCCCGCAATGAAGCAGTGTGCACTGTACAGTATAGCCTGTAGTATGACAATGACACTCAATAAGGTAACACCGTGTAGTCTTTAACAATGTTAATATTACGACTGGAATACCGCTAATGAAAAATTACCGACTGTGATGCTTCAAACCCTGTGCTTGAAGCATTGTGCTTCATGCATGCCCAACGGTTCACATGTCCGCCTTCAGCCATTCTGGGACAGGCCACACTCATGCTTTCTGGCGGGGGAGATTGGTGGTATGCCCCCATCAAAGTATTCATCATGATGTAGTGAGGGTGCTTCCGAATGTTGTCTTTACCAATGCCGTGCATGTTCAGTTGTTGTATCTCGACAATACCTACAGGTAAACATTACAAAATAATATTAATAACGGCGATGACATAGAAAATTATTGCTAGAAATAATATTAACTCCACCATTATTAATAAATTATTATTATTACAATTATAGTAATATTATCAATAATCTTTTATGTTGCAAAAGTAAAATAAGTTACCCAACATTTTTAGAAATAGTAAAATTAATGCTAAAAATACGAATGGTAATAATAAAATTAACAACAATAATAATAATTATGATAATAATAATAATAATAATAATAATTATTAATAATTATTTACAAATAAATTTAGGGGAAATTACCAAATTTTTAAATTATAAATAATAATATTTTTTAACATGTCTTAAAACATAGATATAATTCTTTTTGTAAATAAGATACAAATACAATTAATTTAATGGTAAAAAGATAAAAAAATGAAACAATGTTAAATTAATATGAATATACTAAGAATAGAATTTTTTACCTAATTGGTACTAAACAGTACGATTTTTTTACTTAGTACTATTTAACAAACTAAAACCTTCGAATTAGTACCAATAAATAATTTGCCCGTAAATTTATTCGACGTAATAATTATTAACACATAAATTATTAACAAATAAATTTAATACATCAATAATTTTGACAATAAATTATTTATTAATAATTATTAACAAATAAATTATACTTATAAATTTAATTCATGGTTACTTACAAATAATTATATTAACAAAATTTGACAAATTATATTAAGAAATTTAAATAAATGAAATCTCAAAAAAAAAGGACGTGGGCGCGAAAACGGGCGCATGTTACGAGGGCGGGATCGACGTCGCCCCCATTGGATCGTAGTCGACCCCGGGTTCGAACTCGACCCGGGCGGATCGACGTCGATCCGCCTTAAGGTGACCCAGGGATCGACTAGTATATTTCGAATCCCTAGGTCGAACCCCCCCCCCCCCCCTCACCCGACTCACGCTTTCTCTCACTCTCTCTCTCGTGCGATTCGAAGGGCGATTCTAACGGCGAGTCTACCGGCGGCGGCGGCGAGTCAACCGGCGGCAGCGGCAGCGGCGATGGACGGCGAGGTTCCGGCGACTGATTTTACGGACTGGTTGCTGGCGGACGAGGGTGATCCGGTGGTTGCTGGCGGCGGCGAAGAAGGCATATGCGGCGTCAATGTCGGCGCCGCCGGCGATGATGCCGCCGGCCATGATGCCGCCGGCCCGGAGGCACAGCAGCAACCGGCGGCGGCAGGGGGTCCGGACGGCCACGACCCCGCCAAGGTTAGGCTTTAATTGTTGAATTTCAATACCCTATTGTTTAATTTTGAATCCTACGGTGTACACGTTATTGTTTTTTTGTTAAATATTGATTGTTGAATTTTTAATTATTGTTTAAACTAGTAGATTCATCTTAGTTTACTTGTTTATTTAAAATCGTAGATTAGTCTAATTGTTCTATCTCAATAGTTATAAGTTTAATTATGACCCGTACTGTGTATACGTTATTGTTTGCTGCTAAATATTGGTTGTTGAATTTTTAACAACCCTTCTAACCCTAAACCCTAAATAATAAACCTTATGCAATTAAGTAACGGCCACAATATTAAATTTTATAAAATTTATAAGTTTGAACCCCAAACCCTTGAAAACCCTTCATACCCTAAACCCTAAATAATTATTATAATATTATTAATTATTTTATTACCAAATTAAAGGTTAATGTTAATTTGAGAATAATAAATATTATAATATAATATAATAGAAGATAAATAAAATTTTAAACTTTGTAAGTTTGAACACTAAACCCTTCAAACCCCAAACCCTAAACCCTAAACCCTAAAAACCCTTTCATTCCCTAGACCCTCAATTTATAAATTTTAAAATAATAAACCTTATGCAATTAAGTAACGGCCACAATATTAAATTTTATAAAATTTATAAGTTTGAACCCCAAACCCTTGAAAACCCTTCATACCCTAAACCCTAAATAATTATTATAATATTATTAATTATTTTATTACCAAATTAAAGGTTAATGTTAATTTGAGAATAATAAATATTATAATATAATATAATAGAAGATAAATAAAATTTTAAACTTTGTAAGTTTGAACACTAAACCCTTCAAACCCCAAACCCTAAACCCTAAACCCTAAAAACCCTTTCATTCCCTAGACCCTCAATTTATAAATTTTAAAATAATAAACCTTATGCAATTAAGTAACGGCCACAATATTAAATTTTATAAAATTTATAAGTTTGAACCCCAAACCCTTGAAAACCCTTCATACCCTAAACCCTAAATAATTATTATAATATTATTAATTATTTTATTACCAAATTAAAGGTTAATGTTAATTTGAGAATAATAAATATTATAATATAATATAATAGAAGATAAATAAAATTTTAAACTTTGTAAGTTTGAACACTAAACCCTTCAAACCCCAAACCCTAAACCCTAAACCCTAAAAACCCTTTCATTCCCTAGACCCTCAATTTATAAATTTTAAAATAATAAACCTTATGCAATTCAGTAACGGCCACAATATTAAATTTTATAAAATTTATAAGTTTGAACCCCAAACCCTTGAAAACCCTTCATACCCTAAACCCTAAATAATTATTATAATATTATTAATTATTTTATTACCAAATTAAAGGTTAATGTTAATTTGAGAATAATAAATATTATAATATAATATAATAGAAGATAAATAAAATTTTAAACTTTGTAAGTTTGAACACTAAACCCTTCAAACCCCAAACCCTAAACCCTAAACCCTAAAAACCCTTTCATTCCCTAGACCCTCAATTTATAAATTTTAAAATAATAAACCTTATGCAATTAAGTAACGGCCACAATATTAAATTTTATAAAATTTATAAGTTTGAACCCCAAACCCTTGAAAACCCTTCATACCCTAAACCCTAAATAATTATTATAATATTATTAATTATTTTATTACCAAATTAAAGGTTAATGTTAATTTGAGAATAATAAATATTATAATATAATATAATAGAAGATAAATAAAATTTTAAACTTTGTAAGTTTGAACACTAAACCCTTCAAACCCCAAACCCTAAACCCTAAACCCTAAAAACCCTTTCATTCCCTAGACCCTCAATTTATAAATTTTAAAATAATAAACCTTATGCAATTCAGTAACGGCCACAATATTAAATTCTATAAAATTTATAAGTATGAACCCCAAACCCTTGAAAACCCTTCATATCCTAAACCCTAAATATAGCAGCTTTCTAAATGAGGTTCTTAATCATTTTATAAATATTAGGGAGATTGGTGGTTCGTGAGACCCGAGTGCCAAAATTCGTCCCCGCATTTGTTGTTATACACACGGCAGGCGACTATCGTCCCCCTTATACAGAGCGCACTTGGGGAGGCAGATCCCGAGGGTTTGGCGGAGTTGCGGCGGTCATGTTTCGGCCACTTTTTTCGTGATGACTGGTGGCGTGGGTCTGTTTCTGGACTTGCGCTGAACGAGCTTTTGGCGCGTGAGGTTGTATTCCGTGAGCCGGTTGTGGGCGAGGAGTGGACCACTGGGAGTGACGATGTCATTTATTTTAGGGTGGGTGACACATTCATTGAGTATGGGCGACAGCAGTACGCCATGTATACGGGGCTCCGTTTTTTTCCGACTATGGATGTCGACCTTTTGGGTCGGAGCCCGTTACCATCGGATAGCGTTCGGATGAGGTACCGCGAGCTATTTCGGTCGCCAATAGGGGTGTGGAGGACACGGTTTCATAAGGAGCAGGCATTCAGGTATATATTCTAATCACAGTTGAATATACTAGGTACAACTTTCCTACCATGTGTATCAACATGTCTTGTTTCATTTAAGGGATCGGCCGGGCGATGCTCTGAAGGTTGCTAGGGTGCTTACGGCGTTCCACATGGTGCTGGGGCATGACCCGCGAGCACGGCAGCCGGAGGACTGGTTATGGCGGTTGGTGGAGGACACAGATGCATGGGAGCGGTTCCCGTGGGGACTCTTGTCATGGCAGGTCATGCGCGGGTATATCAGACAGTTCCCACGGCACCGGTACAAGCACCGTGAGTCAGTGCACCTATACGGGCCCAGTTACGCGATGTGGGTAAGTATGCCGACACAATCGTCTGTTTCACCATATTATTTCGCCACGCACCTGCTAGTGAACCCTACGGTTTGTTTAAATTTGTGTTTTGTCAGGTCTGGGCGATTGAGTCGATCCCACAGCTCCGTGCTTGGGCGAGGGGCAAGTATTTTGATGACCCCGCTCTACAGCGGCCGCGGATGACAAGATGGATGTTCGATTGCAATTGGTCGCAGTACACATGGGCACATGTGTACAATAGTCCGGTGAGTGAGATTATTTTTTGTTCACATTTATAAATCTTCATTACATACAACCATATTGTGTTAACCATTGGCCACACTAAACCTTTTCGTGCGTGTTATGTGCAGGACCCTTATATTACTGAGGTTATGCTGCCGACCGATGCTGAGCAGCGAGAGCCGTTATATGGCTCACACGGACATCGTTGTCCCACGCAGCTTGGTATGGATTCCGTTCGTCCGGCGGAAGCGTGCGGCACCGACAGGCGGCAAGGGAGGTAAGAAGAAGAAGTCCAAGAAGAATGCAGGTCCGGACCGGGAGCCTTCTCCCCCGAGTGGGACGGACGATAGTCCGCCCGGCAGCGATGCGCATGGACTCGCAGACACAGAGCCGCAGAGAGCATCTGAGCCCGTGGACCGTATCCCGGAGCACGCCCCTGCTGGCCAGAGCGTTCCCCAGCCGTCACAGCACCAGGGCTATCAGTCATTGATCGAGGCGTTCACTGAGATCGTGGCACAGTCCGAGCGACGCATTATCGATGATGCCGAGCGTCGGCAGGCCGCGGCTGCCAGGCGGACGGAGGAGCTCATCGATGCGGCGGTGGATAGGATGCGCGGAGAGGTCCAGCGTTCTGTTCAGTCATTCATGGAGCGGATCACTCGTGTGGGCCAGGCGCCCACCCGAGGTCAGCAGGGACAGGGAGCATCATCGGCCGGCCCGGGAGAGCGAGGTGCTCATGCGTGCCACGTCCCGCCGATGTCCTCGGCCGGACGTCAGTGCGCGGGATCCTTTGGAGGAGGTACGGGCGGTCCCGCAGAGAGTGGCGCGTGTGTCATCAGAGTCGTTCGAGGTGAGCGGCTCACCGTCACAGCATCCGACAGATCCACACACGCCACAGACTGGCGCCGGCCCGGCCACCTCTGGGGGCACAGATCACACGGTGGCACTGGACCCAGGTTTGAGTCTGAAACTATTCATTTTTTTACTTCACTAGTCTACTTACAAGATCCACACCTGATATATGTTTTCCACAATGTATAATAGGGCCGGCGCAGCACGCGACTGATCCACACACGCCACAGACTGGCGCCGTCCATGCCACAGCTGAGGGGCCAGTTCACACGCCGATGCCGGACCCAGGTTTGCGTCCGAAACTAGTTCTTTTTTTCTCACTAGTCTATTTACAGTCTTTATTCATGATATATGATTCCTATTTATTTTGTAGGCGAATCCCCACGACGCACAACCGAGACACGCACGCCACTGACCGGCGCCGGCCCCGCCACAGCTGGGGGGGCCGTTCACACTCCGATGCCGAGTATGACGGATCCCGAGTGTTCCACAGGTATTACGAGGGCGACATCCCGGCATTAACTTGAATTGTTAGAGGTATGACTCTAAATGATGAACATATAATGTTGTTTTGATTTTCAGTGACACCAGACACGCGGCTGCACCCACAACACGATGATATTGCCATCGTCCGGCCGCGTGGATCGAATCAAACCTCGAGGTTCCGCGTGCGACGTCCCAACAAGTTGTCGCATCGTTTATTGAGCCCGTTCATTCCACTGGTCCGCCGGCGCCGCACGGCAAAGGATTCGGACTTTTTAAACTATACACTTGGGGACGAGAAGGTTGAACCGTAAGTGCATCTAAACACTAAACCCTTTAATTTACCTCCTGCACATTCGTGTATTAACTGTTGGTTGGTGATAGGGTGAACGTGGGGGGATGGGTACTAGTCGGGCCAGCTTTCTTCAAATCGTGGCTCGACATCAAACAGTTTCTCGAAGACACGGTATGTACAAGTATTCAAGTATTTTGTTAACGGGTTTGATTTTTATATATAATTAGGTTAACTGTAAAATAACATTTCATACGTATCTGTTTCAGCAAATAGATGCATATTTGGGGATTCTGCAGTACGATCCTGGCTGGCTCGGCGTCACCCCCCATAAGCAAGTCAAGTACGCCATCATGCCCGTAGAGTTTCTGGTTGGTGTCCTTGCCTGTACCCATTTCGCAGACTACTACGTACTCTTTCTTCTTTTTAAATAACGTAAGCGCGTCGATATTAAATGCAACAGGCCGGCCTGCTACGCGAGTGTTGGGACGCGCGCAGCCATCAAACCTGTATGACGGAGGCCCAGGTCAATCACTTCAGGTTGTACGTCACCGGGTGTAAGCCATCTTGGGGGTCCACGGCACACTGGACCGAGTTGGACGAGGTATGTGGAATACCTGCTTGTTGATCCCTTTCGTTAGTGATGAAACAACTTACAAACACATTGAACCCTGTCTTCTTGTTGCCCGTGCAGGTTATCTGCCCGTACAACCCAGGGGGTCACTGGGCCATTGTACGACTCCTCTTAAGGGAGAGGGTCGTCATTTTGCACGACAGTCTCGTCGCGATCCCCAGTGAATACCCCGAGCGAGCTAATGACCGTACTCATAAGCTATGGGCACTGCAGAAGCTCATGCCGGAGCTGTTAGGGCGTACAGGTTTCTATGGCCAGACTTTCGTTTATACCAGGGCCCCTCATTGGGAGTTCAAGTTCGCGGAAGCGAAAGAAGTGATCAGGCAGAACGACGGCGCGAGCTGCGGGCCCCTAGCATTGTTCACAGCCGCAGCTATTGTACGTGGCGGCTTCCCTCGACCTCCATTTCCTGATGCGGGCACGATGCGATTGGCACAGGCCTTCGACGTGTGGCGCTTTGCTGCTGACCGGGATCAGGGCCCTCTCCGTGCCCCAGATGCTCCACTGCCCGTCCACTTTGACTTTGTTAGGGACCCTCAGCCCTGAGTTATATGTTTATTTGGCGTGGTCACCTTTTGTATACCGAATATTCCTCCCTCATGCACATATTCAATCCGTAGTTATCACATTCAGTTTTTATTAATCTTATCATGCCATTGGATTATAATACCAATAATAACACGGAAGTCACAATAACAATAATAACAGTTACATACACCCTAATAATAATAAGGAGCAGGCCCGTTTAGGTCAAAACTGGTGTTGAAATTGCAGCAGTTATGCGCATCATGCCCCTCGCCGCCACATGATGCACATATCTGGGGTGTGGACGGTCGATACTCAGATGGTCCGGCGCCATCGCCATTGGGGTCCGGACACCTCTTCCAATTATGGCCCACTACGCCGCACGCACTGCACCTCTGTCTCCTTCTCGACCTGTGCGCTCCTTCCGGACCAGATGGAATTCGACTTTGTTTTGGTCGACCGGCCTGCCTCGGGCAATCTGGCGGCAAGCACGTCGCTCCGGAAATCCGGGTCGGTACTATCCAGTCGTTCGGATGCGGCATAGGAAACACTCTTGGTGTCCATACGCGAACCAGCACCGAACGCTTGTAGTGGGGGGACGCATATGCAGTCTGCTCGTGATTCACGGATCTGCAATTATATGCAACCAGTGTCAGACAGACAATGCATGAGATTGCTCCCAAACATTAAAAAAATTAAAGTATCGCCTACGCATACCCGATCGCCGCAGATGCGTGCTTGCAGGGTATGAGATGCTGTTGGAACCTTTGGCACGTGCATGTCTTCGACCCCAGGTCTACTATGTATGCCTTGCCTCCTTGATCCACGATGTACTCATTGTGCTTCCTTGTGTCCCTCACTTTCAGCGTCTGTCCCTCGGCTATTGACTTCATCAGCTCGTTGTGTGCCCACTCACTCAAGACGTTAGTGCTGCTGACCGCGTCATTGTGCCTCTCCGAAAACCAGTCGGCTATGGTAGCACGAATTACGTCGAGCATTGAGGACACAGGTAACCGTCGTGCCCACCTCAAGCGCCTGTTCATACTCTCTACGGGATTCGTCGTCATCATGTCATAACGACGGACAGGACACTTAACGCGCGCAAACCGTTCTTCCCCGACTTTCTCTATGAGATGCTTGTATGCACCCGGAAACTGCTGCTTCAGGGTGTCCATGTGTCGATTGTAGTCGGCATTCTTGTATGCATAAGCGGCCATTTGGAACAAGTCGGTCGCTCTCGTGCCATACCGAGCTAGATTTGTCTTGATGTGCACGCAACATAGCACGTGATGGGCTTCCGGTAACACCTGCCGAATCGCAGCTCTGATGGACTTATGACCGTCGGACACAATCAAAACCTCTTTTTGCAGGTTTAGTGCCCGGTTTAACTGCAATAGAAACCACCGCCACGTTTCATTCGACTCCGTTGGCCCCACACCAAATGCGAGCGGGAACAACTGGTTGTTGCCGTCTTTCGTCACAGCCACGAACAGGACACCCTTGTACTTTCCCTTTAAATGTGTCCCATCAATTGCTATGAAAGGCCTCATCAATGGCCAACCTGCAATAGAGGCACCGAGTGCGAAGAAGGCCATCCCGAATTTCCCATCCATATCCAATGCGTAATCCGTGATGGTTTTCTCATTCGTCTCCTCTAACATGTGTAAGTACGACGGAATCATCTTAAATGAATCATCGTGATCGCCAAAAATTGAGCAGATTGCGTGGTTTCTTATCTTCCGGGCCATTTCGATCGAGACATTAACACCCTCACGCCGCAGCTTATCCTGTATCATCACAGGCTCCAGCGTCTTCTCCTCCACAACTATATCCTTTGCATAATAGCTGCCCAAATGTCTCGAGGGGAGTGTCGTCGGTCGTGGCCTGTCTGGGTTTGCACTGCAAGAATGCCCCACCAACCTGTAAACCTTCCATAGCGATGCCGTTCCACTTGCTCGCATCTCAAATGCGCAATCTTCAACATTACACCTCACCCACAACCTCTCCTTATCCGACTTCCACGTGCGTAGACCACACCTGGCAGCCACAAGATATTCAGTCAGCTTCGCCTGCAACTTCGCCTTCGTTGCGAACATTGAGCCTACTGCAAATGATGATTCCACAGTATCGTCCACGTGCTCATCGACCAGGCGTTCGGGTAAGTCAAAGTGTGGCCGAGGGAGGTTCCACATCCCATGACTCATCTCCGGGACAGTGTATACTTCTTCTGTCCTCGCCCAACGCGGATTATGACCAGCTTGCAGCCCTGGACGCCCTTCCCTCTCGATCCGTTCTTGATTCCGCTCGCAGGCTCTCACAAGACTGTAATAGTGCTGAAAATCTCCATAAGTCATGGGCACTTCCTCATTCTCCGATTCCGAGCTACTTTCTTCATCACGGGCTGCTTGACCCTCGACCTCCAACTGCTCGGTCTCTACTACATCTCCGCATACATTCTCCACGGGCTCCGGCAACTCTTCGATCCGCAACTGCCTTCCTCCTCCATGTGCTACACCGCTCCCATATCCGGCAAAATTACCCATACCGCTACTTCCGTCCACACTTCCGCGTACCACTCCGTACCCATGGCTGCTCCCAGCTACATTTTCATTCCCGTATATATTATTTGTCGGTGTCGGGCCAAATATGCTCTCCATCACGCCTCCACCATATAAAGGAATGTACGGCAAGTTTCTTTGCGTGTCGTTGTTAGTTGAGTTCTGTGTCTCTTGTATCCCTTCAATTCCCAATAATATCTCAAACTTATACAAAATACTGAAAGTTACTATGGATATCAGGTAATCTCATGTAATGCAGCTTAACATTTCTAAATTATTTATATACACATGGATTTTTAAGAAGCGTTGCAAAATAAAACTTACGGTTTCGGCCTTGCTCTTCCTCGTCGTGTGCATGCCACTCGCCTTGGTACCATGTGCTACCGGTCAATGACTCCCAGAAAGACATTGCTCCGTTTAGTCAATCACCCACACCTAAGAACACATAAGTGAAGCCCACATGAACTTTATTTTTAATAATCTGTATAATAATGCTACCACTTATTATATTTCTTAGTAATAGTACTACTAATAATAAATAATATTATTGCTAATAATACTAATAATAGTAATACAATTAGTTATTATTATAATAATAATAAATAATAATAATAATAATTAATAATATTAGTAATAATAATAATAATAATAAATAATAATAGTAATAAGTAATAATTATAATAGTAATAATAAAAACAGTAATAAAAATAATAATACTTATTAGTAGTAACAATAATAAGTAATAAATAATAATTATAATAATACTAATAAAAACAGTAATAAAAATAATAATACATATTAGTAGTAACAATAATAATAATAGTAATAAAATGATACTAATTTAATAATAATAATAGTAATAATATTATAATAACAATAATAATAATAATAATAATATTAATAATAATAAATAATAATTGTAATAACTAATATAACAATAAAAATAAAAACAGTACTAAAAATAATAATACTTATTAATAAATAATAGATAATACTTATTAATAATAATAAATAATAATAGTAATAAATAATAATAATTATAATAATAATAAAAACAGTAATAAAGGTAATACTTATTAATACTAATAGTAATAATAATAATAATAATAAATAATAACAATAGTAATAAAATCATACTAAATTAATAATAATAATATTAATAATATTATAATAATAATAACAATATATGATAATAGTAATAAATAATAATAACAATAATAATAAAAACCGTCATAAAAATAATACTACTTATTAATAAATAATAAATAATACTTATTAATAATAATAAATAATAATAATTATAATAATAATTACAATAATAATAAAAACAGTAATAAAAATAATAATACTTATTAGTAGTAATAATAATAATAAATAATAATAATAGTAATAAAATCATATTAAATTAATAATAATAATAGAAATAATATTATAGTAATAATAATAATAATAATAAATAATAATAGTAATAAATAATAATAACAATAATAATAAAAACAGTAATTAAAATAATACTACTTATTAATAGTAATAATAATATTAATGAATAATAATAATAATAATAGTAGTAAAATCATAATAAATTAATAATAATAATAGTAGTAATAATAATATTAATAATAATAATAATAATAAATAAATAGTAATAACAGTAATAATAATAATAATAATAATAATAATAATAATAATAATAATAATAATAATAATAATAATAATAATAATACCCACATAAACAATAAAACAAAAAAAATTAAACATTAATAGTCCTACTGTAATGATAATTAACAACATAAAACAAAGCTAAATAAATTACTATTTAACTAATTCATACAAATTTATACTATTTACCCAACTAACAATTACACATCTATATTTCGTATTAACAAAAACACATATCTAAAATTTAGTAAAAACATAACAAACAACACGCACTGCACCAAACAAACCTACATTATTTCTAATTTAAACTAACCTGTACAACATATTTAACTACTCATTTCATGTAATTAATAACTAACTTATCGGACTTACTAAACAAAGCATACTAAAAATGGGAGCTCACAGCAAATTTGAGGCTGTAAACAGCAACAAAGCTCAATCGTCACTCTTCTTTTGGCTCGAGGCTCTTCCCAAAATGCAGCAACAATACTCCCTGTGTGCTTAAACTTTCACCTCTCAAGTGAATGTAGGAAAGAATAAGGCCACTGCATGAATGAAACTTAGATCCGAAATTTATTGACTTCAACATAATAGGTGGGTGGTCAGCAATTATTCCAGGGTCGACAATGGGGTCGAGGTCGAACCCACGGGGTCGGGAGCACCACTATGCTGACCACCGGTCCCCACAAGTGGCAGAGAATCTTTGAGGTTCGACTTCGACCCCAATGGTTCGACGTCGACCCGGCCGGTTCGAGTCTCTTGGCGGGGATCGACCTCACGTGCCGGGTTCGTCAAAGTTACGACCCCGTGCTCCGGGATCGACCACACTATACCAAGGGTCGACTCCGACCCCGCTAATCACACGACCCCGGCCTTGTTAAACACCCTTACTAATTAAACCCGGGTTCGACTTGTTGTTTCGGGGTCGACGTCGACCCCTCTCTCGACCCGGGGTCATTTTCGCCTTTTCGGGCATAAAAGTGTAGGATTTATTGCGGCGGTCAGAAAAGCAAATGCTCAGACTCTGACTGGGCACTGTATTTTGGCACCCATCCAGATTTTATTTGATTCTTTAATTTTCTTGGAAATCACCCACAGGCACAGGCACAGGCACAGCCGTCCTCGGATTTCAATAATCCCCCCGGCCACCTTATCCAAATCTGCTCTCCCCATGGCCAATAATGGTTCATTCTTCATGCATGGCTCCCCTCTCACAACAAAAGTAGAAAACCTTTCGAGTAATCAATGTCTTGCAACCTTAATATATGTCGTGTAATAATAATTAATACTGTTAACCGAGAATTTTGATTGAACAATATTTGAAGAGGATTACAAGGATTACTAAGGGAATTACAAGAATTTAAGCAAAGCTGTAAAGGAATGGAAAATTTTGCAGGAATGTAAAAACGGGAATTAAAATTGCAGAATGAAATAAAATGCAGAAATTGAAGGTAAATCCTCTCAGGGAGTTGTGTGTTGGATGCCCCTGTTCTCTGGAATGCCTCTCTCCTTTTATAGGAGGAGGACTGACCCTCAGACGAATGCAGGCGATTTAATGCATGAGGCACGCGGGCGGCTGATTGACAGGCCTCTTGACTTTCTGCGATGGAGGCGGCGCACGCGGCGACTGACAGTTCCCTGGCGGCATGCGGCACGCTTGACAGCTTGACCTGCGCACGCGGCGGCTTAATTGACAGCCCTGGTTATTATCCGGATAAATCTTGAATTGGCTCGAGCCAAGAAAAATAGATTGGGCCTTTTGGAAGTGTGTTCTCTTTTCCGGATATATTTTCACGGACTGGGCCTCCGGATATATTTTCACGGACTGGGCCATGTAAACTTGGATGGGCTATAATATAAATTTTGTTGGGTTAACAGATGCCCCCCTCGCGCATTTTGTCTGATTAGCATTTTAAGACAAATTTGCGCGCTTAATTTTGGAATTTTCGGCCCATTAGGGCCCATTAGGGACAAAACCCTACATATAAGTAGCTTCCAAGTCTCCATTCATTCATTCTCTTTTCAAAAATTTTCTCTCTCCTTTCTTCTTCTCTTTTTCTCTTCTTCCCTTACTCCTCCACCGGCCGTCGGAAACCACCGGGAATCGTCGCCGTCGTCCAGATTCCGGCCGTAGAGATCGTCGCCGGACGCCGTCAAGGCCGCCGCGCCGCCGCCAGGCCGCCCACGCTCGGAAGCCGCCGCCAGGCCGCCCGCCGCCTCGCCTGGCCGCCCCGGTGAAGCCGCCCGCGCTTGGCCGCCCTCGCCTGGCCGCCTGTCTTCGTCGCCAAGGCCGCCCTTGCACAGGCCGCCGCCGCCTCGCCTGGCCGCCCCGGTGAAGCCGCCCAACGCCATCCGGAAACCGCCCCGCGAGCCGCCCCTCGAAGCCGCCTGCTCCGGCCGCCCGAACGACATTCCAAGGCCGCCCCCGCCTGAAGGCCACCTGCCGCCCAACGCCAAGCCGCCCGGAGTCGCTACGCAAGCCGCCCAAGCAGGTTGCAGGTCGCCACCCCAAGCCGCCTGATCCGGCCGCCCGTCACCACGCGCAAGGCCGCCTGGGCGCCACGCTGAAGGCCGCCTGCTGCCCACCTGGAAGCCGCCCACGCTGAAGGCCGCCTGCTCCTGAAGGCCGCCCAAGCAGGTTGCAAGCCGCCCCATCGTCACGCGCAAGGCCGCCCGAACGCCAACGCAGGCCGCCCAACCAACTCCAAGGCCGCCCCTGCACTGGCCGCCCGCCGCCTCGCCTGGCCGCCCGGTGAAGCCGCCTGAAGCCGCCCGGGGTTGCCGCCAAGGCCGCCCAACAGGCCGCCCCGCTTGGCCGCTCGCCGGAAGCCGCCTGCCCCACGCGTTGGCCGCCTGAGGCCGCGCCACCTGAAGCCGCCCGGCTATTGTTCGAGGGCTCTCTCTGCTTGCAACCAGGTCCTCTCTTATTCGCTTCATGGGCCAGGTTAGTGAGCTATCCTCCATTTTTTATTTTGCTATTTTGTCATGTTAAGATTATGGGAGGGATGTTGGACTGAATTTTGTGAACTTTTCTTGATTCCGCTGGATTCATGCTTGTTTTTGCTAAATTTACCGCTCGTATGATAATTTCGCGTTTCCAATGCCTATTGATGTCGTAGATCACAGCAAGATTACTCACATTGCCTATCACCTCTGACATAGACTTAGAGAACATAGAGCATCATATGGGATTTAGAAAAAGATCATGTGATTTCCTGCTTAGGTGTTAGGTTACCTTAGAGTTACTCTTTACTCATGACATAGGATCTAGTAGAGGACACTACACGGGCTGCCACTTCTTTGGCTCGGGCTGCCCCTCACCAGCCCGGGTCCTCCTCGGCCGCCGCTATTCAGGCCGTCTTTCCTGTGACTCAGGCCGTCTCCGATCGTCGCCCTGAGTCGTCATCGACCGCCACTCAAGGGCCACCAGCCGCTACTGACCAGGCCACCATCTCGTCAGCTCGGGTCGCCCGGAGTCATCAGCCAGGGCAGGCCGCTGCTCCCTTGACCGGATTTGCTGCCTTGTCGCGCAGCATGGCTTTTCAGGTTAAAATGGCTTGATTAGCACCTTCTCATGTTAACTTAAATCTTGTTAACCGCTTGACTTACCCGGGTAACTATGTATGGTACAGGACATTGCCAGGTCCACTCAGCCGCATTTTGTTCAGGCCGTCACCCCTAGTACTGCTCAGGCCGCCACTTCGGCTTCTCCTCTGACTATTCAGGTTTGTCTGATCTTACCTGCTTGTTTCGTTGCCTATGTTCGCATCCCTCAATCTCATGCTTATTTTTCTCATTTGTAGCGTCCGCTTATTCCGGATTCTGATGGTGAGGCATATGAGTTCGATCGTCGGCAGGAGTCAGAGCTTTTTCTTCGGCCGTTTCATAGTACGCCTGAGCGCGCGAATGATTCGAGACGGTTTTTATCTTGCAAGTTACTTGTCACCGAGGCCGCCTTTACCAGTGCCCTTGTGTCTCGCACTAAACCTATTAAATCTCAGCCTCAGCATTCTGGTACTTCTACCTCCAAGTCCAAGGCTAAAGTTCCCAGGACTCAGATTGATGATGACAGCAGCCTAGGTCAGTATACTTCATGGGTGCATCGGATGTCGGGTCGCACTTCTGATTGGCGTGAGTGGGGGATTGATGAGGCCATCTGTCTATCCACTAAGCGTGTGGTGATAGACCATCGCTTGCTTTACTATCTTATGGGCTTCTGGAACTCCTCTGTTAATGCTTTTCAGCTTCCTTGTGGATTCGTTGGCCCTACACTTCTTGATGTGGTGATGATCACGGGGCTTCGTGTGGTCGGATCGGAGTTGACTCAGTCCGCTGTTGATGATCCTAGACTTGGTGCGTCGATTTGCCCTTCGGGCAAAGAGGCCAGGCGATACCCGGCTTTCATTATGCACAATAAGACGTCGGGGCCTTATCCTTCTACGCGAGATGAGCATGTAGCTTTCCTTTTACTATGGTTTAGCCGGTTTGTTATTTGTTCCAGTGCTCGTACTGTTCTTAGTATTGCACTGCCTCTCGTCTTAGGGCTTATGAGTACGGAGACTCGAGCTATAGGCTCCTACTTTCTCGGCACTCTGTTTAGCGGCCTGGCTAAGCTTTCTGATAAGCTGGCCGAAGGACTAGATCCTTCTACCACTGCTTCTGGGCCGCTATGGTTCTTGCAGTTATGGGTCCAGCTATATTTTCCCCAGTTGTTCACAGGGGTACTCCGCCCTAGTCCGCATGAGGTTTCGGAGGGTGATCCGTTAGGTGAGATATTGGCTGCTCAGTCTGTGAGGATTAGTCGGGATGGCCTTCTGAACCGAGATGGTCTGGGGATTATCCACTGGCTTTATCATTATCGGCCGTCCTACCATGACTTATTTGTTTATGCCTCCATTCATCGGTTGCTGGCTACGCTGATATGTCTCCCTACTCATCCACGTGGCATTCATGGGGAGTTTACATGGAATATCAGCATGAAACCTCACATGCTTTTGAGTGGGGTGAAGAGGACTGACGCTTATAACCCTTTCATCGCTGAGCCTTATTGCCCTCACCTGCTTGCTCGCCAGTTCGGCTGCCACCTCGGGCTTCCTCGCCGGGTGAAGTGGCCGACTCGTTTTACCAGGAAGGAGAGGATGACACCCGCAGTTATCAAGGCTGTGATAGCCTTTTCGTCTCGTCTGACGCTCTCCAGCTATCTCCCGTTTACTCCGACTGGATCGCTGGCTGCTGGTTTTATGGCGTGGTGGACGCCGTACATCACTTCTATTTTGCCGCCCTATGATCAGCTGGCGTCTCGTTTTGGAGATTCAGCTCCTTCGCGTCAGTCTCGTGTTTCAGCTTCCCGCGGTGGTCCCTCGAGGTCCAAGAAGTCCCAGTCTGGTCCAGCCTCTTCCTCCCGTAAGCGTCGAAGAGGTATGTTGAATCATTTCATTGTCAATACAACGCTTCATACACTGCCCCTTTTTATGCTGTTTCTTTGTCTGCTGAGGATGCTTCAGTTAGCAACGAGCGGTCTGGTTCTGACGAGGAAGATGCCAGTTCTAGTGATGATAGATCACGCTCAGGTGATGAGGAGGGTCATGAGGGCGATAAGGAGGACCATGAGGATGAGTCGGTAGACCCCTATGATGATGATGATCATGGCCAAGCGGACGATCATGTTGCTGATATTCCTGTGGCCGCCGATCCCAGGCACCAGATGATAGACGCCGCGACGATCGGCGCTGCGAATTCTTTGCCTGCAACTACTGCCGACCAGGTATGTTTTGCCACTGTTAGACTTTTTATTTGCATTTCTCTTTTTTAGTATCATAATGACATCGCGCTTGACCGCTCAGGTTGATCCACGCTTCTCTCGGTCCGCGATTGGTTCAGCTGGCCATGACTTGGTTCCACGGGTATTTCTTGGTTGTCTTCCTTCTCATTTTATGCTTATTTTGTTTAAGCAAATGAATTCTAAGGATGTTTGTGTCCTCCAGGTTCCTCCTGCAGATATTATTCAGGCTGCGGATCATATTTTCCAGACTAGTCAGGCTGGCCCTTCGGTGATCCCTCAGGTATTTTTATTGATTATGTCGTTTCTGTTTTTCTTTTCCAAGGACATGTTTTAAGGATCTCCCTTTCTAGCTTCCTATGGACCAGGCAGACCATCCTACTACTGCTGCTCCTATTACTTCAGCTGATTCAGTCGCGCCGCCTCTTCCGGTATGGCTCACTTCAGCTTTCGTGGTTATGAGATTTTCTTGGCATACACTTATGTGAAGCTGTCTTCAGGTACCCATGATCCGTGCCTCAGTCCCAGCGACCTCTCTGCCAGGTCCTTCGGTGCCTACTCCTGCTGACCGGGTTGTTTCATCATGCGAGGCGTTTGACCGCCTTCTATCTACTCATGTTGATCGGCTCTCCACTGAGGTGTTTTCTAGTCTTGATCGCATGTTAGACGACGTCAGCGCAGTTTCTGCCTTTACCGAGGATGCTGACTTTCTCAGCTTTTCAGAGCGCGTTGCTGATTTAGCTGTTTCTTATCCTGCTTTCAGTAGCTCTGCAGATCAGTCTGCTCAGGATCTGACGCTGCTTGATGACCTCGAGGCACGATATCGCGAGGTTTGTCTTCAGATAGAGGCTATCCACCCTCAGCGCGAGCAGTTGTCTACTGATCGCGGGGTTAGAGAGAGTCGCAGATCCCATCTTAGGGACGTTGCTACGCGAGCAGAGTGTGATATTGAGGAGGCAGAGCGTTTCATTCTTGAGATGAGACGTATCCTTCAGGAGGCTAATGTGGAGCTTGCTACCTTAGAGCCTGTCTTGGCTGATATTTCTTCCCGAGCTGCTGAGTTAGAGACTTCCTATGGTCGTTTAGCCGCAGATGAGCGTGACTTATCGGCTGAGTTATCGGGAGTTCGGACTCGTCGGCTTCGGTTGTCGGTTCGCGCTCGTGCTTCGGCGGCCGCACTTCTTCATCTGACGGACATGTTCGAGCGCACTCGTGATCAGTGGGCCCTTATGCGTCGGCGTATACTGGGTGGTGTTAGGCAGCCTCTTCCTTAGTTTTTTGCACTGTTTCGTTTTCAGTACACTTTTGGGTCAGCCCATCGGCCTTGTGGTGGGCAACTCTTGCCTTTACTTTGGGATATTACTGTTATTTGGCCACTTTTGGCCGAGCTTGTGACTTGGCCACTTTTTGATGCACTTTGCGTTTCTTATTCAGATTCCCACACTGATGGATAAAACACTTTGAGGTATTTTGCATTTATACTCTGTTTGTGTTCTTGGCCATCGATGTCCATCAGTTTGTATGCACCATTAAGTAGTCTTTGCGTAACAATGAATGGTCCTTCCCAATTTGGAGACCACTTGCCTGTTTCATTGTCACGCACCCCCGAGGGTAGAATCACCTTCCATACTAGGTCTCCCTCGTTAAAAATTTTGCCTCGAACCCTCTTGTCGTAATGTCTCGCCATTCTCATCTTTTGGCGACGGATATTTTCCAGAGCGGTCAGCTTGTCGCCGTCTGCTGTCTCCAATTCTTGCAACATGGCCTCTTCATACTTAGATAAGTCTAAGTGATGCTGCTGAGCCACCCTTAGAGAAGGAACTGTTATTTCCAAAGGCAAAACGGCGTCATGACCATATGTCAAGTAGTACGGCGTAAACCCTGTAGCTGTGGATTTAGAGTTTCTGTAAGCCCATAGAACCTCTAATAAGGTCTCATGCCATTTCCTAGGCTTTTCGCCTACCGCCTTTTTGATCATACTTATTAAGATCTTATTGGTGGCTTCAGCCTGACCATTTGCTTGGGGATAGTACGGAGTAGAATGATAGATGCGGATTCCAAACTGCTTGGCAAAAGCTATAAACTTTTCGCCAGTGAACACTGTACCTTGATCGGCAGTGATTGTTTGGGGAATCCCAAATCGATGTATGAGCTCAGTTACGAACCTAATTACATCGCTTTGGTCAATTTTCCTGATTGGCCACGCTTCTACCCATTTGGTGAAGTAATCAGTGGCCACTAGTATGAATGCATGGTTTTTGGATGACGGTGGATGAATTTTTCCAATGATGTCCATCCCCCAGCCACGGAATGGCCAAGGCTTAATGACCGTATGTAATTCTTCCACCGGTACCCTTTGAATCGGGCCGTGCTTTTGGCAAGATTCACACCCGCGAGCATACATGATACAGTCCTCCATGATGGTTGGCCAAAAGTATCCATGACGGTGGATGCTCCATCTCATGCTCGGCCCTGCCCGATGAGAGCCGCATATCCCCTCATGGACTTCTCCCATTACCAACTTAGCATTCTCGGGGCCTATACACTTGAGCAATAATCCATCAACCGCCCTTCGGAATAGTTCGCCATTGACCAGCACGTACCGCAGAGCTTTTACCTTTAGCGAGTTATCTCCCCCAGATGACGGGTTCTCGAGGTACTGTATGATCTCGGTCCTCCAATCACCACTCTCTTGTTGGTCCTCAGGTTCACTTGTGATGGCGGCAATGTGTGGTGCCCCCCTAGGGCGACAAGACTGCCAGCCTGAAGCAAGTTGTGCAGCCTCGTTGGCCTCTTGATTTTGGCTTCTGGGTACATGTGTGATGGTAGCGTCCGAAAATTTGCTCAAAAGTTCTAGTGCTGTCTCATAGCACTTAATCAATCTGGGACTCTTGCATTCATATTCTCCGGTTAACTGCTTCAGGATGACTTGGGAGTCTCCAAAAATTGTAATTGATTTCGCACCTTTAAGCAATGCAGTTTCGAGGCCGAATATCAAAGCTTCGTATTCTGCTTGATTGTTGGTGGTGCCAGGCTCTAACTCCCGAGCAAGCTTCCAATGTTCCCCAAGAGGACTAGTGATTGTAATGCCGGCCCCCGAGCCGCTGTTTGCACAAGATCCATCAAAGGTTAACTCCCACGGTTCGAATCCTATAAAGGAAGCTTCTCGGGGATCTTCTGACAGAACCAACGAAGGGTGTTGAGCTAAGAAATCAGCTAAAGCTTGTCCCTTGACTGCCTTTTGAGGAACGTGTACAAGGGTAAAAGGACTGATCTTCATAGCCCACTTAGCTTGTCTACCCTTCAATGCTGGTTTATGCAAAAGGGTCTTCACCAGGTCAAAGGGAGCCACTACATGAACTGTTCTTGGCAGCATGTAGTGTTCTAACTTGTTGCAGGAGTATACTAGGGCGTAGCACAATTTTTCTAATGCAGTATATCTTACCTCTGGCCCTTGTAGAGTCTTGCTAAGGTAATAGATAGCCCTTTCCTTGCCGCCTTCATCGTCCTGTGCAAGTAAGCACCCGATAGATTCTTCGGCGGCCGATATATATAGTTTCAAAGGTATTCCAGGTTTTGGCGGCACTAATACTGGAGGATTGACCAATGCTCTTTTTATTTCTTCGAAGGCTGCTTGATGCTCAGTCGTCCAGAGAAACTTCTCGTTCTTTCTTCCTTTAAGCAAGGTAGTGAACGCTTTCATCTTGCCGGCAGCATTGGCAATGAATCTCCTTAGGAAATTGATTTTGCCCATCAATGATTGTAACTCTTTGAGATTGGTTGGTGCACGAGCCTCCATAATGGCATTAGCTTTGTTCTGGTCTACCTCAATGCCCCTCTCATGTACCAAGAAACCTAGGAAGTTCCCTGCGGCCACTCCAAAGGCACACTTAGCTGGATTAATTTTCAATCCATGCTGTCTCATTCGGATGAAGGCACCTTCCAGGTGAGCCAAGTGTTGGCCAAATTCACATGATTTTACCACTATATCATCAATGTACACTTCAAGTGTGTGACCGATTAAATCATGAAAAATCATGTTCATGGCCCTTTGGTATGTTGCCCCCGCGTTTTTTAATCCAAAGGGCATGACTACCCATTCAAAGATGCCAACTGGCCCTGGGCAACGATAAGCTGTTTTGTGTACATCATTTTCAGAAATGAAGATTTGATTGTATCCAGAATAACCATCCATTAACGATAAAAACTTGTGGCCGGCGGCCGCATCTACGAGCATATCGGCCATAGGCATCACATACTCATCCTTGGGTGTTGCCAAGTTTAAATTCCTAAAGTCTATACAGACTCTTAATTGACCGTTCTTTTTTATAACAGGTACAATATTTGCAAGCCATTCCACATAACGACAAGTTCTAATGTAACCTGCTTTAAGAAGTTTCTCGATTTCGGCCTTTATTTTTGGGATGGTGTCTGGGTCGAATCGTCTTGGCGGCTGCTTATGAGGTCTGAGTTCTGGGTGCGTTGGCAACTTATGTTCCACTAGCTCCCTTGATAGTCCTGGCATATCTGTGTATTGCCACGCGAAACAATCCTTATACTTATGAATCAACTCCACTAGCTGGCGTCGCTTTTCATCCGATAATGACGCACTGATCTTGGTCAACTTTGGTTCCGCCTCTGTCCCGAGGTTGATGTCTACAAGTGGTTCATTGGCTTCCGGACTAGGCAACGTCCGCTTTATGGGGGATGGCCACTCAGATGGCCGAATGTCAGTTGGGTTTTTGGACTTGATTTCGGCACCCATCATTATTTCAGTGTTGGCGAGCCGCTGCAACAAGTCTTTATAAATGTCGGAGCTGCTCGTCATGCAGAGCATGATGCTTCATGTCGGCTATCTGCAGAACGTAACTTGAAGCCGCTTGTTGTGAAATCAATGGATTCCAGATCTATATTCATACCAATTAAGGCTGATGCAGGTTGGATGTCTTCTAAGTAGAAGATCGCCTCATCATTGTTGGCGTCCGGTCCTGCGAAGGGTTGAGGATCTGCCTCCACCAATTCTATCTGGTCACCATCCCAAATCAACAAATGTTGGTGGAGGGTGGATGGCACACACTGCGCCATGTGAATCCAGTCGCGCCCAAGCAATGCTGAGTAACACGTCTTGGATTTCACGACAAAGAAGGCCACCTTGATGGTCTTGGATCCAATAGTGACGTCCGCCGTTATGAATCCGGCAGGTTGTGTTGCTTCCCCTACAAAGCTGCACATTCTGACCCTGGTAGGGATCAGATCCTTTTCACTCTTTCCTATCTTCCTCAAAGTCGTCATCGGCATCACATTAGCTGCCGCTCCATTATCAACAAATACTCTGTTTACAGGACGTCCATCGATGTGAGCCTTAACATACAAGGGCTTCAATTGCCTTGTCTGGGCAACTTCGGGTTTGGCAAACTGTGCCACAGCCAACTTTGAAGCATCATGTCGGCCGCCAAGTTCTTGTGTGGGCGGTGCATCCCTGGTTGGATGGGATAATTCGGCTATCATTTCATCCATTCTTTCGATAAGCCTCGCGAATGATGGCTCTTCCTCATCCCATATCTCGGATTCGGTATCGCTTATCTCTTCATCGGCCGCCAATCCAAAGACCCGTATAGGCACGGAGGGATCATTCGGCCCTTCTTTCCTATCGTCAGCTTCTTTAAGTTCTTTGTCCAAATTTTTCCAAAAAACCTCATCTTCAAGATCCATGCCGTCTAATTCAACATGAGGCTCCTCATCAATATTGAGGTTCACATTTCCCCACATATCATCTTCATATCCTTCGTCAATATTCATGTCATCCATCGTGCCACGTTCATCGGTCATGATGCCAAGGACGCTAATCCCAACTTTCGGCTTGTCGAGATTGGCCTCCACAGCGGCCTCCACCTCTGTAGGTGTAATAGCACCAAAATTCACTTGTGATGCCTCATTGGTCGCTTGAAGTGCTTCACTAGTTGATTTCGTTTCAACTTGTGTCTGTGACTTCTTCTGGGTTTCTACAGTTCTGCAATAGGCCGTGAATCCTTCAAAACTGTGTGGTTCACTTCCAAATTCACCGGCTTCATGAGCCGCCAAATACGCCATGTATTTCATCAGTACACTAGCCATAGCCATGTTTGAAGGAGTCATGTCCATTTTGTCCAGCTTCTCAATGAACTTCTGTCCCGCAGACTTGACCTTGTTTCCTCCTTCATCAGATTCGGTTATGGCGACCGCTTTTCCTTTGTCATTAGAAGCTGATGATGAAGTGTTAGTCTGAGGAAGTCCAGCTTTGGTTACTTTAGGCCTTGTTGATGATGACGGCTGAGGCTTTCGTTCTACCCACTGCAGCCTTTCTCGTACTGGCCTCCTAGTGGTAGAAGGTGATGGTGGTTGTAACCTTTCCCTCACTGGCCTCCTGGCGGAGGAAAGCGGTGGCTGCATCCTCTCCCGTATTGGTTCCCTAGCGGAAGGTGATGGCGCCTGAGGTGGTCTTCTTGAGGCCTCATAAAATCTTTCTTCACGAGGTGGTATGGGTGAATCAGGTTCCCTTGCCACCGTCCTACTGTGTGTCTTCTCGTGAAGGGGTCTCTGCTGTTGGGATGTCTCTCCTTTGAAATAAGTTGGTTGTACTGGCTTCCGAGGCCTGGAAGATTCCAACTTATGAATTTGTGCCTCCCACTGCCGCATTTCCTCGGCATATCGTCTTTGAGCCCGCCTAAATTGACTCCTGGTCATGGGTGGCGGCTCCTTGTGGGTGGCTTTGTTCTGAGCCCTATTCTTCATCCACCTTTCAATCTCAACTGGATGTTCTGGTCGCCTCATTAAGGTTGGAACCACCTGTACACCATGCCTATAATCACGAGCAATGGGTTGGTGTTTTCCATTGTCATGGATCTCCACCGCCTGCTTAGAGATCTCAACCCTCAAAGGAGGGTTCTTCTTCTTGTGGTGCTCTCTTTCCTCAGCTTCCAGGACCTTCTTGAAGTCCTCTTTTGACATGCTCATAAACCTGGGTTGTTTACTGCACAACTCTTTTCTTTCATGATCGGACTCATCAGATAATAAGTCCACATCCTCCTCCTCGATTTCAATGTATTCCTTTCCTCTATTATTCTGGCTACTGGAGCCACCATCTTCTGGATTTGGGATGAGTCCAGAAACACCAATTGGCAATTGAGGGAATGGATCTAAATCCACTTTCATACCTGCAATTTTTAAACGACCTTCTTTTATTTTGTTCTGTATGGCCGTTCTAAAACTCCTGCATTTAGTAATGCTATGAGTATACGAATTATGCCACTTACAAAATGCTCGGCCCCGAATTTCCTCGGCCGCTGGTAATTTTTGCCCTTCAGGCAACTTGATCACACCGTCTTTGAGTAGGGCATCGAATACTTGGTCCGCTTTGCCCATGTCAAAAAGGTCTTCTTCAGGCTTATACTTAGCCTCTCTTTGTTTTGGCGGCTTGAGAGCTGCACATGTATGTGGTTTGGTTGTCTGTACTAGCTCAGCAACAACCACCTCTACAGGTTCGTCCTCATCATCACTGAGTTTTATTTCTTCGAAATGGACTCGACGCATAGGACGTCTCTCTTCCTGCTCCCTCAGGAATTTTTCCACACGGGCCGCTCTCTCGGCCAGCTGGGCAAGGTCAGTTGCATCCTGCACAATTAAATGTTCTCTCAATTTCGGTAGCATATTAGCCACTGCTATATTGGCTATTTCTTTATCGGGTATTGCTATAGTACATCGGCCTTTAATGCGTTGTAATCTATTAATAAAAGAACTTGCCGTCTCATCGGCAAATTGTTTGGTGTTAGTGAGATCTGCAAGACTAACCTGCGACAGAGGTGTATAAAATCTGTCGTGAAATGCCCGCTCGAGATCGGCCCAATTTTGAATTGAATTTGGCCGCATGGATGCAAACCAGACAAATGCGGGTCCAGTCAAAGAAGAACTGAACAATCTTAACTTCAGCCAGTCGTTGGCCGTTGCTTCCCCACACTGAGCAGTAAACCTGCCCACGTGTTCTACGGTTGATTTGCCGTCGTCACCCGAGAACGTGGTGAACTCGGGCATTTTGAAGCCTTTAGGGTAAGGCTGCATGGTGTCTACCCAATCCGGGTATGGTTTCCTATATGTGGGCCGTTCCATCGGCCTTAATTGAATGCCGAAATGTTGTTGCATCATATCTGCTAACAACTCGGGCGACACTACAGGCGCCTGTGCAGGAGGCATGGCAGCTTGTTGATATATGGCGGCCAGATGAGCCATGGCGGCCTGAGGTATGGCGGCTTGAGTCATGTTGGCGGTCGAGGCCAAGTTGGTGGTCGGATGACTCATGTTGGTGGCCGGACGACTTATGTTGGCGGCCGGGTATGGGTTGGCGGCCTGAGGTGGCAGGGCGGCCTGGTGTGAACTGGAAGCCTGATACTGGGTAGCCAAGTGTGGACTGGCCTGTTGCTGGGCAGCCTGAAGTGGGTTGGAGGTCTGAAACTGGGCGGCCTGCAGGGAGGCGGCCTGATGATATGTGGCCTGAGGCAATGGGGAGGCCTGATGATGGGCGGCCTGAGGCAATGGGGAGGCCGCCTGATAGGAGGCCTGATGCAATGGGGAGGCCTGATGATGGGAGGCCTGAGGCAATGGAGAGGCCGCCTGATAGGAGGCCTGATGCAATGAGGAGGCCGCCTGGGCGGCCTGAGGCACTGGGGAGGCGGCCTGATGGGTGACCTGAGGCATGTGGGCAACCAAAGGTATGTTGGTGCCTTGAGGTTGCATGTGTCCTCCTCCAGTATTATGCATGGCGGCTGGGATGGGAGCCGCCACTCCAAATGGCGGAACAGATGTCATTAAGTATCCTGATGGAGCATACATCATAGGAGATGGTGCTCCAAACTCAGATAGTGATGGCTGGCCAGTCCCCCAAGTCTTTTGTAGACCGCCATACGGTCCTGTAAGGCTTGGTGACATATTCAGGCCAGGGATATATCCCTCTTGTGGAGTACGCAGGGATCCACATATCCTGTCAGTTTGGTCGGCCATGGCAGGCCGCAATACATCCATAAGGTGCCTTGTTAGTAAAGGCATGAATTCAGCCATCGATTCATTCATCGATAGCCGTATTTGTTCCGAAAAAGTTGGGACTTGCATTATCCCCTGCGGTGGTTGAGAGGTAGTCGATGTATCATCGACGTTCTCAGATGGCGTTCTTACTGGAGTTTCTTCATGCAGCGACATTTCTCCAAATCTTTGTGTTAAATCCCTTACTATTCGTCCGGATCTGAGTTGCATACACTTTCAAGCGGATATGGTTTCCACTTCGGGTCCCACTGGGCGTGCCAATTTGTTAACCGAGAATTTTGATTGAACAATATTTGAAGAGGATTACAAGGATTACTAAGGGAATTACAAGAATTTAAGCAAAGCTGTAAAGGAATGGAAAATTTTGCAGGAATGTAAAAACGGGAATTAAAATTGCAGAATGAAATAAAATGCAGAAATCGAAGGTAAATCCTCTCAGGGAGTTGTGTGTTGGATGCCCCTGTTCTCTGGAATGCCTCTCTCCTTTTATAGGAGGAGGACTGACCCTCAGACGCATGCAGGCGATTTAATGCATGAGGCACGCGGGCGGCTGATTGACGGGCCTCTTGACTTTCTGCGACGGAGGCGGCGCACGCGGCGACTGACAGTTCCCTGGCGGCATGCGGCACGCTTGACAGCTTGACCTGCGCACGCGGCGGCTTAATTGACAGCCCTGGTTATTATCCGGATAAATCTTGAATTGGCTCGAGCCAAGAAAAATAGATTGGGCCTTTTGGAAGTGCGTTCTCTTTTCCGGATATATTTTCACGGACTGGGCCTCCGGATATATTTTCACGGACTGGGCCATGTAAACTTGGATGGGCTATAATATAAATTTTGTTGGGTTAACAAATACATAGACTTGTTGCAATTTCGTCATTACAATAGAAACCATTTAAGAAATATGCATATGCAAACATAAAAATAATAATAATAAAAAAAAAGCATACTGTAATTCTCATAACATATTCTTCTATTATACAAAATATACAATTTTATCCATCACACAACACAACTCTCACATCACATATATGATGTCAGTATATGCAAGACACCACCTGCACACAATCTCTTCCCAACTTATTGAGCTTGGATTTGAGCCGGTGGTTAAGTAGAAATTGCATGAGGAATTCACTCCCTCCAAATTAACTTGGTTGCTTACCAGAAATTGAGACATCAAATGAGTCGTACGATCACAAATATAATAATTTAATTAATAATAATTGACTAGCAACAATATAATCTGCAGATTATATGCAAGTGCAGACATCACATGAAACATTACTCCAATCACTGCTATCTTTTTCTAGTAAATGCATGTGAATGAATATTTCAATATTTCAAAATACATAAATTAAATATAAAGAGAGATATATGGGGGAGAGTGTTATTTTAATTGACGGTTACGTGAATAATCTATTCTAGTTTTGTTTATTTTTATTTTTACATTTTTTATTTTTTATTTTTGTTAATAGTATCAGTGCCACGCATCGTGTAATCAGCTACTTGAAGATACTCCCTCCGTTCCTTTTTAATTGTTTCTTTCAACTCAATTTCAATAACCAAAGTTTGCATTAATTAACTCATAAATTTATATTTTTACCCTTCAACTAAACTCATTTTTAATAAATGTCAACAAATAGCATTTATGTAAAGTGAAGGGCAATTTAGTAAAAATATAGTATAACTACCTATAACTACCCAAAAATGACAACTATTCTGAAATACTTTTTACTCTCTAAAAAGACAACTAAAAAGGAATGGGGAGTATATAATCATGCAAGTTTATTTGGAGTTTAAAATGCGGCATTAAATTCACCTCAACCACTACCTGCAATGCAAGTCTCCAAAAAATAATTTTATAAAAAATGAAAGGAGGGAATTGAAATCGAAAGAAATGAATGATTATTTTAAACACGCCGACGACAACATGTTGTTTGTCTATATAAAGACGAGTCCGCAGGTTCCCATTACCTACCATACATAGTCACATTATATCATCAGTCATTACTGATTACATCTCTCAATTAAATTCTAAAAACATCATATCGAATGGCAGGTGCAGCAGCAGCAATGAATTCGAAGGCAATATGCTTGGCGTTGGTGGCCGGATTGCTGCTGGCGTCGGTTGCCCAAGGGGCGATAAGCTGCGGCACGGTGGTGGGATACTTAGCTTCATGCGTCCCTTACGTCACCAACCGTGGGGCACTGGGCGGCTGCTGTGGTGGCGTTCGGGGCCTCTACGGCGCCGCCAGGACCACCCCAGATCGCCAGACTGTCTGCGGCTGTCTTAAAAGTCTGGCCGGAGGATTCAGGGGAATTAACTACGGCAAGGTTTCTGGACTCCCCCGAACCTGCGGCGTTTCTATTCCTTACAGCATCAGTCCTGGTACCGATTGCTCCAGGTATATGTACTAATGTACTACTGCATGTATAATAATAATAATAATAATAATAATAATAATAATAATAATAATAATAATAGTAATAATAATAATTAACATTAACTAATATGCAGTATTGCAGTGCTGGGACTAATTAATGATGTAATTTTTGAACAGGGTACGGTAAGGGAAGGCGCATGAATTGTTGCATGGTGGAGGGGATGCTACTCTATATATAAAGAAGTATTTAGCAAAATAAGAGGGCGTGCGTGCCTTGTGGGTTTGGAGCCACAAGAGCTTAGCTTCTTGGGAAGATTATATAAACGGCATCATGTAATGATATACTATGTGATGTTATTACCGGATATATAATATAATACTGGCTACTACTCCATTAATTAATTAGATCGTCTCTTTTTATACTACTATATGTATGTATGTCCGTACGCGTGTGTTTGTCACCAATAACAGCTATCTACTTTATTGTCTTAGCTTACTGTTGTTGAGGTTTTCGTTTATCATATAAATTAAATTGCTTCCGTCGTCATTTCTAATTATTATCAAGTACTTGTGCTACAATCTTAGCATATCTTTTCCTGTTTCTTGTTCCCTGAATAACTAAAATACTTCTATTACCGGACGGAGCTTTATTCAATGATTAATTGACGTATTGTATTCAACGCTGATCTAAGCTACAAATTCAAAGCATAAATATATAATAGAGGTAATAACTAAAATAGGCCACCAAGTCATTTCCTACTTTCTTCTCTTTTTTTTCCAAAATTTTTATTTTATTTATATTTAAAAAATAATTAAATATTAATTGTCAAATCTACACATCATATAGCATTAATAAATAAATATATTAAATTCTCAAACTCATTACCATTAATATTTCAATCCAACCTGCAACCATATATCAGTAAATAACGTATAAATAAATAAATTAAAATTATAAATTCATTACAATCATATTATATAAATTTTTAAATTACCTTTTATATAATGTGATTGTAATAAAAGGTAACTTAAGAATTTATATAATGTGATTGTAATGAGTTTACAATTTTTTTTTTGGTGACACAGCCTAAGAATAATGAGTTTACAATTTTAATTTATTTATTTATATTTCCTCTGGTTTTTTGTTTGCTACGGACCCATCCAGTACGCAGTCCAATGTATATTTTAAATCGTTAATAACTAAATTTCGTACAAGTAAAAATTCTAAAAGTTTGAAATTGAAATCTACAAGACGAGACGAATCTAACAAGATCTCACTTGGCTATATGTTAACTTGTATAACTATGATAAAACTTCAAGTAAACTGATTATGTGAATAGTGTCATATTCCCCGATGTAGCTATCTTTAAAAAACGGATGAAGTATGTGATTTATTAATATGTGGTTGTAGGATAGATTGGAATTATTAATGGTAGTGTGTTTGAAAGTTTAATATATAAAAATAAAAATGAAGTAGTGATGGGTAAAAAACGGAGGAATTATTTATTAATGTGATTTGATGGGTAAGTTTGACGATTAATATTTAATTATATTTTAAAATGAAAATGAAATGAAAATATTGGAACAAGAAAAAAACAAGTAGGACATAAATAATGACACAAAATGAGTATTACTTATTTTAATTACATAAAATAAAAAATAATGGAAAAAAAACCAAAATAGGCCACCAGAAGGAGTCATTTCTACTTTTAGGCATCGCGGCCCGAATTCCAGCCGAATGGCCTAAATTCAGGCCCGAAATCCTTCTAATGGCTCATTTACCTAAATCAAAGTATGGTGGCCCAAAAGTGAAAATGACTCCTTCGGGTGGCCTATTTTAGTTATTATCTCTATATACTATTAGCCAGAATATACGTTTCGTGAAAAGACGACGACGACAAGAAAAAAAAAAAAAAAAAGAAAAAGAAAATGGATGTCATTTAAAATTCCGTCGCCTCATATATCACGCAACGAACAAGACGATAAAATCATTTCATCCACTTCCCCAAAATCATATACTACCTCCGTTCCTCTTTAAATGCACGTTTTGACTTTTGTCACTGTTCATTGAGTAGCTTTGACTCAACTTTTTAATACAATTATATAAGATAAAATATAGTCAAGTGATATTTTGTTGGATTCGTCTAATCGTATAGATTTAGAATATCAAACTTTCATAATTTTTATTTATGGAATTTGAGTTATTACGGATTAAAAATATGTATTGGATTGCGTAAAATGTGTGTCCGTAGCACTTATATCTAGGAACGGAGGAAGTATATGCCATCCGCTCCGCCACAATTTAATACTTCCTCCGTCTCGATATAAATGTTACGTTGGACTTTTTGACACTATTCATTGTGTAACTTTGATTCAAATTTTTATCATAGCTATGTAAGGAAAAACATAGTCAAGTGAGATCTTATTAAATTTGTCCAATCTTATAGTTTTAGACAATCAACTTTTTATAAGTTTTTATTATACACAATTTAAGTTATAAACCGTTAAAAATGTGTATCGGCAAACGTGTCGGAAGGGAATGTAACAATTATATTGAGACGGAGGTAGTATATCAAATTGAATTGGTCTCTCTAAATTAAACTCATGTAAGAGAGAGGACTCCTGGAAGCTTCTTAGAATTAATTAATATTATCAAACTGTACTGTGTGAATTATGATCAATATATATTGTGATAGATCGGGTAGATGAGATGAGGGTCTACTCAATGCCACTGATGAGCATTCAATACTTCAACTACTAAATTTCGATATCAAAGAAAACGAAATATTTGCGAATCATTCTTTTAATTTGTCGCTATTTCTAGGGTTGGGCACGGTTCGGTTATCCTGGGTTTTTGAGGTATTTGTATTTGTATTTGAATCGGACAAATACTTCATCGAAGTATTTGTATTTGTAACCGGACTCCTCGGTTAACCGGGGGTTCGATTTCGATTCGATTCAGCAGTTAAGCGATTCGGTTCGAATATTTTATCCAAACCTATTAAACTTTATAATCAAATCTTGATTTCTTAATTCTTAATCTTTTGTAGGTCTATTTTTGAGGTTATTGCATTACAATAAAAAATATCATATAGTTGTCGAATTCGATGATTCCTTTTAGTGTTATAAAAATATACTAGTAAGTAACCCGTCGAGACTCGACGGGTATAATTATATATTTTATATAATATATATTTATATTATATAAAGGAATAATAAATTATATTTTGAGTAATGAAAAATGTGTAATGATTTATATATATTCGAAAGATGATGTAAATGATAATATAATTAAATTATTTTTACAACAAAGAAAACATATTATATCATCTTCTTTAGCTTCTGTGTCTTGTCCGGTACAAACTTAAAGCATCCCAATAAAAATAATTATTAAAATAATCTTTTTATTTAGTTTGATATTTAAATTAAAATAAAACAAAATTTAAATATAAATATTAAACCCAATATGAAAAATTCCCTCATAATTTGCTGAGAATTTCTTTGCTGGAAATCTCATTGGTATGGGCTAGTATAACACTATCTTTAAATGTCTAAATTTGAAGTGGTGCAGTTTATATTACTATATGTACTTGAAAAGATTGTCGCTATATAATTACCCAAATTCGGAAATGTCATATCTGATTGTACATCTCCAAAATCAATACTGGCATTACCATCACCTACATCAAGTATCTATTTTGAAAATTTTATGTCATATATAAATTTTATTGTAAACAACATTTGTTGTGGTATCTTGAGTTAATCCCTATTAATTGCATATTAATATTTTGAGCCACATCTTGCTAGTGACACAAAATATTGCAACATAACTGTTCGTGACTAAAAACTGGTTTTGGAATATAATGTCCAATATTCTTTAAAGATTGGCATTGACTTTTATTTATAATCATAGCAAAATAAACTACGGTGAGAATTTTCTCATCTGAAATCGAATGGGGAATCTGGTTAAATCAGATAAGTTCATAATCATTCTATCAATCAAGAATTTTTTACTTTCATGATTTCCCGAAAATTAGTTTAACTCAATTATATGGTTCCGTATCTCGGTTACTATTACTTCCATTGTATAGTTTATTTGAAGGATCTATATTCATAAGAAACATGACTATGCAACCATCATTCAATAATATTTCGTGATTTGGTAATCCAAAATAATTAATCGTGTTTTGATATTTCAATGAAAATAATTCATTGGCATTATCTTTGCTTTTATCCTCTTGACAAATATTGTTAGAACGGATATATATATATATATATATTTATATGCAGACATATGTTTTATGATGTAATCATTGATCGTATCAATCATCTCATTATAGGTTAGTATAACACTGTCTTTAATAATGTTTGGATTTGATGTGGTGCAGTTTATATTTGTATAATCAACAATTGACGCTCTAGGAACTCTTGTAGAGTTTATAGGAATATCACCTGGAAATATCACATCTAATTGTGCATCTCCAAGATCAATATCAACTTTACCAATTACCATCACCTTCATGAAATATCCATTTTGCAAATTTTTGCCATATATAACTTTTATTGTAAACAACATTTCTTGTAATATATTTAGTTAATCCATTTTATTTACATATTAATACTTTGAGTCCACTCTTTCTAGTGACATGACATATTGCAATAGGTGAATAACTATTGGTGGCTAAAAACTGGTTTTTGGAGATAGAATCATATATTTTTAAAATATTGGCATTGACTTGTTTTTAGTCATAGCAAAACAATCTGTCAATGTGAATTTTCTCATTTAAAATCGAATGTGTAAATTGATTAAATCATACGGGCTCATAATCATTCTACCAATAAAAAAATTAAAATTCCATAAGTTGGAAATTTCAAATCTTTTTAAACTGAAAATTGAGATTTCTATATACACATTATTATATCTTTGAAAATGCATAAATAAATAAAAAAAATACAAAAATCTAAATCGGTGGTGGGGTTTAATTATTAAAGTGAGAAGACTATTTGTGTTTAAAATTCTAATGGATTTTGACGTTATTTATTGTTTAACTTTGACTAAATATTATCGTATTTTAATATTCAAGTGTGGTCTTGGTAGAATCGTCTAGGTGTCTAGTTTCAGAATATTTATTTTATAAAATTTTTATTTGTACCCATTTTGAAATATTAAGAATTAAAGAAATGCAAGGAACTTTGAATAGAAAAATAAAAGTGTATTGAAATTTGTGAAGAATAATAAAAATGGTTACTTTTAATAGGATTTGAAAATAATTAAGATTCTAATCATATTTATATTAATTTAATTTATCGAAAAATGAAAAGTGGTCAAATTTCGTGGGATACTAAAAAACAAATACGTGCCAACTTTCGTGGAACCGAAGGAGTAAATAATTAAACATTGAGACACAAACTCACTATGTAAAAAAACTATGCGTATTACTAATAAATATATTGAAAATCTAATATTTTAAAATAAATGAATAAAAACTTAAAATTGTGGGAATAAAAAATGTAAAAATAAAAAATAATTAAATAAAATATGCAAAAAAATGAAACCGATCAAACCATCCAAACATCAAATTCGGACACACATACATCATACAGATGTAGTAAGACTCAAGAACTAATTTACCCAGCAAAAAATAAAAATCGATCAAACCCTTCAAGCATCAAATTTTTGTTACAACATTTAAATTTAATATCATCTAAAAAATTCATTTCTTCACAAGAAAGATGCTAATTAAGAACCCAACAGCATAGAGTCATCAGAAGTGTGACGCACCATAAAAGAAAATTATGTTAAAAGTCTCAAAATAATCACATAAAATCCAAAAAGAAACTAAAATAAATAAATAATATAAACATGAAATTTCAAATATTTTAAAACTGATATTGTGTGAATTCCATATAAATTAAAAATTCATATCTTTTAAAACCTAAAAATTGGGTTAAAAAATTGAAAATTATGGGAATAAAACAATGCAAAAATCTAAAATAAATGTATAATTTGAAATTTTAAATCTTTTAAAAAATAAAAATCGTTGGAATAAAAAATACAAAAATCTAAAATAAATAAATAAAGAACATACCAAAATCTAATATAAATAAAGGTAAATATGCAAAATTTTAAATTTCAATTCTTTTAAAAATTGAAAATATGGAAGTTCCATATAAATTGAAAATTTCATACTCCCTCTGTTTATTTTTGGTGCAGCTTTTAGAGTGCTAATACTATTTACCATCACACTTTCAATTAAAGTTTTATCACAGTTATAGAAGTTAAAATATAGTCAAGTGGGATCTTGTTAGATTCGTCTTGTCTTGTAGTTTTTAAATATGGAACTTTTAGAATTTTTACTTGTACGGAATATTAGTTATTAATGGTTTAAAATGTGCATTTGACTGCGTGCTGGGTAAGTCCGTAGCAAGAATAAAAAACGGAGGGAGTATCTTTAAAAAATGAAAATTTGGATTTCCATATCCAAATCAATATATATTTTATCATAAATAAATAATATATAAATAACAAATGTAAAAATTTAAAATAAATAAATAAAAATGCAAAAATTTAAGAAAATTGGAAACTTAAAATGGAGACACCAAATTAAATTTTGACTTGGTTGACCACTAATGGTTTTAATAATATATAGATTAGTATATTTAAAAAAATTTAATCTAGTGTCTATTTCAATAATGGGTATTCTTAAGGGCAAAAAATCAATATAAGATATATTTTTAATAATAATCTTTACTTTTTAATATTTATTTTATTATATACTTAGAGAATTAAATAAATAATAATATATGTTATTGATATAGAATTATGCACCATTAAATATGTATTATACATACAACATATATGACTTTTTTAAACACAATAAATATATTCGGTTCGGTTCGATTAATCGGAGAAAAAAATTAAAGTATTTGTATTTGTATTTGAACCGGGCAAATACTTAAATGGAGTATTTGTATTTGAACCGGGGTTCTCGGTTAATCGGAAATTCAATTCGGTTTCGATTCGATTTTGCGGTTCAGCGAATCGGTTCGAATATTTTGCCCACCCCTAGCTATTTCCGTCGACCATGAATCCATGATCATGCATCTTCATAAATTTAAATTGCTAGACAAATCAAAAAAAAAATGTACATACGTCTGCGGTCTGTCTATATATAAGTAAAAATAAAAAAAGAATAAAATAAAATAAATTATTTTTTTGGTAATAATTAATTATTCAATGTGAAATAAGAGTTTTTTTTTTTAAAAAAAAAAAAAAAAGACGGCAAGCCAATATATAACAATTATTGATTAAACAATACAACATAAACCATTTTCACACATGCACATTGTATATTTATATATTTGAAAGGTACAATACTACTTTTGTATAACAGTATTAGTACTAAATTAAAATGGAGCATGAACAATGCTGATCGTATCGTAGGCCCGCTAGATCTGCTAAATTAATATATGTATCTACCCAACCAATTGAATATTTCAAATTCATAAAATTAATTAAGTTGATGACCAATCAGGAGCAGTGTCCTCTATTACATTTACAGATTTAGAGTCATTACCAAACCAACACTGTATTTGTATGTTACTAGTACTTATCAAATTAAATTAGGCACGGGTCTAGCCTGTGCAAATGATTTCTACTCACTAATCAGATCCCAACATTATTACTAGCCCACTACAAGGGAAAAAAAAAAAAAGAAGAAGAAATCCTACTACTTTTTTCAATTATTAATACTCGCTTACTTAAAATTTTCGAGTAGTTGTACTCCAAAAATTGTACACGGGTAGAAAATATCGCGTAAAAATGAACGAGTACAAATTCGAGTATGTAAAAGTAAATTTTTGAGTATAGAAGCACTTGGCCCGGGCCGGTCCAGTTCCGATTTATTTTTGTGTGAAATTATGAGTATTTCTAGTTGGTAAGAATTTTATAAGATCGAATTTGTTGGTTTAATCTGATTCCATCTGGTCTGATCTAATCTGGTCGGGTCTGATTTTATCTTATAACTTATCTATATTATTGTAATGATTTAATCTTATCTGATCTAGTTTAAATAGGTTTATCCGATCTTAATTTTTTATCTGTTCTCGTATTATCCGATTTTAATAAAACTAAATAATAAATGATGAAAATAAGTTTTTTAACGGAGCCATAATCAGATCCATATCCCCATATGATCTAGTCAGTCCGGTTTTGGTGCGGGCATTATTATTGCCAGCAGGTACATGCAGGGCTAAAAATAATGTCCACGCTATGAAAAATGATCTTAACTCAATGAAAAATGATGTTGCCCATTTTATAATATTTTATCATTTTTCATACGGACACATCATTTCACACAGATATCATTTTTCATTGCTCTGACATCATTTTTCTATGCGTAGCCATCATTCCATATTGCCTGTATGTGCTGATGTTGCCCATTTTATAATATTTTATCATTTTTTATACGCACACATCATTTCACACAGATATAATTTTTCATTGCTCTGACATCATTTTTCTATGCGTAGCCATCATTCCATATTATCTGTATGTGATGTTGACAGCACACAAGCCACACGCCCGATCTAGTCATTCCCCTCTAGAAGAGTAGAAATAGTTAATGGCCGCCCAATTACAGCCACATGGCCTGTCTCAATCGAGGGGAAAAAAAAAACCAAAAAAAAAACACGTGTACAGGAGTAGTACTATTTTAGTATAGAAAGTAGAAAGTTGAAAATGTTCCTATTTGAGATGGTATGGGATCATGTGATGTGTGTTGAATGTTTGGGCACGAGCAATTACCGATCGAGTGTGGCAGCTACAGTGGAATGTAATAAAAAGTCTCCCATACAATGTGAACGCGAGTATGTTTTAGCAGGCTGGCTATAAGCAAAAACCCACTACCTACAAAGATCGACAGGGACACATGAGGAATATAATTATGCCCACAATTATAGTATTTTTTTGGCGTTTACCGAATATCCTCAAGTCATATTGAGCTCAAAATTAATCCCTTGAGTATTCGGTAGGCAATGAAGGGTTGTCTCTCCCAAAGCAGAATTCTGTATACACAAACACTCGAATCCAAGACCTTTGCTTAAGCTGCCAGAGCCCCATACAATTCAGGCCAACTGCGTTTGGTAATTATATTTGATGTAGTACTATTCGGTGACAAAAAAGAAAAATGGTCTTTTTTCTATACTTTCTCCGTTCTCATTTAATTGCTCCATTTACATTGCAGTAATTGCTGGGTCCGTCTTCTGGTCGAGATCTGTAACTTATTAAGGGGATGTTTGGGAGTTAGCAGATCCGCTAGCAAATAGTATATTTGGTGAGAGAATATGTTATTTCAATCCGCTATATGCTTCTAAATCTACCCACAATCAAACACACCATAAATCTGTTTGTTTAACACGAAGTTCAAACACACACTTTGAACAGTATTAGTAGGTTAGTACTAAAATCAAGCACATCGGAATAAAGTGCGTGAAAGTAAAAAGAACAAAGAGAGGTTGTTGACTCAGTTCGGCCCAAGGCCTATGTGTGGGGGATACTAATCCAGGAGAGTTCCACTACATGTTCCAACACTGGGTCCCGACCCAAACATTAGCGAACGTAAATCTGCACATCACTCAAATCGCCAGCAGGAAGTTGTATTGACCAAAACATCCCCGTTTTGGTGAAGATCCCTCCAAGACCTTTCTCCAAACCCTCAAAGCTCCCCGCTTCAAGTTTCCCTCGAACGAAGCCTGTGATGCGGCCCTCCTTGATCTTCTCCTCCTCTTTGAAAGCGCGGTGTCAACGTGAGGAATGCCTTGAATGGTCCTGTTGCTTGTTTTCGTCAACTCCAATCAAAGGGGCGTGAATTCCTTCTCTTCCTTTGATTCATCCAAAGCTCAATGACATTCGAATCATGTATTCAATAAAACCGGAATGCCATTGAGAATGAGTTCTCCAGCTGCATGATTTTTTCCTAGCATTTCATGGCTTGGAGAACTTGTCTCTTCCTCACATCGCTTCGACGAATTTTATGGATATTTACTATGTAAATCTCGTCCCTTGTCTGCTTTCCATCCGGAGGGTCCTCAAATAGGTGCAAAATCAGGCTGCTAAGGAATTGTATATTCTTATTTAGTGCAGCTGTTAGACTGCAACCGCCACCCTAACTCCGACATTAGTATGATATTGTCCGCTTTGGGCCAAGCCCGCACGGTTTTGTTTTTGGGCTCCTTCCCAAAAGGCCTCATACTAGTGGAGTTAGGTGGACACATATAAGCAAGTCTAATTTTCCTTGCACAACCGATGTGGGACTTGGGTTTGCTACCCAACAATCCTCCCCTCAAACCAAGGACCACAGACCTCGTGGCCTCCCCTCGAACGATAATCAACTTTGATCCGCCAAATCATCTTGCACCGCCGTTCCAACCAACGGGACTCGCCGCCTGACCACCACAATATCAGGAAGACTTTCGACACAAGGCACCGAACACGGATCCAAACTCGAGGGCACAAACTGAGGGTCTCCACACATACGCAGTCCACCGGCTGAGTCTGCTGACTCGATCCCCGAACCTCGGCTCTGATACCACTTGTTAGACTGCAACCGCCACCCTAACTCCGACATTAGTATGATATTGTCCGCTTTGGGCCAAGCCCGCACGGTTTTGTTTTTGGGCTCCTTCCCAAAAGGCCTCATACTAGTGGAGTTAGGTGGACACATATAAGCAAGTCTAATTTTCCTTGCACAACCGATGTGGGACTTGGGTTTGCTACCCAACAGCAGCCTTCCTTAACCAAAACCTTCCATAGCACAACTTCCCAGGATAGCAAATTCATATTCCAAAAATAAGCATTCTTATCCCTAAGGATGTAACGCGTCCAGAGCCGTTGGTAGAAGTTATCCATCAACCAATAGATGTCCTTCCATAAATACTTCGTCTGGATTAGGCTTGCAAAGGAGTCCAGTCTGGTATTTGATCATCGGTTTGGACACATACAACAAAATACGGTTCCAACAGTAATTATTTATTTAGAAACTTTGATCAGATCTTAACATTGTTATATAAGAAAATATATAGTCAAGTGAGATCTTATTAAATTAGTACATTGGTTAACGTTGCAACACCATTCACTGTCATGTCAGCGTTAATTGTTATTAGGGTGCATGGGATGAATTGGACTAAGATTAGCATAGTTATCAGATTGATTTAATTAATTAATTTTTTATGGAATATTTTGGTAAAAAACAAACAAGTTTGTGGAGTATGGTCGAGTCACGAGTGAGTTGAACTGATTTGAAGTTGAGTTGAGTAAACTAAATAAGTAGTATATGCATGTGTTGATGAATGTGACAAACAGTAGTATATGCATGATGAAACATGGCCATCACATTATTATTTGCTTTCAAGTACTTTTTTCAACCAACTAAAAACATTAAACAATTTACCAACACTGTTAATATTATTATTATTGTTGTTGCTGCTGTTTACTCACTCCGTTCCTAAATAGTTGCCTCTTTCAGCTAAATTTCAATAACCAATATTTGCATTAATTAACCTATAATTTACATTTTACCCATTCAACTACACTCATTCTTAATAAATTTCTAACAAAGAGTATTTATGTAAAGTAAGGGGCAATATAGTAAATACATGGCATAACTATCTATAACTACATAAAAATTACAATTATTTTGGAACACTTTTCAATTTCTATAAAGATAACTAAAAAAAATAACTATTAGGTAAAATTTCAAAAACAAAAAACAGGAGAACAAGAAATAAACAGAAACCATACCGAATTAAACTGGCATTAAATTAATAGTAGTACTATAAATTTTGAGATTTAGAGCCACGACTGCGATTGGGGGGCCCTTGTCCATCCTGCATACAGATGGAAATTAAAGCAATATATAGTATTATACTAGCAGTATATTTAGGGATGAAAACGGGACGGATACGGGCGGATAGTACTCATCCAGTATCCTATCCCATATTTTTTTGTCGAATATGGAATCGGATACGAATAGACCAGATACAAATACGAATCCGAATATTTCGGGAAACGGATACGAGACGGATTCAGATTTTAACTCGGATAATCTTATAATTACTAAAATTAAATTTTTTTATAATTTTTTAAGTGAAATCGGAATATACTACTATGTAAGCTAAACTAAATTTTTTAATTTTCCAAGATCATTAGTTATTTCGTTCAAAACATCTAAATAACATCACTACAAGATGTTACATACTACAGTTTTGATGCAAAGAACCTAATCATGTAGTCGAGTTGATTGATATGATTTGATTTAATAAATTACATATGACTTTCAAGCTTTTGATTATATTTATACATATAGTATTACTTATTTATTTTATAGTTAATATAATAGTATATTATATTATACATATATAAATATATAAATTTTCGGATATTCGGATAGAAAATATGGATAATATCCGCATTATATTCGGATTTTTCGGATACGGGCGGATATTTACAATCCCATATCATGTCCCATATCCGCCGGATATAAACATTCGAATTCGGATTCGAATATAATCAAATACGGCGTCGGATCGGGCGAATATTTTCCGCCCCACTTTCACCCCTAAGTATATTATGACAATAGTCATGTACTATGATCTTTTTACAGTGCGGGCAGTAAATTGGGCGAGCAGTAGTATTGAATCCACTTCACCTACCTTATACCAGCTGGTCCGCACTCGATCCGCTCTAACATTTCCCGCCTATATAAACACCCCCTTCCTCCATCTCCCCACATTCAATAATTATACACATTCACCACCCAACTAATAATTAATTGAGTATTAGTGCATATTATTATTATTATAATTATAATGGCGATGATGAAGGTGACAATGCGGGTGGCAGTGGCAATGATGGTTGCACTTGCAGTTGCAGTAGCTGCTGCCGAGAGCGCCGGCGGCATGACCTGTGGTACGGTGGTCCAGTTCCTAACCCCGTGCTTCCCATACGTGACGGGGCAAGGTCCCATGGGACGGTGTTGTTCCGGCATTCAGGGGCTGTACGCCAGGGCCAATAACACCCCGGACCGCCAGGCTGTGTGCAACTGTCTCAAATCCCTTGCCAGGACCACCGTCGTCAACATGAACAAGGCCGCCACCCTCCCCAAGACCTGCGGCTTGAACATTCCTTACCAGATCAGCCCTGCCACTAATTGCGCCAGGTTTATACTTTATACTTCATGAAATATTTATTAATCTACCAACATGAACTTAATTGTTCAAATTTGGAGAGAATGAATATATTCGTGTTTTGTATTTGTTTTGGTGTGCAGGGTCAGATGAATATGATAAGAACAGAATGCCGATCCTTGAGGAGTGAAGGGCATGCTCGACAGTATACTCGACAGCAGTTGCAGTATAATAATACTACTTGTTTCGTCTTTGATGTACTACTAGTTAGTTATTAATTATGTGTGTGTGAGGAGATTAGGAATGTGGTATACCACCTTAATTTCCCAGCCTCGATCTAGAGCCTGTCTCTATAATCTACTGCATTATCTACGTTATATACTGTAATCGGATCTTCCGATTTTACCATATTTTATGTATAAACATCTGCTGCTGTACTGTCTATGTCCATTGTTGTCTCAATACAATTAAGTTATGATCAGATTTAATTGCGATAGATAATTAAGTTTCTTAACGCAAATTTACCCAAAAAGCAACGACTTTTAAATTTAACAATGTGACAATTTGGCAGCGGGGAAAGAATTATGTTGCTCAGTTACTGTGCATCAAGTCAACATCAAATTAAGGGTTGCTTTTCCGAAATATTAATTGGATTTCTTTCTTAAAAAGTGCAAGGTGTCCCATTTAGGAATAGAAATTCAACCTACTTTCATACTACTACATTACAATAAAATTGAATAGGAATTGATGAATATGCATTGCATTGCATGGCCGAACACACTGCCCATTATGTTGTGGGACACACAAGTGCACAATCCCTAATAATTTCTTTCTGTGCGGTGGTCCCTTTGGTTTCACTTTCACCTATACTATCTATAGTACGTAATCAAAATACTATCAAAAGACATGGGCTGGCAGCTGGTGTTAAATATTCGTAACATTTAGGTAAGTTTTCCCGAGTCAACTTGACTCAGAATTTTAGAGCAAAAGTCAGTTTTCCCGAGTCGGGTTCTAATAGTTCAACTCATTATTGATCACACCCAGTTAATCACCGACACATAATATATGCATATATATATATATATATATTGGTGGATACAATGAACGTATTCTCACAAGTTATTACCCACGAAACGCGGTGATAGAATATAATGGCTTCATCTCTAGCTAGCTCCTTCTTAGCTTGGAGTCTTGCTTGCCAAATAATGTTCAATTAATTGTTGAGACATTGCAACAACAAAAATTGCGGTTAATTAGCAAAGTTTAGCCATCATTAAATTGAGTAGAAAATTATTTATACAAATTCAAATTATGTTGTTATTACAACCACGAGCGAGAGGAGGGACTGAGGGAGTCAGTGCTAAAACATACACACACACACTATCAAAACCCCTCTACTACTCAATTATTAGCTAGCCAGGCCAAATTTTCTCAATCATATGTACTTGTATGTTTTAATTGGTTGTTTATTTTTCTCCCTACAAGAAAATTAAATACGCATTTGTTTTTTTGGTTTTTTTTTTGTTTTTTTTCTTTTTTTTTTAAATTTTCCTTTTTAGATATTTAAATTAAAGCATATGAATTAGAGAAGTGTATCATCAATCTCACTATATGTTCTGGATTCACAGAATTTTGCAATATAATTTTCATTTTACACTTTTGTATTCCAAATAGAGAAATTCAGTTGGAAGAATAAAAGCGAAATTTTATGAGTTAGTACTTCAAGAAGTAAGACTGTAAGAGTCTTATAGAATGGGAGATTACAAACAAATAATTTAAAAAATGATAGTAGATTGTATTATAATGCAGTAAAGGACAGAAGGGTTGGTGCGGGGTGACGACTGGGCGGCCATTCGGCGTGTAAATGCAGACATGTGCAGTGGTCGGATATACTGTACTACTATATGATAGGTGTAATAAGTAATAATAGTACAGTATAGGAGTAATAATAATGGAGTAAGTATTTAGTCTTATTACCCCACAGAAGTGACAAATGAGAATGCATGGTCGGTCAAGCGGGCATCAGCTGCAGGCTGCCATCAAAACAAGGATATACTAGTATACAGTTCAATAAGGCCGATGAATAACTATATGTACTCCTAGTATTTAATTCGAGGAGGAGATGGATGTATTGTAGAATATAGCTAGGAATTGAGATTGAAATTTTGTAATTTGGTATGGTGGTGTATTTAATTACTACTATTGGTTAGAGCGTATAGTAGGGCATGCAATGCAAGTCCCTTGTTATTTGTGTGCCACTGCTGCGACTGCGAGGACCCAGCCATAATATATATATATATATATATATATATATATATATATATACTGATACTACATAAGATGATAAGATACGTGCATGTGCAGTGTATGTAGTGTACACACACGAACGACATACTAGTTAACATGAAAACTACTTCTAGCCAAAGCATATATTCGAATGGTGTGCCAGCTGAGGATGATGCATTAATTTCTTTCTTTGATTTTTCCAACTAGCTAAGCTAGTCCTCTGGAGGAGTAGTCAGGACTACTCAGGACCACTTAATTAGTACTCCGTATTTCAATAGACATACTAGTACTACTACTCGCATACACGTTTCTACTCTCTACCTATAGATGGGCTGCAGCAGAGGGAGAGTAAAGGAAACATAAATGAATTTTAATGATTAATTGGAATTTTTTTACTGTTCATGTACATCCAAGGTCCAGGAATAGTAACAAGTACTACTCCGTTCCTTTTTAATTGACACGGACCCACATTTCACGCAATTCAATACACATTTTTAATCGTTAATAACTCAAATTTCATACAAGTAAAAATTATGAAAATTTGATATTCTAAATCTATGCGATTAGACGAATCCAACAAGATCCCAATTGATTATATTTTATCTTATATAATTGTACTAAAAAGTTGAATCAAAGTTAATCAATGAACAGTGTCAAAATCACAACTGTGGCAATAAATAAGGAACGGAGGAAGTATTAGGAACGTACGGGCATATATACATGGATATAGCCTGATGAATCCTGATCAAACTCTACCCTCATCATAACTTGTATGTTAAGTGTTAACCACGCAGCTTTTTAGAATTTTGATGAGTTTTAAATTTTATAATCAAAACAAGAGTTCAATTCTTTATATTAACTTTTAAAGGTTATAGTTGTGAATTGCAAATGATCTACCTTTAGTCGTTATATTATATTATTATTATTATTATATACTTCCTCCGTTTTTTGAAGATAGCTACGGACCCACTCAGCACGCAGTCCAATGCACATTTTAAACCATTAATAATTCAAATTCGGTACATGTAAAAATTCTAAAAGTTCGATATTTAAAATCTACAAGACGAAACAAATCTAACAAGATCACACTTGACTATATTTTAACTTGTATAACCATAAGAAAACTTTAAGTCAAAGTATATAAGTGAACAGCACCCATTAGTCAACAATAGCTAACAAAAAAAAAAACCGGAGGGAGTACAACATTGTCCCAATCTATATGGTACATTTCCACTTTCATCCTAAGATAGTGATTAGTGACACTTGATTATCTGATTATTGCGTATTCAAAGCGAAAATAATTAGGTTTGCAGCACATATTTTTAGTGATTAAAATGATTATTTACGTTTTGGAAACGCAATAATCAGATAATTTATTTTCTTGCAGCTTATCCAAACATCATCATCTGCATTTGGTGCAATTTCTTCTATAAACATGAATAGATAGATGGTAAATCAGGGGGGCAAAGGCCCACGGTCCAAGAATCTATTTTTTTTTTTTTAGGAGCCATGGTCCAAGAATCTATTTGACCATCACATTTGGGCTGGGCCACTTACAAATTTATCAGATCGCTACAACGTTGATACCAAACCAAAGTCCAAAATCAAAGCAAAGCCCAACCCATCTCCACACTCAAGCCAGGCGAGCAGCGGCCTCTGCACTCTCCCCTTCAGTCTTTCACAATCCCATCTCCTGATCCCCACCCATTCACCGGCCACCGCACCACCACCTTCTCACAGCTCGCTCTCCACCAGTCAAAAAGCTTCACCACCAGCAGTCAGACAGCCAGGTTAACAATCCCAATCGTACTTGTCCCCATACATAAACCTCTAATTTTATCTCATTCGTTAATTCCCTATCCCGATTTCCAATCTGCAAATTGCAATTTCAGATACCGCATATTGACGAAACCCGATTTTCGGGTACCCTTTCCAGTTTCCTGTGTCATTTAACGCAATTCTGCTCAGTGGCAGGTGCGAACTGTGGTAGGCAATTTTGCTCTGCAATCCGAATTGACGCGATTATCCTCAGATATGGTGTCTAACCAAGGACAAACTGATCAGGTATCCACAGTTTCACTTCTTTTTAAGTTACAGTAGATGAAAGTTCGAATTTTTCTCGGGGACACTCAGGTTACTCGAATTTCTCACTTCTGTGGGTTTTGTGGTATTTGCTCTTATGTGGAATTGGTGCACACAAATAAACAAATCAGAGAGATATAAACGGGAGGAATGGAGCTAATATTTATTTTTAATACCAAGGAATTAGGCGGACGATTAATCTTTGTAGCCGTTGGACGAAGTTCCAATTTTACCGTTGAGGGGCTCCCTGCACAATGTCGGCCATGGATCATCTGATTCAGAAGATCGGTAGAGCAGTGAAAGAAGTGGCGAAAAGCAGCGGACAGGAATGGTGGTACACTCCTCACATGGCAGCTGCTTCTCGCGCCATCGCTCACCGGATTCCGCTTGTCGATCTTGTTGTCGAAGTCCGAGACGCCAGGGTACGTGCCTACATGTGAACCTGTCTACATACATCAACTCATATGCGATCGTAACGCCTTCGGCAAAATGCTTGACACGCCATTGTTTTGTTTTTCGATTTATTATGTGCGTTTATTAACAGTCTAGAGGGAATTTATGTGCTTATTTGTGTTTTAACTTCAGATTCTGAAGTTTTGCATTTTTGAGACCCCAACGTCGAATGCGTATAGAACTAACTTGTTGGTTGATAATTCCTGTTTTGCTCCAGATTCCGTTGTCGTCAGAATATTTGCATTTCAGTAAATTTTCATCTTTGTCGAGGCGCATAATTGTCTTGAATAAAATGGACCTTGCAAACCGCTCTAGGACAAAGGTGATTGGTTTTTGTTTTTGGTATTGTTCAAACTTCTTCAATTACTGTAAAATCAGTCAATTTGTCTATGCGGAAAGCTATGAATTTGAGTCTAGAATTTCAACATATCAATCATATGAGCTCAAGGGCTTTTTGAATACTATTTTTCAAGTGGAATTTTATGCTCCTAAAGTTCAACATATCCATTACTGTTTGAAATTTTATGCTCCTAAAGTTCCTTATCAATCTTCTGTTGCAGGAATGGATGAAATATTTTAAGGATCAGAAATGGATGGTTTTTGGAGTGAATTCACATAACGGGGAGAACATCCAAGAGGTAAATCTGAACACATATTAAGAAGAGTAGTCACTTTTATGCTAAAATAAAGTGCCTATATTGTTTAATACCTTTCTGTTCAACTTTTACATTTAATAACAAGTAATAAAAATAGATGAATCATGAAAATACAGTTCACAATTACATATAAGGTAATATAAAGTTTACTACACTTTTTGATTAGAAAAGGAATTAAAAGTGGAACTTGCATATGAAAATAGGAAGGAGGGTATACGTACATTCAATAATAACTGTACAAATAATGTTTTTAAGTCGATTGTATTTGGTTGCATTCTTATATCAAACTTGAAACCAGATATTTTAATACTTGAGACAATTTCTTTGTGTTTTAACGTTAGGTCTCATTGTCTTTTGTATCATATTTGGCACCATTCAGTTCCTCAACTTTCTACAAGCTAGAGTGAGAGAATTGGGGAAAACAGATGACCTTGGTCATACCATAACATTAATGCTAGTTGGTATTCCGAATGTGGGCAAATCTGCATTAGCCAACTCTTTGCATCAAGTTGGACGGATTTCAGCAGCAGAAAAAGGGAGGTTAAAGCATTCTGTTGTGAGCCCACAACCCGGCGAGACAAAGAACATAACCAGCTTAAAGGTATGCGATTATCTAGTTTTAAATTGAACAAGTTTTCAACCTGTGTAATATTTGAATGTGATCGGTTCCTGTATTCTGAAAAAGGTATGTTGTCACTCTTATGGCTTCTTGTCTTTTGTTAAAATGAAACAATGAATGATATGTTAATCCTTAACTTTGTTTTACTTGACCAATGGAGACCCACTAAATTGTTCTAAAATGTTCAACTTATGATTATCAAATGGTAGATCTAAAGTTAAGCCAACTCCATTTTTATGAATCAATCAAGAAAAGCGTATCTTGGTGACTTCCCTTCCGGCTTTTCAATTTAAATGATTACTGCAAAACGTTAGCGACTGTATTCCTAAAAAAATTCATTCACTTGTGCTGAAATTTTAAACAGCAGATTGCAAGCCATCCAAACATATATGTCTTGGACACACCAGGCGTATTGCCTTCCAATTTGATGGATGATGGGGTGTGCTCTAAGCTCGCCTTAACAGGTACACGTGGTCTCACTTTTTTCTTCCTTATTGATACAACCAATGACTAATCTGCAGCCCATCCTCCACCAGATTCCCACCCCATGTCTGTTGCCTGTGGACTGTGTTATATAGTATAATGAATCCATGGATATACAAAGATGTTTGTTTCTGAAATGCAGGAGCAATTAAAGATAGCATAGTTGGGGATACAAATCTTGCTCGATATTTTCTTTCAATTGTAAGCTTGAGTGATGAATACAAGAAATGGGAAAATGTATCTTTTGTCGAAACTGAAGGAGCATTGACAAATGAGGGCAATCCCAATCAGCACAGAAGACAGAAAAGACAACTTCTAACAGATCACACTCAGGTGCGCGCATATTTTGTTCATACTGAAACTGTGCATTATCAACTTTTGTTAAATAATAACACCAATCAAGACATAAATTCGGAGACTTCACTTGGTAGTTGTTTTAAGATTTTTCTATTACAAAATAAAAGATAAATCATCTAAATTAATTAAAGAATAAATTCTTTAAACAATTTACCAATCGAGTTTCTCTCTATCATATAATAAAATATACATTTAAATGCTAGCATTTTATGAGTAAATTAATTATTGGCACTCTGTTTGATTAAGAGTAACTTAATTAATTAGGTTGGTGCATTTTAAGCAGCAACATAATAAACTGAATTTCCTATTTGAGTTTTTTTTTTTAAAAAAATCTGAAATTTGAAATTTAAATTCATGAATTACCAAAAAAAACCTGTATTTGTCGTTCAAAATGTAGGGAACTCTATTTGATATAGAACATATAGAACATCAATCCAGTTATGGTGTAGAGTGGCAATGTTCTGCATATGCAGAATTTTGTGAGATTCAGATTATGTGATATTGAGAGTAGAATTATGTGATATGTTGAAAATGACATCACACCATGTTCAGGCATCACCGTTATAAATCACAAAACTCATATGAGACATCACCGCCATCACAAAAACATTGACCTCCATTCAATTAATTAAACGATGCATGTTTTTATTATCAAGTAGACTTAAACACACACGAGGTATGAATTGATTTTGCTTTGGATTATTAAACAGGGTTTTAGTTCACTATTCTCTAGAAATAAATCTTTGATGAAACATCACAGTTACTTCTTTGCTGAAGCAAATAGGACATTGGTTATTGTTGTTGCAGGACATCATTGTAAATAATGTACGGCGCACACTTTTTGACAGCATGTCATCCTTTTCTGGGTGCATAGAAAATGGGGAAGACTCATCCCAGCTATTTAAAACAGAATTCGAAGCTCTGCTCAAGGTGTTTAATCTTCCTTCTGATTCAGAGGAATCTAATTACAATAGAGTCGCTATGAAGTTACTTAATCTGTATCGTACAGGACGGCTTGGTCACTATAGTTTAGATTCTGTTCCAACTGAATATGTTTCGATTTAATCAGATAAAATTGTCATTTTGTTTGTGTGGTAATTATGCATGCATGAATGTGCGTTTGTCTATTAAGTAAAACATGTTAAATCAAATAGATTTACTGTACAATATTTATGTGTTCTTAATAGTATTTGCAAAGGAACCAATGGTCAACATACAACGTGTGATTGATGAACACACACACGCGCACATTGTATACTCAACAAATGTGCATTCTTTAGTAGGGAGCATTTAACAATTTAGGTTCAAAGCTTAGAGATTGCATAAGGTGGAAATGCTGGGTTCACTACAGAGCTATCATGATAGAATTGAGGCAGAATCATCACATCCATACCGATCGAAGAGCAATTTTGAGACTCATTGGGGAGGCCTTCTGCAATGAATGAATTGTGGAAGAGATCCAATCATCGTCGTTCTTATCAGAAGCCTCCCTCTCCTAGAAATGTGAGAAGAAAAATATAAAGTTTAGCAAGCAGATAAAAATGATACTGATATTAGGATAGGCATCATCTTACAAGTGCTGCTATGATTGCTTCAACCGTTCTTCTTGAAAAGCATTTATTAATTATGTTTACAATTTTTTTCTTCCTTAGTGAATAGATAATGGGCTGCCAGTCCGCCACAAACAATTGGGCCGCAAAATATGTTGCAGCGATAAAAAGAAAATAAGATTGGAAAATAAATGGTCAGAGTTTCTTAGGACGAAAAATTTAAGCAGTTTCTTATTTTTCATTAATATAAAGAACAATAGAGGATGATAACTTAATGGCCAAATTCATATGGCATAGGTTCCAACAATCCATTTATTTGGTCTTGGCTTCGAAAAAAATAATGAACGGAATAATACAGTACTGCTCTACTACTCTATTATTAATATTCTTTCAATTCAAATTATATATTTTAAAATTTATACTGTGTATATTCTTTTAAAAAACGAAGGAAGTATATATTGAAAGTCCTCTAACTTGTTTGGCACAAAGTTTACTGAACAAACAATACACATGGATTGAGCAATATGTAACAGAATATTAAGAAAGTGTTTGCATCAGCCACCAGCTGCAGTTAACAAAAGCCAAAAAAAGTTAGGCCAGAACAACATTTATAAGAAGGCAAGTTGGGACGTATAATATTAATGGGCAGAATATGCGGCTACAGTAGTCAGTGATGGCCGAAGGTTTAGTAATCTGATGCTCCAAATTAAATGATTATCCGGCTACAGACTCCCTTAATTAGTCTGTACGGAGTGGGCAAGTAGCATTTATACTACCACGTGATTAGTAAGTAGTTCGCAGAAACCAGAAAATTAGATATGAGAATTTAACGATAGCTAGGTGGTCCAATTAATAATTATTAACCCAAATGCGTTTGTAACCATAAATTGTTACAGTTGCATGAACTCACACGAGCCACAATAGCCTAATAGGTACATCACACATGCAATTCAATGCATCGATCATGAAAATGGCCATATGCATGCATACTGTACTACCACACATAGAATAGGATGCACCAAAAACAATAATAATGAATTAATATATGTGGAGGCAATTTTCCAACTTTAAGCGGGTCAGGCAAGATGAAAACATTACTACTTTTTAAAAATAATAATTAAAAAATAAATAAATCAAATGCATAATTCATGCCACTTTTTGGTTCTATAATAATTATAAATTTTCTTACTTCACTACAACAATTTTTGATTTTAGCAACTACTATTAATTTGATCATTAACTAATGAGTTTGGCGACAGAGACTTGTTACCTGCCAAGGATCATTTATCGACCAAATTTTTACACTGCTTTAATTTTACTAGTATAAAATAGGACCCTTTTTTTTAAATCTTTAATGTCGATTCCTACTATCAAATAAATTGAAACTCCTCCGGCTTCCGCTTCACCAAAAAATAAATTGAGACTCATGTGGGGAAGATGACTTGGCCTAGTCTGACTTTCAATATTTATTGAAGGTTCAATTCCTCACTCAACCCCCTATCTCTCTCCTTCTCCCACAACATTTTTCATAGTTTGTATAAACTCTACAACGCAAATAATAATAATAATAATAATAATAATAATAAGACTCAAGCCCCATAATTTTATGGTAATAACAAGCTAAATAATCCAATATGCAACGTTAATTATCAATTTAATTTATTGAATTTGCTAATTAACAAAAACATGCTCAAAGTATACTGATCTAATTACCGGCCGGCCAGTATGGTATGGGTAGCTATCAGCGGCCATGGGAAGTCTAGTCTAGTCTTCTTGTATATAAATAAACGCCATTCCATTCTGCAAAGCCATGTATTTGTACACACTGCACACACACATTCATTCATATTTATTCGACTATTGAGCTAGGTGCTAATTACTTAATATAAATACTAGTAATTAATAGTACTCGGAATTAATTATTGATGGGTAATTCAAAGGTAGCGATGCTGGCCTGGGTGGTGGTGCTTTGGTTGGCGGCAAACCGTAGCATAACTACTGGTCCTGGTGGCGTCTACGTGGAAGGTGGCGGCGTTACTTGCAACACGGTTCTGATCAGCTTGGCTCCCTGCATCCAATACATACGAAATGGAAACGCCGGCGCAATGCCCCCGGCAGCCTGTTGCGATGGGACTAAATCACTCTACGACGCCGCCACCACCACACCCGATCGCCAGACCGTATGCCGCTGCGTCAAAACTATTGCTGCTCGAGTTGGGGCCAACCCTCCCGCCGTTAACGCCGTTATCGAAAAATGCCACGTCAATATTCCCTACCGTTACTCCCCATCCATCGACTGCTCCAAGTATACACTATATACTACCTGAAATTACAGTGCCTGTTAATAATTGCTTAATCAGTTTCAGTTCATTTGGGATTAATTTATGTATGGGTGCACTGTCTAATGTCTTGTGTTGCAGGGTTCGTTGAATTTGATGAGATCGGGACCGGCGCCAATCCACTCAAGATGCTGGATTAATATAAGTGATGATCAATATATATATATATATATATATATATATATATATATAATAAAGTGGGTTCGAATAACGTTAGTTGTTACAATTGTCATTGCATCAAGTGCTGCGGCTGCTGCCGCCGCTAAACAAGTTCGTACGAAGTATCTTACAAATAACGAATTATATATTGGCTATATGCCTATATAGTATGTATGTGTTGCTTGTAATAAATCAGCTGCGCCATTGCAATTTGAACTTCTAAAACAATTGCATTAATGCAATTAATTATTTTCATGGCTGTTTCATCTCATTAAAAATCATGATGTGTTTATGTTGGGAAAAATTAAAGGGCTTCTTACACTTCTCCAAACTACGATACGAAGACAGGATGTATGGTATTTATTGGTAGATCATACTCACACAGTCACGCCTCCCACCAAGAAATTAAATATGCAAAGAGAAATATAGCATAAGATATAAATGAAGTTCCCCACTTATTTCAATTGTTCATTCAGGACAATCACCACCACTGTTGCTCTAACAAAAGTACAAATTAATTAATGTCATTGTGAGATTCACAGGAAACGAGAGAGGGAAAGATGGAGGGAAAACTGAATTTCATTGATTGGGATTGAATAATTCAGATACAGATACATAAAATCAAAATACATGAGACCAGACCAATATATATAACTCTAGCCCAGCAAACCCTATGCTAGCATAAATCACAAAAGACCCAACAAGGCCCAACATCACTAGTCTGGCCCAAGTCATCCTACACCTGCATTCTGAATAGAGAACTTCGACTGAGGAAACTGAGAAAGCTCTAACTCTAGCATCCCCCCGCAAGCTGGAGGTGTCCACAGCTTCAGCTTGGAGCAAAACCACTGAAAAAGAGTAGGAGACAAACTCTTGGTGAAGAAATCGGCAAGCTGCTCAGTAGACGGAACAAACAAGGGGGAGATGTCTTGCTTCTTGAAGTGGTCACGAATGAAGTGGCATTTGATCCCAATGTGTTTAGTCCTCTCATGATACATAAAATTCTTCACAAGTTGTATTGTAGACTGGTTGTCACAGTAGATGGGGAATGGCTTGGGAAGAAGGAGTTGGAGTTCCTCCAAGAGAGAGCCAAGCCAAAGAACTTCCTTGGTGACAGCACCAAGGCTCCTGTACTCTGCTTCCGTGGTACTCAAAGAGACAACATTTTGTTTCTTAGTCTTCCAGGAGACTAAGGCATCTCCCAAATAAACACAAAAACCACTTAAGGACTTTTTAGAGGTAGGACAACTACCCCAGTCTGTATCACTGTATCCTTTGATCTCAAGTTGCAACCCAAACGGATAGAATAAACCAATATGTAAAGAATTCTGTAGGTATTGAAGGACATGGACAGCAGCTTTCCAATGATGCAAAGTTGGAGCATGCATGAATTGCCTAAGCTGCTGCACACTATAGCACAAATCAGGCCTGAAGAAGCTGAGATATAGCAATTTACCAACAATTTTTCTGTAAAGGTAAGGCTGAGCAAATAGTTCACCATCCAAGTTGTGTCTGATGTGGTAGACTTGGAGTGTGAGCTCGAGCATTAGCTGGGAAGTCAACCTCAGAGATGAGATCAGCAGCATACTTGGATTGAGTAATGGAATATCCTGATGAAGTGGTGGTAATCTCCAGACCAAGGAAGTAAGAAGCAGATCCCAAATCCTTGATGGTGAATTTCTTATGCAAAAGAGACTTGATGGAAGTTAATTCAGCAGCATCATCTCCAGTGAGGAGAATATCATCAACATAGACAACAAGTATAGTGATACCAACAGTAGTAGTTTTGACAAAAATACAAGGATCGTTGTAAGTGGATTTGTAACCTGATTGAAGAAGGAAATCTCCCAAAGCAGTGTACCATTGGCGAGGAGCCTGTTTCAAGCCATAGAGGGATTTCTTGAGAAGGCAAACCTGTCTAGGACTTGCTGCTAAGCCCGGAGGACAAACCATGAAGAGCTCCTCTTCAAAATCACCATGAAGGAAAGCATTATTTACATCTAGCTGAGATAATGGCCAATGAAAGGCAGCAGCTAGAGCAATAATGGTTCGAACACTGACTGTTTTTGCCACAGGAGCAAAGGACTCATGGTAATCCTTACCAAACTTCTGGTGGAAACCTTTTTCCACCAATCTAGCCTTATGTTTGTTGATGGATCCATCAGGGTTGTATTTGACACGGAAGACCCACTTATAACCAATAGGTTTTCGATCTTTGGGAAGAGGAACAAGATCCCAGGTATGATTAAGTGTAAGAGCTTCAAGCTCCTTGTCAGCAGCAGCATTCCAATGTGGTATGTCATGTGCCTGCTCAAAACTCTGTGGAACATATTCTAGATCCGCCACAGAGGAACAAACATAATCCTTGTATTTTGCAGGCATTCGAATCACTCGACGAGGTCTGGATTAGGGATGGCAATGGGTCGGGTCCAGCCGGACCCAAGACCCGACCCGAGAAAAATTCTAGGACCCAAGAACCGACCCAGACCCGAGGTATTATTCATTGGACCCGAGCAGACCCGGACCCAGACCCGTGGACCCGTGGATCCGAAGAATTAATAAAAATTACTAAGCAATAGGTTGGACCCGACCCGACCCGACCCAGGACCCGATAAAATAATACTCCCTCCGTCCCACTAATTCCGTCTCATTTTCCTTTTTGGTCCGTCCAATTACAATTATCACATTTCCCGTTTATGAAATAAATACATACTCCCTCCATTTTTTTAAAAATATTAACGTTTGCATAGTAAATACTATTGATTGAATAACTTTGATTCGATATTTTAACACAACTACCATCACATCACATTAATAAATAACTATATTAAAATTTCAATCACACAACTATCACATCACACATAAATAAATCAATTAAAAATTTAAATACATTAAAATTACATCACATAAATTCCTAATTTTCTTCCACTTAAACACTAATCTACCCCTACATTAAATACTAATTATCCCACATAAAATACCGTGCCAAAAAGAAATGGGACACTATTAGTGGGACGGATGGAGTAAAAAAAATACATCAGCAACTATGAAACATGAAACGAGCAACACTACAGCAGTAGCAACATGGAGATAATGTGATTAGTTTGTGCAACCATTCGACCACATGGAGATAAATTTTTGAGTGACCTATAATATATCAGCCATGTATTTCAGAATCAATAATATGCATACCGGACACTGGGAAAATAACATTGTAGAAGAATGGGTGAGCAACTAAACATTATAGGCTAGAGGCTGCTCTTACATATCTAGGGTTCCCACACACCAAATCTATTCGGGTCGGGTCGGGTCGGGTCTGGGTCGGGTCTACCCCTGGACCCAAGAACCGACCCAGACCCGAAAAATCTAAATTGGACCCGACCCAAGAACCGACCCAGACCCGAAAAGAAGGACCCGAACCGAGCTAAACGGGTTGGGTCCGGGTCGGTTCTCGGGTCCACCGGGTCCAATTGCCATCCCTAGTCTGGATGGAATGCCAGAAGTAGGAGCAAGAGTCATGTATGCGCTGACATTAGAAGGCTGAGGGTTCATAGGTGATGAACCTCCAAAGCAAGAGGTAGCACTAGATTCCTCTTGAGAGCAAGATGTAGATTGATTCTCAGTTGGAGAACCAATGGATTGACAAAGGGTGTGGCTCAGTGATCCGTGAGGGATCAAAGGGGAGTGCTCAGTTAACAAGGGAGCAGTGGGTTCCCTTCGTGAAATAGCTATTTGCTGAGCTCCAGTGGGGAACTCAGTGGAAGTATCTATGGAGTAAAGGGAATAAGGATAGCTGTTTAGGATAGAAGAAAAGGGCATAGGAGTAGGTGATGGGATTTTAGAAGAAGGGTTCTCTTTAAGAGGAAAGAGATCATCATAAAAGGTGACATCTCTGGACACTATTATCTTTCTAGTTTTAAGAACAAGAATTTTGTACCCTTTTTTACTACTGGCGACTCCAAGATTGATCCCTTTCAAACCTCTAGGATCAAGTTTACCCAATGTAGGATTAGGATCTTTCACATAGGAAAGGCAACCAAAGCTATGCAAGGAAGATAGAGTTGGCTTGCTACCAGTAAGTACTTTACAAGGAGATTTCCAGTCAAGAGTTTTGGTTGGTAATCGATTAATAATGTAGGCAGAAGCAAGCATAGTATCACCCCAATATAGTTTAGGTACCCCAGAGGTAAGAATAAGACTTCTAGCTACCTGCACTAAGTGTTGATGCTTTCTCTCAGCACGACCATTTTGTTGGGGAGTATAATTGCAAGAGGTTTGATGAATGATGCCAAGAGTGGAAAATAGTGTGCTGCACTTTTGATTACAAAACTCAGTGCCATTGTCACTTCTTAGAGTTTTGACAGTTTTATTGTATTGGTTTTGGACAAAAGAAAGGAAATGAGACAGTGAAGTAAAGGTATCAGATTTGGAGTGCAAAAGAAAAAGCCAAGTTGCCCTAGAGGCATCATCAAACACAGTTAGCATATATTTATGATTGCCTCTATCAGCAAGAGAAAATGGGCCCCATAGGTCACAGTGAACTAAGTCAAAGATAGTTGAAGCATGAGATGAACTAAGAGAGAAAGGAAGTCTATGCATCTTTAAACATTGGCAAATATCACAAGGTACTTCACTACAATCAATATTCAAACCAAGCTTGGTAATTATAATATTAGAGGGATGACCTAGCCTCTTATGCCAAGTAGCTACAGAATTAGAATGACACATAGTGGAATTAACAGTATGCAAAGAAAACTCAGAATCTCTAACACTACATGTGTAGAGTTTATTTAGGATATTAGCTTTAAGTAGGCGCTTCTTAGATTTCAGGTCCTGCAAGGTGCATGAATAGGGGTCAAACACAGCAAGACATTGCAAATCTCTAGTTAACTGACTAATTGAAAGCAAATTCAAGATCACTCCAGGAACAAAATACACATTATGCACGGTAAAGGTATTAGTCACCATCACAGAGCCTATGTGTGTAGGTAGTTTCCAAGAGCCATCAGGCAGAAAGATAGGAAATGGTGATGTCAAAGGCTGAGGATCAAGCAAGAAGGAAATATTTGCACATAAATGACATGTTGCTCCAGAATCTAACAACCACACCGACCTTAAGTAATGAGATGAGGAGGTGCTACCTGTCATGTTGAACATTCCACCAGCAATGTCCATGGGAGTTGAAGCATTAACTTGTTGTTTGTTCATGTCTCTAATAAGCTCTTCCAACTTAGCAATCTTTGCTTCAGCTGAAAGATGTGAGTGATCATTTCCAGCAGATTTGGTTCCACTGAATCCATCCTGTCCAGAGCCTCCAAAGACTGCTCCAGCCACTGATTTTCCTTTCTTGTTATCCCTTAATGCTTTGTACCAGTCTGGTACTACACCAGTCACCATGAAACAGTTGGCCTTCGAATGACCACTCTTCTTACAGTGGTCACAATAGGAGTTCTTATTAGCTAATTGATAACACTTTTCCTTAGAGTGGCCAGGTTTCTTGCAATAGCTACATACAACTCTTTTGTCCATAGCACCTTTATCAGTGATTGCAAGAGCAAAACCGCCACTCTCACTAGGACCAGTCATACCTAGTGCACCTTTTTTAGCTTCAACTGAACAGATTATCCCATGCGCTTTACTAGCTAAAGGTAATGGACTCATCATTAAGATCTGATTGCATACATGTGCAAATTCCTCATTTAATCCCATTAGAAACTGTAACAGAAGATTTTTTTCATCATTTTTCATTAATGCTTCTAGAGTTTCCAGATTAGTAGTAGGATGTGGCTGAAAAGCTTTAAAATCGCTCCGCATCTTAAGTTCAGAGTAATAACTTGTGGCGGATCTGTTACCTTGAGTAAGATTGGCGATCTTCCTCTTGAGAATAAGAATCTGAGGACCATTGATTTGACCGTAGCAGTCTTCAAGCTCCATCCACAGCGCTCGAGCAGTTGGAGTATAAATAAATTGACGAGCAATCTCTGAGGAAATGGAGTTCCCCAACCAAGTGAGGACCAGACTATCGATTCTGATCCAAAGTTCCAGTAGAGGATCATCCTCAGGAGGTTTCGGCAAAGTTCCATCAATAAAGCGAATCTTCGCTTTGATGATCAAGGCAGTGCGAACTGAAATTCTCTAGCTCGTCCAGTTACTTCCATCAAGCTGTATACCAGAGAGCTGTAAATTAGGTTGATCGGCGTTCGAGAGATGATAGATTACTGGAGTAGAGATTCCTGATCCACCAGCAGCAACAATAGGTGGAGTAATGTTGGTTTCAGATTCATCAACAGATTGATTTTCAGTCGACATATCAAATCGCGGAAGGAACAATGAAATGGAAAAGCAAATTCAGGATCAATCCTGCTCTGATACCATGTGAGATTCAGAGGAAACGAGAGAGGGAAAGATGGAGGGAAAACTGAATTTCATTGATTGGGATTGAATAATTCGGATACAGATACATAAGATCAAAATACATGAGACCAGACCAATATATAACTCTAGCCCAGCAAGCCCTATGCTAGCATAAATCATAAAAGGCCCAACAAGGCCCAACATCACTAGTCTGGCCCAAGTCATCATACACCTGCATTCTGAATAGAGAACTTCGACTGAGGAGACTGAGAAGCTCTAACTCTAGCAGTCATCAAATTTTTATATGTGAACATGTCTTTATATAACCTTTGGCATTGTGGCAACATAACATATAGAATATAGTATATTGGTTGATTCATTCTAACCAGATTCAATATTTATGCGATCAATGGTCATGCATGTCAATACGAATAAGCCTACCAGAAATAGAGATGGCGATGGGTCGGGTCCCCCAAGACTCAAGACCAATCCGATGATCGGGTTCTGTTTCGGTTTTGGGTCTGATCCGGACCTATATATTGTTTTCCTTAGGGATGACAGCGGGTCGGTTCTGTGTCCACGCTTTTATAATAACCAAGACCTGACCCAAGCTTGGGTCTTGCTCGGTTCTCAGTTTTGACCCGAACTCATTGTCATCCATTCCCAACCATAAAATGTTAGAAGTTCAGATTTTAGAATGTATTATTAGAATTTTTAATTAGTTTTAAAGTTAGCTTTTAAATAATAAATATTTGAAAAGTATTTTAGTACAAAAGTATTTTCATTTAGCTAGTATTTTGGTAGGCGGTAGCTAATGAGTTGTGATTGCTAACTTTGTTCACATTGGAATTTTCAGTTTAATAATCAAATTTCTCAATTGTTAAAATGAAATTTTCTAGTAATATACGATATCAGTTTATGGTTAGAGTTTAGAGGTTGAGGAAGGAGACTGCATCTTTGGATTATTTTAGCGAAGATTTAATAAAAAAATTTAATAAGTTGCTTTTAAAATTTTCTATTTGTGTCATAAAATCTCATTTATAAATAACTTATTATTCAATACAATATCTTTTTGAGTACATGTGACACTCTTATACTCTAACATCAGCAAAAGAAAAGACCAAAAAAAAAAAACCTAAAAATATACTATGTTATGTATTCATATTTATATATTAAAAGATAAATGGTAAAGATTGAAATTTGAACTTATAATTTTTTTAATGTTTTTTTATATACTATTTTTTTTTTTGGAAAGCACAAGGCCAGAAAACATTCAATACAAAGAAAAAAGGAAAGAAACAAAAAGAAACGGGGGAACAGAGATGAAAACAAACAGGGGAACACAGACAACAAGCAGGATCAGGCCCTTGGGAAACAGACTCCCATGGCATCAGCCGCTAGGTGGGACACGACAAACTCCGGAGGGTAGGCCCAGGTGGTGAAGAACTCCTCGGTCGAGGCCCCATGCTTCGCGAGGTGGTCTGCAACGCCATTTCCTTCCCTCAAAACGTGTATCAGAGGGCACTCATCGAAGGAGTCCCGAATGTCTCGGATAGCATGAAGTAGAGAGGCGTAAGGGTGGAAAGGATTACTGGAGTCGACCGCCCTAATTGCCTCCTTGGAGTCCGAGTAACAGCATAAGGTTTTAATGCCAAGGCTGGAGGCCGCTGACAGTCCCCGGACCAAGGCTGTGAGCTCGGCAAACATATTCGTGGCCATGCCAAGGTGTCCACTGCCCATTGGATCCAATGGCCATCACCCCCTCGAATCACAAAACCAAAACCCGCCCTACCCGGGTTCCCAAACGCACTTCCATCCACATAAAGAATAGTTCCATAGTTCCCTTCAGCGTTCCAAGAGACATACCTGACCTGTCTTATACTTGGATTGGTAGACGCACACCCTTCTATAGCCTCTGTCGTGCGCCTGATTTCCCGTAAGAGAAACCAATTAGTCTTCACATGCCCTCTGAAGATACGAGTGTTCCTTTCAACCCAAATGGACCAAAGAGCCACCACAAACGTCATACCGAAAGCACCAAACATTCCGTGAAGGAAATGTCTAATGTCTGTCTTAGGTATATTGCAGCAGTCCGGGGGGATGGGGATTCTCAGAGCCCTCCACAACAGTCTCGTCCAATCACAGTAGAGCAAGCAATGTGCCCAACTTTCAGGTGCATCTCCACATATCCCACACAACGGGTTACTCGCCAACTTCCTATTAAAACGAATAAGGTTGACAGGTAGAGCGTTGTGTGCTATAAGCCATATAAGAAAGCCGAATTTAGCAGGGATGTTGGCCTTCCACATCCACGACCAACCTGTTTCCACTTGTTCCAATTTTGTGATGAATTTGTAGGCCGAGCGGACTGAGTATCTACCCGTAGTGTCCTCCTTCCATATCCATAAATCAGGGAGAGCCGCATGGATAGGGGGAGGAGGTGTCGAGCAGATAGTATCCAGGAGGGAGGCAGGGATCACTGAGTAAACCTCATTCCAGTTCCAGTTACCATTAGTCACAACGTCTTTGCACTTGAGGCTAATGTCACGGGAGTTAACATAAGGGAGTAATGAGCCAATCTGCCCTCCGGTCCACCAATCTGAGAACCACAATGAGGACTCCCCATTCCCCACCCGAAGCTTAAAACCTTTCCTGAGAAAAGGTGTAATCTTGCACAGCAGCCGTATGATGTATGATTTACTGGATCAAGGGAAACCGAAAGGGTGTGCCTTAGTATCCCAATAGTGAGCCAGAATCCGAGCCCAGAGTTTGTTGGGTGAGTGGATATAACCCCATATAATCTTACCAAGGAGTGCAATATTCATTGGGCGGGCTTTGCGGATCCCCAACCCTCCCGAGGCCAAAGGCGAGGCGACCTTATCCCAATTGACAAGATAAATACCTTTGTTGTTCCCACCTTTCCACATGAAGCGGCTTATTCTCCTATCTATGGCCAAACACACAGACTCCGGGAGCCAATGCGCTTGCATGAAATAGGTTGGAATGGCCGCCAAGACTGCTTTACAAAGAGTAAGCCTTCCCGCTTTGTTGAGAAATTGATTCGCCCATCCTTCCAGCTTGTTGTCAATTTTGTCTAGAAGGAAATCAAAATTGCTACTGCGCATCCAGCCAGTCATGAGGGGGAACCCCAAATATCTGTCAAGCTCGTCCGCTATGCGGATATTAAGGGTTCCTGAGATCCATTCTCTTTCTGAGGCATCAACATTTTTAGTGATGAGCATGGTGGATTTAGTGGGGCTCAGCTGGAGTCCAGAAATAGCAGCAAAGGTATCCAGGGTGGACGCAATAGCACGAATGCTTCCTCGGTCAGCCAATGAGAATAGCAAGAGATCATCGGCATATATGAGGTGGGATAGGGCCGGCCCATCAGCAAACAGATTGATAGGCTTCCAACGCTCAGTTTGCACAGCCTGTTGAATAATTCTTGAGAGTTTCTCCATCACAATCAAGAAAAGATAGGGGGATATTGGATCACCCTGGCGCAGCCCCTTCTCTGGGACAAAATATTCAGTAGACCGACCATTCCAAAGCACCGCATAAGAGGGGGAGGTTACGCAAAACATGATGAGTTTAGTAACAGTCTCAGGTAGCCCCATCTCCTTCAAACATATATCCAAGAAACTCCATCGGATATTGTCGTACGCCTTCGCAATATCTATCTTTAGGATAATACTTTTCAGATTGTTTCGAATCCCTCCCATGTGAGACAGAATTTCCTGAGTGATAATCGCATTGTCTGCCGGTCCTCTACCCGGAAGGAAGGCCGCTTGGGTATTCGAGATCATATCCTGCAGAAAGGGTCTCAGGCGTTCCACCAAGACTTTAGTGAGGATTTTGTAGGTGACATTGCATAAAGTTATAGGCCGGAACTGAGATAAAACAGAGGGGGCTGTAACTTTAGGAATTAAAACTATCAAGGCCTTGGCTATATCCCTGGGAAAGGATTGCATGCTAAAAGCCCCTGCAACAAATCTGTGGATCGATTTGCCAACGATGTGCCAGTATTTTTGGTAGAAAAGTCCCGGGAAACCATCCGGGCCCGGGGCCGAATCCCCATTGATGCTCATCACCGTGGCCTTGATCTCCTCCAAGGATGGCACTTCACTAAGCTTAGCAGTCTGCTCCACTGGGAAAGGATGGAGTTGAGGGATTGTTTCAGGATCAAAAGTGGCAGCCGAGGTCTGAACCAGTGTCCGTTGCCTTTCACTGAAGACTGTCTGGAAGTAGCTTCGAGCATGATCTCGGAGCAATAAAGCATCATCGCACCATGTACCATCATCCGTGTAAAGGCCGTGGATTTTACTTTTGTGGCGGTTGGCTTTGACCCGTGCATGGAAATAGGCGGTGTTCCTATCTCCCCCTCTAACCCATTTGTCCCTTGAGCGTTGTTTCCAGTAGCTTTCTTCCTGTAATAAAACATTCTCAAGCTCCTTTTTCAATTCTCGTTCCAAGAGAATAAGGCGGACCGAGTCTACTTTCTCAAGAGTCTTAGCTATTCCCTCAAGCCGTTTAGTAAGCTTGAGCTTTCTCCACTTGATATTAGATCCCATAGACTTGTTGAAAGCTAAGGACACCTTTTTAACAGAGTCAAGATGTTGATGAATCTCATTGGAAGGGGGGGTCCAAGCATTCCCAACAATCTGCTCATAACTATCTGTTATGGACCACGAAGCCTCCCATCTAAATGGCTTGTCCCCGGTCATAGGAGGATCCTTGCCGCACCTAAGGAGAAGGGGGTTGTGGTCCGACCCAACCCTAGGCAGGACATGGACAAAACCATTAGGGAAAAGGTTTAGCCAGTCTAGATTGCACGTCCCTCTATCAAGCCTCTTGAGGATAGCGAGATCATTACCATGCGGCCTCGACCAAGTGAAGTAGCCACCTTGAGTGTTGATAGTCGCAAGTCCACAGTAATCTAGAACTTCCCCCAATTCCTCCGCTCTCTTGATATTAAAGAGGCCCCCTCTAACATCTTCGGCCTTTAGGATTTGGTTCCAGTCCCCAATGACCACCCAAGCCTCATCAATAGAATCTGAAAGTTGGGACAGAGCCTCCCAATTATCACATCTCGCAGTGTAGCTGGGCGCTGCGTACAAGGCCGTAAGCAGCCACGAGCACTCCCTATTGGAAAGCCTAATCGTGATCATCCGATCCCTGACATCATGAATGTTTACTGAATTTTGGCGATCATATTTAGCCAAAACCCAGATACCCCCAGCTCGTCTGTTAGCTTCCTGAAGACAGACAGCAGACAAACCCAATCCAGACAGAAAGAAACTTGAACTTTCAAAGGATGACTGTGGCTCCAAAATAACCACCAAATCTGGATGAAACCGGTTAACAAAATCTCGCAAACTCCTTCTGGAATTGCTCCCCACAATGCTGCCAATATTCCACACAATAATCTTTAGGTTGACAAAATCCATAAACAAAATATAAAGGAAATAGACTGACAGCTAACGCTACCTCAGGATTCCATGTTACCTTCCCCTTCAGTGGGTGCGTCCGAAGCGGCGTCCTCAAAATTGTCTCCCTTGGGCACAATATTCTCCTTCTGCAGAACCAATTCTTGGTAGGATGGTGAAAAGTCATCTGCGGTATCCTCCAGAGCTTCGTCATCTGTATTAGCTTGCTCCGAGGCAGATACTAATTACACACGAGCTTCAGCCACAAAAAAAAAAAAATACTTCCTCTGTTTTTTAAAGATTACTACGGACCCACCCAACACGCAGTTCAATATACATTTTAAACTATTAATAACTTAAATTCAGTATAAGTAAAAATTCTAAAAGTTCCATATTTAAAAACTACAAGACGAGACGAATCTAACAAGATCTCACTTAGCTATATTTTAACTTGTATAACCATGATAAAACTTTAAGTCAAAGTATATGAATAAATAGTAGCATTTTGTTAAGTGTAGCTAACAAAAAAAAAAAAAAAGAGGAAGTAATAATAATATGATAAAAATATTGGGAAAAAAAATGATCGGCATTAGGTATTTAGGTCATAGGCCCGTTAAGAGTGATTAATTCACTTATTTGTCAATCTATTCTGTTAGTTTAACGGCTAGTTGTCTAGTCAGCCGCAATCACTGTTCCGTCTCCACAAAGCCAGAGAGTAACCCCGTTTCGACTTCCAAGTTTCTTCTCCGCATATGTTCAACGCACAACACCACCAACAGAAACCATGGACGCTGAGTCTTCGAGCCAAAGCCAGGAACTTGGATTTCAAATTTAGGGCTTCCCGGATCTTGCCTGTTTCCAAGCTTTTCCAATTCTCATTCCGCTTCAAGATCCACCCCTATCTCCTGGAAATCAAATCTAGCCCCAGATCCTCTTTTCTCTCCAGCTGGAAACCGAATTCACTCTGGTTCAAATTCCTTCAGATCTTCACGAATGTGCACGGAAAACAGTCCAATCACAAATGCATTTTTAGAAGCTGGTGCCCCCATAAGGTACCATCAATTACTCCTTAATTTAATTTTTATTTTTGAGTTCTCTGCATATATATATATAGACTCTGCTGATTTCTATACCTTTATTTTCTTTTACCCGTTGGGCATTGAAGAATTACATCCATGGAAGACGAAAAGGCCAGATCTGGTTATGGCGGTTTCTCCTGCTTTTTGCAACTGTGAGCTGCTTTATTATAATCATGGCGACGATGAGCAAGTACTTGAGGAAAAGCTTTTTCCTGTGGAAACTTTTTCTCAAGGCATGGAATTATAACAATGCTCCTGCGCCTTCTACATATTTACACCAATTTGCAATGGTAATACAGTACTCCTACATTTTAATTTCGAACCTGAAAATCTCTCCTATTAAACTGACTTTCGGTATAATAATGTTGTAAAAACTAAACATTCCATCCTGATTCCTACGCATTATTTCAGGTAATTCTCAATGAGATCTGTCAATCTTTGGGTTTCTAGATAAGATGTAAAGAACTTTTCTTGACCCCAACTCCCAAAGCCGATGCCTCAACTTTCTCATCAGGTGATTCCAGCTTGATCCCATTGTCTTGCCTGTGATTTGATTCTCTTGAGTCTAGTCTGTGATTTGATTCTTCTGATCCTTGTCAGTGAGCTGATTCTCTTGAGTCTTGTCTGTAGGTATCTTGTCAGTGAGCTGATTCTCTTGAGTCTTGTCTGTAGGTATCTATGTTGAATTTGAGACAAAACAGAAAGTCAGAAATAAGAAACGCCCGAGGCCGTGTTTTGATCAGTATTGTCAAAGGATAACTTATCAGTATGATGTTACAGAAAATTCTTGGTAAAAGCTGTTGCTTTGGGGGCAATAGTAATACATTGTATTTATGCATACATTGAATGTTGAATGTTTAATATATCTGCTAGTGTTTGCAAAATTGTACTGCTATTAATCCTAGTTGCGATTGAATTTCTTTTTCCTTTTTCCATATATTGAATCTATATTTTCTAATTTAGTCTGCACGACAGATTTGCCCAGAAATAGAATATTCTTTCGTGGAAGAAGAAAAGAAGAATGATTAAAACTCTTACCATTTACCACTATTTGTTTTTTTTTTTTTCATTCACTACTCTACACCCTTGAATGCAAAAGAACGGTCGACTCATACATCTTTCAATATTCAAATTTTCTTTATATAATTTATTATGTGTGTGTTTGTGTAGCCACGTTCAGCTTCTCTCGGCTCCCTGATTTTGAATATTTAATTCATATGTAGAGGGTTTAATAAGAAACCTTATAAATAGAATGGGTCGCTGTGGGGAAGCTTTGTTTGATTGCGTAACACTTGGGACTAATAATAATAATACTTAATAATTAAGACTAATATTAATATTAGTAGTAATAATTGAAAGTTCAAAGTGCGGCGTGAGCGTCAAAAGATGACAGGCAGCCAATCAGAAATTCGGGAGTGGGTGTAGGGTCAATGGCTCGCATCTCTTTCACTATTTAATTAAGAGTTTTAATATTCCATTTTATCTTGAAATTGCATCTTGAATATTTAATACTCCTATTCTTTAATATTCTTGTAGTAATTATTATTATTATTATTATTATTATTATTTGGTATTGATTCAAGTCTCAGCCTCGAAACTTATTTTGTAATTTGTGTGTCATGAAATCTCATTACTCTTTCCTTTCCTTGCAGTCTGTTCAACTAAGAAAAAAAAAGACTAACATCGAAATAAAAAGTGAATGAACGAACAACTTGGTTACTCCATTCCTCCTATTAGTAATATCATTTATTTTATGATATTAACGTATAATTTGTAAATTTTACTCTCTGTCCCATTTTAACTTGTCCTATTTAATTTTTGCACACAATTCAATATATTTTTTTAACCATTGAAATCTCAAAATATGTATATGTAAAATATACTCTCTTCGTCCCACCTCAAACGTCGATATTAGGGGTGTAAATGAGACTGATAGGCTCGTGAATTGTTCGAGCTCGGTTCGGTCAAAATTCGGTTCAAGCTCGACTCGAAATGGCTCGGTTCGAGCTCGAGCTCGGCTCGTAACACACATGATCTCAAGCCGAGCCAACCACTATTCGGCTCGAAAGCTCGATAATAGGCTCGATTTATTTATATATATACTCCCTCCGTTTTTTTTATCTTCTCTCTTTGAATAGTAGAAACTATTCATTAAGTAACTTTGATTCATCTTTTTATCATAGTTATATAAGATAAAACATAGTCAAGTGAGATGTTGTTGGATTCGTCTAATAGTGTAGTTTTAGAATATCAAATTTTTATAATTTTTACTTATATATAATATGAGATATTGATGATTGAAAATGTGCATTGGATTGCGTGCAGTGCAGGATGGGTGAAGTTAAAAAAAATCGGAGGGAGTATTTATTTATTTATTTATTATTAAATATAGAAATTATATAAAATATTAAAAGTATAGTATTGTTATTGTTTATATCTTTTAATTTTTAAATTTAAAATATATTATTAATTAAATATATACAATATATTAAATATAATTTCTTTCATAAATTATGTGAGAATGAAAATGATACTAGTTCGAGCTCGGCTCGACTCGGTCAAAACTCGGTCAACGCTCGGCTCAAAGTAGCTTGGTCAATGCTCGGCTCGGTCAAAGCTCGGCTCGAATTCTTATGAGTTCAAGCCGAGCTTACCACTATTCGGGCTCGGCTCGGCTCGTTTACACCCCTAGTCGATATAGTTGATTTGTGGGTATATGATGGGTTCCACATAGTTATGGAGTGGAAAATTATTTTTATTTATAGAAAGAAGACATTTGTAATGGGACATCCAAAAATAGTAAGTATGACATTTATAATGAGACGGATGGAGTATATTCTAAAATTATAGTATGATTTATACGATTCTAACAAGATTCAACTCGACCATTTTTTCAAAGATAATTGCAATAAAATTAAGACTATATTAAAAATGAACAATGTTAAAAAGTTAAACAGAACATCTATCTTGTATGGATAAAGTATATATTAAGTGATAGTATAAGACTAGTCTCTAAAGATATTAAGAGATTAATTAATTGTATAAATTACTCGGGTCAATTAGTATTAATGACTTATTAATATGATTAATGATACCTAAGAATTAATAATTATTTATTGTACTAATAATACTAGTAGTATATTACTAGTATTTCCAATCTTTGACTGGGCTGTCTGCATCAAACATCAAGGCCCCTCTTGCTTGAATTTTGAGGTACCTGTGATTGTTGTTGAGTATCCAATTGACCATAATGCCCTTCACCTCAACCAATTTCAATTTTGTGGATTCATCACAAACTTCATGCGGATTCACAAAAAGTTCTTTGCCAAATTGCACCATTGGATGTTCAAGTTGTTTGCCCCCAAATCTCCTATATATTGGTCTTTTTAGGGTTAAAATTATTCATCTTTTTTGCTTCCATTTTTTTCCCCCTGAAATTAATAACACATTTTTTTATTTGTGTCTAATTTCCTTTATATTCCTAACGAATAAGGCCATAGATTAAGTGGTTTCTTTTTTAGTATAACACTTTCTTTTTTTGGGTGTTTCATAATAAATGTTACATTACCATGTATAGAATGCTTTTAAAGGTAGAAAACTTCCACTAAATCACTTTCATTCATTGCACTAAACATCGTGTCATTTTCTTATGTTACACTTATTTTGAAACGGATGGAATAAAAGTTACCAAACAGTTATAAATTCAAAATAATAAAATAGGTTTATCTTATAAGCATTTTGTGGCGTTTGAAATCTTCTTAGTGTAAAATGACTTGAGAGTGAAGGGAGTGATGAATGATGATATTGGTTATTTGGATGATTTTTCGCGTTACATTATTCGGATGATTTGAGTTTCTGTCAATCTATTATCTATGTTTTAATTTTAGATTTTCTTTTATTTTAAAAGAGAATAATAATACAATAATGCCTCGTCACAGTTTCTGTCAGAATTTGTAAGAATTTGAAAATTTTTGGAATTCGGAACATGGAATTCTATTCAATTTCAGTTTTTAATTCAAAATATCTAATTTGTATCAATTTCAAATTGAATCCGAAAATAAATTTTTCTTAAAAAATTATCCGAGTTCAACTTTTGCCCTAATCATGATATTTTTTTTCTTCTGAACAACATATACAAATTCGGAAAAGGTGATGGAGCCTATCCACACAAATTATAAATGAATAAATGAGAGTGATAGGGGCCGAATGGGGAATCCAACCCCCAACCTATAAGTTGGGTGTTGGGGACTTGATCACTAGGATAAATCCTAATAACCGACCATGACATTTAAATTGATGTGTGTTTAATTTATTATTTTATAATCATAACATTAATATTGTAAAACATTAAATTAGACCAAATAAAAATACATAAAATTATGTACATATCATAACTATAATATAATAATATGATATGTATAATTAAAAAATAATAATATATACTTTGTGAATTCGGAATTTTGATTTTGGTTTTGTTGAAATAGAAAATAGATTCTGATTGTTAGCATTTCAAATTTTATTAAAAAATCATAAATTGTCTACCGGGTGAGCAATAATTGAAGTAAGGAGATGATGACTTGATGTCTTGACCTAATAGTCAAGTTCTCTAATTTCTAATAATTTTTAAGTTGTGAGTTCGATTTTTCACTGTGCTAATATTCCTTTCTTTTGTTTTTATATAATTTATATAACATGAACTCCCACTATTTAATTTTTAGTTTGTATAGGCTAGGGGTGATATCGAATCGAGCCAAGCTCGAGTGTCAAACTATTTGAGCTTGATTTGGATTCTCGAGCTTATCGAGTATTTTCTTTTTTTTTTGCATTTTTTCCTTTTAAAATTAAAAAAAAAGAAAAAAAATGAGTCAAGTACTCGATACTCGACTCGACTCAAGTACTCGACTCGAGTTCGAGTATCATATATATAGGCTCGAGCTCGATACTCGAGTGCCCTACTCGACTACTTGACTCGATTCGAATTTTTCAAATGCGAGCCGAGTTTTTTCCGAACTGAGTCGAGTTCGTTTATTCGTTAATCATCCCTAGTATAGGATGTTTAGAAAAAAAAATTTGAAGCGAGGGACAAAAGTGTCATTGATGTTGTATAAGATGGAATGGGGGGACAACAATGATGATTTCTTCCTTATTTAGAATTAGAATTTTGAGATTTAGGTTTGACCACTGCTGCTTCTTATCAAGTACGTACTGCTGTATGTATAATAATTCAAAAATAATTAAATAGTAGTATAACAAAAGTATAATGAGTAATATAATTACATTACAATTTACATGTACTTATAAATGACTACTATGAAGTAATTCAAATTTTCTCTACTTTCCTTTAACCAATTAAAAAATAACCATCATAACATCCTATTCCAGTATTTCTCCTCCCCCCCACCCCCACCAAAAATCTCCCCTTTCATTTCCTCTTTTGTATTCATTTGACCTGCTTCTAGGGTTTTTGTGCTTTACCAAAATTAAGTCGTAGATTCTCAAAATAACAAGAGATATCACCATTTGGGTGGCTCTGTAATCAGTGATAATTCGTGAAGATCGAAACTCGTAGCATAAAGGATCCAGATTGAGCTGAATTGGGGCCTTCGCTAGGTATTTGCTTTATCATTTTCTTTGCTTTCTATCTCCTCTGCGTAGATTGGGATTCTCTGATGAATCCTAGGTGAGATTGGTATGTCGAATCACTTTGAAAGATTTTTGATTTATTTCAGAAAAATGTTTTCCATGTTTTAAAGTATTTATGGTTTGTTCTTGGTGGAGGCCTAACAGTCTCGTGGATCTGGATTTTCTCTTTCTGCTTTCTCAATATTTATTATTTTGTGTTTGATGCAAAAGTGACGCACTTCCAAATGAATATATGTTGTGGTCTATTAAAAGTAGCTACAACGCCCGCATCCCTTGTGTGTTGGTTGGGTTTTGGAAGTTCCAGGATTTTATTTTAAAGCAGCGTGAATTTTTGATCTACCAGAAATTCTGGGGCTCCGATAGTAGTTTCGCTGCCACTGTATCTGGGAGATCACATAATCTTTGAGTCATGCGTGTGGCGTTTAGCTTTGGGCCTATCAGTAGTTTGGGCTTAGGAATACCTTTCCAATCTCCGCTAAATTAATTTAGGCATTATTGTGGATCTGTTAACTTTTGCACACCATTGTTGGAAAACTAGGATATCAAATTCATTTGCTGATATTGATGTGTAAAGTATGTTGCTTGATGATTGGATGGGTTGGAGTTATGCCTGCCGATGATTTTGCATGAGTTTCCTTTTGTTTTGAATATGTCAAGCACCCTTTGTCCTGAAAGCGCTCGTTTTTGCAAGTTGGAGGAAATTCAGTCATGGATCAATTTAGATAATCAGATTGGTGTCATTAGATTTGTACTTATGTAGTGTAATCATATGGTGTAGTTTTGTCACTTCGCAGGAACTTTCGTCTTTGGTTAAACTCGGTAGCTCTTATTGCAAAATGGGATGCTTTACTGTGTTGAAGAGAAAGAAGAAGAAATCTGAGAAAACCATCTTTGTTAAACGTGTAAACCCACACGAACAGTCACCAACTGTCCTACCTGAACCTGGGATGCCTTCTCTGCATTCTGCACCCCCAAGCTTCCGAACCAGAGTAAAGCCTGTACAGCTAAATAATGGAGTAAGCACTAGTAGAACACGAACGTTATCAGCCCCATCAAGTCTTGATGCCGCAGAACAAGATGCACTCGCATCCATTGAAAATGAGGAACAAGAAGTGTCAAGGAATCGCGTTGGGTCAATGAAAGAACTCAATAACTCAGCTAATCCTCAGCCTCTTCCTCTTCCTTCTCCCCGCGGTACCAAATCTCTCAAAGCTACAACAAGCTTTAAGATGATTAATACTAGTGGTCCACTTAATATGTCTGGGCCACTTCCCTTGCCGCCTAGTTCACATCCTACTCTAACGGCTAAAGGAACACTTGTTAATTTTAAATATGAAGAAATTTCTTCAGCTTGTCATAATTTCTCCCCTGAGAGGTGTATGTCTGAAGGACTGTCTTCTGTCATATACCGAGCTTCATTTTTGGATGATGGATCTGGATCAAGGAAGTTTGAAGCGACTGTTACCCGCCTTCATCCTAGCAACCAGGTACCATTAGGTTCATTAATAATTTAACATTATTAAATTTGATCGATGCAGCTTTAGTTTAGCCGCACTTCCTTGCTTCATGTTAATCATTTTCATAATATGAGATATTTGCTGATATGAATATTGGCAGAACATCTTGCATTGCATTTGAATCTGTTTCCTGCATTACACTGTGCGCATATTTTTGTAATTCTGCCCTTCACTCGATTGGATTTATTTGCGTGTATATATATATATTTTAATCTCTAGTTTATATATAAATGTGTATATAACAAGGTCTCTATCCCTGAAAAGTACGTTTATCTTTAATGCATACTTATTATTTGAATTAAGTACTTCTAAGACATCATAATTAGATAAGGCCTCTTTACATAACCACTTTTAATAAGACTTCTAAGTAGATACGTATCTGTTTCGAGTCTGCAATAATTTTGTGTGTGTGTATGTGTGTTTGGGTTTTTTCTTTTTTTTGGGGGGGGGGGGGGGGGGGGGGGGGGGGGGTGGCGTTGAGGAGAAGAAGGGTAATGTATGCACTGCATTAACACATTCTTAATTGATTCAGCATAGAAACTCATATTTTATTGTATTTTGCATATCCAAGTCTGTACCCAGGAACAATGTGCTGAGATCTTATTTGTTATTTTCGCAAAATAATGTTATTGACCAGTAGGTCTAAAGGATCTTAACTTGTCTCACCCTGCTGCAAATTTTTGTGATGCTTTGCCTTTTTTAGTTTTCATATGAAAATGTATATATTTTTCCCAGGGTTTCAAGGAATTTGTGAATGATGTGAATACACTTGCATCTTTGCAACATCCAAATCTCTGTAAATTGATTGGTTTTCATGCCCGGGAAGGCTCAGACATCAAGATGTTGGTGTATGAGAGGTTATTTCATGGCAGCTTAGATAGGCTTCTATATGGAAGATCAGATGGTCCACCCATTGACTGGAATAGTAGAATGAAAGTCGCTTTATGTGCTGCACAAGGTCTTACTTTTCTTCACGAGGAAGGACCCTTTCAGGTAGTTGACATTATGTGGTGATTATATTTATGTTTTGACTTTTGAGTGTGATATTCAACCAGTTCAAGCTTGCAGCTGCATCAGTTATGATATTGAGTAGATTTTGTTATGACTTTAAAATAACCTGTGCATTTTTCTACCGCACAGGCAATGTTCCACGAATTCTCAACTGCAAATATACAGATTGACAAAGATTTTAGTGCTAAACTTTCGGGATATGGTTGCATCAGTCACATGCCAGAGGCAGATATCTCCAACAGCTCAGTTGTAAGTGCTTTTGTCGTTGTTGTTGTTGTGTGTGTTTTTTCCCAACCACAGTGATGGAGTTGGGTCTGTGTGGGGAAACAAGGATAATATAGGATAGTTGTCTCAACTCTGCTCAGACCTCCTATTCATCTTTGTGCTAAACTTTCTCAGTATCTGCTCAGGCTGGTGCAAATCTTTCTGTAGAGACACTGGAGAGGGGATTGTTAACACCAAAGAGTAATGTCTGGAGTTTTGGAATAGTGCTTCTTGAGTTGCTCACAGGGAAGAGACACCTGGATAACCGGTATAACAAAGAAGAGAAAAATTTAGTAAAATGGAGTCGGCCTTTCCTGGCTGACGACTGTAGATTGTCCTTAATCATGGACCCTCAGCTGAAGGGTCGATTCCCAGCCAAGGCATCACGGACTGTGGCTGACATTGCTCAACGATGTCTACAAGTTGATCCATCAGAGAGGCCTACCATGAGGATTGTTGTGGAGCAACTCAAAACTATACAGGATATGAAGTACACATCTCGGTTTCCTCTGCAAGAGCCAGGAGCACTTAGTGGGAAGCATATGTCAAGATCACCCAGCTTGAATGGAATCATTACTCCAGCTCCAAGATCGAACTTTTCTCATTCACCCCCTACAGGTACAATTGGACCCCCATCCATTGCTCCCACGAATCTGCCCACACTTCCCTTGGTTCTACCTCCCAGAACATGTTCATCCACACTCTTTTTGGAAGAAATGGATCGACAAGAAAGCAGGAGATCATCATCCTTGCACGTTGGTAGATCTAGTGAAGGAATTTGATAGTCAATAGCAAACATTATTTAATTTTTACCTTTTAGTTTTATGCAGTGTGATGTTATATATTATATAGAAAATAAAGATATTTTTCACACAATTGTGTAGCAATGATTTGGGTATCGATCCATGTATATACATTTCCATTTTGTCCTGGGGTGATTGGTATCCTCCTGTCACCACTCCAAGTGCTATTGAGATATTACCATATTGATGCCTACATTTACGAGTTATTAATGGCTGCAACATCATGGGTAGCTTTATCTACCTGTAAATATACACTATAAAAATAATCGAAAGGATTGTGTGGGGGTGGGATTGAGCTCATGTATGGCTAAAAATTCCAATGCAGTGTAGTTTCTAACTGCAAATGTCATCTTAATAAATCCTTTCCAACTCTGTATAATGTGACAAAATAGATACTGCCTAACAATAATGCTCTTCCAGTGTATTTACACAATATACTCAACTGGTAGCAGGGATTCAACAAAGGTGTAAGGACAAGTCTTCAGGAGGGATCCTTCTCTCTTTCATCTTTTTCAGATAGATTGTCACTTCCCTCACCGTGTTCTTGGAAACTGACAGGTTCATCCTGTGTTTGGGCTGTGTTCTCCAATGGTGCCTGGGGTATGACGGGTGACGAAGTAGTTTGTTGCTCGGCCACCAGGCTTGTAAGACCTTTCTGCCTTAGGTATGTGTCCAATGGCAAACTAGCTTGTTGAAGAAGGCTCATCATGCTGACGCGGGATGGCACTGCATATTCTCCATCCGGACAAGAATTCAGGTCTAATCCTCCCCTACTAATTCCAGCATTTTCTTCAGACTGACATATGCTCCGATCTGCAGTATTATCTGACCTCACAAATTGTGACGACGCCTGATTGGGGATGCTATTAACCTCTGCTTCTTCCTTAGCACCAGATGTAAAGTGATTCCTCTGTGCAATTTCAGCCTCACGCTCAGATTGCCGCTTCTTCTTGCGCATCATCAAAGTCTTGAACCTCCGTTTCACTGTCATGCAGACATTGCATAGACACGTGGGCTTATGCTTGCCCTTTCCACTGGGTGGTTGTATGCACACGATACAGGAGCAACCCGGACGATGCCTCGGGTGTTTAGTAGTTGCTGCCACGGAAGAAGCACCCGGTTCATTCATGTCACCTCCAACAGGTGCAACATTTGGTGGAGTTTCAAGGCCCCGGGATTCATGCTCATTCCCTAATTTGATGCTTGTTGAAACTCTCCTTTTCTTGAACTCTACACGATCAAGAAAACAATTTTGTTTTTCAATGAAAAAAACAGGGAAGTATTTTGAATGAAAAGAAAGAAATACTACTAGATACTAGTAGATACCCTTGTTCATTCCAAGAAGATTTTCAAGTTCTCTCGAGCTCAATTCTTCTGGTGCTGAACATGAACTTCTGAACCCAGCAGAAGCAATTTCGCTTGTAAGTTGTGAACATATATTTTCAACATACGCAATTCGAAGAAACAAAATGAAACTTGAAACAAACTGACCTTGCTTCGTCATGGATATTATCCTGACATGTCCATTTGGGAGGAAGAAGAAAATCGATTGGTATTTTTCGCCATTTGAAGCAGCTATCACATTGAGACCATTGTTGAAGTTCCCTGGATTGGAGTCGTTTTAAAGGTCATTCAATCTTCTCTAGAAACAACAATCTCTAGAAATATCATCACCATTATCGTCTTGTATGTATTGAGGGGAGAAATTCATAACCATACCCAGAAAGACGAACAATGGATATGCTGCTCTTCCCAAATACTGGTGGCTCCTGAAATTTGAATAGAACCAACCAATCAACCAAAGTTAGTGATGGTCATCAATTGAGGATTACACCCGCACGAACTTGGTGAGACTGAAAGCCTTCTTACTTCAAATTCTTCAAATTCATGATCCTCGATGGCAACGGTGGTTGGCTTGACACTTGGCGGTGAGCGGAGCATGTCCTGCACCTCTTCCCATGTCAGTCTTAGCTCCATAGAATCATGTCCATCAATCAGTAGACGTTTACTCTTAGGCCCAATATTTCTTCTCTTGCGCTCTGGAGGCAGCAATGCTTGGGGTGACGGATTTTCACCGGATTTGGACATATTATTCTCAGTGATTTGGGGGCTTATAGTCCCGGCATAGACATGCTTAGACAACATTGTCATGGAAGAGCTCCTGCCTGCATTCAGTGACTGAAGAAGGCCAGAGTAGCCACTCATTATGGGTATATTTTCTACATTTCCCAACATTGGTTCGCCTTGAAAACCAACACCAGTCATTGAATAATGTGAACCCTGCTCCAGGAAACTCAAAATAAATTTCTTGGTATAAAGTATAAACCACCATGGAAGTTCCTAAAAAAAGTCATTTTAATTTCTGGAGGTCAATGTCACACATAGCTAACCTTCTGTACAGAAACAATACTCGATGCTTTTCGGAATCCCATCAGAAGCTTTCCTTCTGGATCCATCCGGCTGAAAGTAACTGGGGAATGAGGTGAATTGCAGACATTAGAATTTTCGACTGTTCATGAAAACCAAGCGAACTTACAAACCAAGTTAGGACTACACAAAAAACAATCAAGGAAAAACCTTCAAAGTAAACATTTTTGCATAGACTGGAAAATGAACTATGGAAATGATATCATAGATGACCATGATCAGCAACAAAACGAATAAATATTATTTATATTCAGGTTTTTTGTGATTCAAACGAAAGGTGATAATAATACCAGTGTCGCCAGCCTGTAGTTGCATCGACTGAATGCAGGGAGTCACACCCTCCAACACATACATTCTACTGTTATTATTTGGCCAAAATCGGAATTGAAACACCCATTCTTTACCCTTCACATCCTGAATCCTCAGCGGAAGGCCCTCCGGTTGGGAGATGGGTGGAAAATATGCCTGAACAATGTGTTAGGCTTATCCACTTAGAGAACTAAAAAAACTGCAAATAATTTTTTAGCATATTTGCTTCTTTTCTGTCAGAACAAGGGGATTAGATCCTTGCAGTAAATTAAATAGGTGCGAAACAATAATCTCAATCATTCATCACAAACTTACTTCAGCACATGCTTTAGGGAGAACCAGACGACCTATTCGGCCTGCATCACTGGCACTCAAAACCTTTTCAAATAATGGAACAACAGTAGAGTTTGAGCTGAAGATCGCAAAATTAAGGAAATGTTTTGCCCATGAATATGCAGTTAGCCATAAAAACATTGTTGTCAAGTGATAGCAAACTGGAAAAAGAACTTCTCAAGGATACTCTCCTGATATCTGCTGCAACTCCTGATCTGTTATCCGAGGCCAATATCGAGGAAGCAACTGGTTTTTTACCCTTCCTTCCACGGGCGGCCTGGCAACACGTAACTGTGTAAGGGCACTAGAGTTTGAGTCCAACCCTGCTGCAAGAACAGAATTTGGTAGCCTTGGTAAGAGATGGCGAGGCCTGCATCCTTGTTGGAAGGAAGAAATTGAGCTGTTCAATTCCCTTTCTTCGACCATCAACCCAGAAAATGTATTGGAGTTTGATGAAGCAGACAAGCTGATGCTCAAGTTTGTCTGAACTAGTGGTTTATGCAAACTTTTAACACCTTTACTTTCTTGGAACATGTCATAAGTTTTTGATGGCCCAATGGATGACAGAGTCAAACCTGATGACAATTTAAAATCTGTTTCTCCTGAACCAGCCAAATCATCTTCTAGTTTCCATTGAATTGTATTAACATTCTGGGAGGGTGGCAGTTCTTGTTCACATTCTTTTTTATCATCACTACCTAACTGTGCAGGCGCCATCTTGTCAAAATCTTGACCAATGCCATTTTCTTTGTGTTTATCTTCGGATGATGTCTGCATAAAGCTTTAAATGAATCAGATAAATATATTTACAGAGACTGAAAACAACTTTAAGATGACTAAAAAGTACAAAGTGACTAAAATTTCCTATTCTGAAGAATGCTATTTAACTTGTTCTATCTTAATCTGTAATTGGCAATCCTTCGAGTGCACAAAAATTGGTTTTAAATATATGCAGAACACAAAGATCCAAATCTCTTTTCAAATTCAAGGGCATGCATATGCATCTATCAAATTAAAAAATGGATCAAATTTTACATGGTAGCTCATTGTTCCATTAAAGAAAAATTGTTCTTACAGAAGGAAGCTTAGAACTTTGGCTGCAGCCTTTACAAACTACGCCACCAGTGTCGAGTAGATCAAGCAAAGGACTAGAAGCAACGCATCCACAATGAAGACGCTACAAATGTCAAAACAAACCAATATCTATCAGCACATATTGCCTAGACTGACACAGTATCTAACAAGAAAAAATCAATCTAGATTCACCTTCCCGCATGAAGAGCATTCCCTCCAACCAGTTTCCTCTGAATGGAACATTTCACAGAAGGCTAAATTTTTATAGGCGGTCCTGCCATAAAACCATGCACAAGTGTTATTTACTGATTTATCAGTTCATAGCAGAAGAAATTAATTTAACCTTCATGCAGACTAAAATAGTTCCGTAAATGTAGCACAAATGCAAGAATACACAACTCAAGAATTATATCATATAAAAGCTTCCTCCCAGTTGAAGAGCATATTTTATATCAAATTAAAAAATGAAAGGGCTTGAAATCTACAGTTTCAACTAAATTGTGCCTACAGGAAGTGCATATTGCTTCAGATATACCGATCCTGATATCATGCGTTACTGCTTCCTCAAATTCTCTCTTTTCACCATTATCATTTTCATGAAGAAAGATATCCAAGACATACCAAAGGATACCATCCTCATATAGAATAGGTGTATCATCCACAGCAATTATATCTCGGAAGTAGTTAGCCATCAATATAAACTGCTAGCAACAACATGGCTTGAATAAGAAGTTATCCAACTAGAACGATCATAATAAGTAAAGAAGAGAACCCAGTGAGGCCTATATGATGAAATTGATGCTACAAGAAGCAAGGATTAAACCCATTTCTCTATTACCAACTAGCAGTTCACCATGTTTCCAATTCTAACTGTAGCATCTTTCATATCCATTTGAACATGTACTTTGGAAGATCGAAAATTCCTGCATGCTTGCACATGCTCAGTAAAATTTTGCTTCTGAAGGGAACAAGTAAGGTAAACTTCCCGCACACAAATCACCACCAAATTTCTAAGAAATGATTCAAACTCGGAAAGAATAATTTGGGGAAAATAACGAGGGCGCCCGGCTGCATATTTTCATGGATAAGATGCAAAACGAATTCGACTTCACTGACTTCAAAAGGCTCGAATTTTTTTGCATCACCAGACCCAAGTATTAACCTGCTAAATTCGTACAATAACGAAGGCTTTTCTTGGTCGAAAAGGAAATTAACATATTCTTAAGAAACGAGCGGAGAAGAAATAGAGGGACAGAATCTGAAAGCTTAAAGGCGGCCATAGCCATACCCGCAGTTATCACATAGAGTGGCAAAACCACCGGATCGCAAAGGCCAGCCTTTTTTCCATTCGATGGAGTTTGATGAAGCGCACATCCCATTCATGCAAACCGCACCTTCCATTTTCAAAACACTTTACAAAGTGGAAAAACACGACTCCAAAAGGGAATAGCACTGCAAAATTAGTCAAATACCACCAAATAATTTTCTTTTTACCTTTCTATTTGAGCTTAATAGTAACGAAACCAAAACAAGAGAAAGAAAAATTAAAAACTGGGAAGTGGGAACTTACCAGCTAATGCCTAATAGCAGCTAAAAAAAAAAAATTAAAAAAAGGAATTCTTTTTGCACGAGCAATAAGAGGGGAGGCGTTGTGGTTGGTGTGTATGTGGCTTTAATTGAATACTTCTCTGACTAAAAAGTAAGCCTTCAGATTGGGGTAGATAACTGGTCGGAGGGAATATTCCGGCGACTGGGGATCGGTGGATCGTCTTGGGCCATTAAGTAGGGATGTGCATGGAAGGAAATGATTGGTTGGGTTCAGATTTCAGGTGGTCCATGCAAGAAGCTTTCATAATTTCGTTCAAGGGCTGCTTTCAATCTATCCCTTCAGTTTGGAATACCCAATCTTCCTTCACCTCATCCCCCTTTTGTACTTTTGGTTACTATGTAGAAAACCTATGGGTTCATTCATGTTTACAGAACAAAAAAGTTGTTGATTTTGTGAGAATTTGTAAGCCTTTTCTCGCGGACATCACTTTCATACAGATTATTATTAATAGTATGGAATTTAATCACAATGTATTCCGACTTGTTAAACCTACCTAAACTAGAATCAAATCAAACTAATGAAACTGGTTTAGTAATGTGTCCAGATCCAATTTGGTAAGTACTCACCATTTCAATCTGCATCCATCCCCCATTTAACATACTTATATATGGATTAGTCTAAATCTAGAGAGCCATGTTGTATTGATAAATACATAAAGGCATGGAGAAGATGAAAGCAATCGTTAACTTCATATTCTTATTTAAGGAAGCAAACTCTCAGCAGTCCAACCTTTAGTGATTATGATCTCATGAAACAAATGAAATTGGGAGACTGGAAACTAACTCAGGAGCAGGAGTACTTAAAAAGAAAGAATACAACATCACAGCACAGGAAACGGAATAGAAGAATATTTTCAGTTTTTCACCCACTGCTGCCAAATACTACGTAAATGCCCATTACGCTTCCACATGATCCCCAGGCCAATTCCTGGCTGACTGGCCTCTGTATGTTTGTTTCAGGTTTCAGCAATTCAGCCAAACAAAAAAAAGGAAAAAAGGAGGAGGAATCGGAAATTGGGGGTTGCTGGCTGGCTGGTGTACTGCCTGGCCTGCTGCTTGCTTTTACAAAAATAGTCTGCATCGCATGCAACAAAGATTCTCCTAGGTTAAATTCCAAGAATGCCCTTGTGTTTCGGAGAATTTTATGTTGTGTGCCAGCTGTACACCTCGGACGACGCCACCCTGTGTTGTTTGGTGCACGCTTATCTTTTGGTTTGGTGTCGAAGCAATCATCATTACCGTCGGTTTACTTGTTGGTTTTCAAGTTGGGCAGAGCTTAATGCTGGATGACGTTTCTACAGAGTCATCAACTGCGTCATCATCCATGGTGATTGCGGAAGCGCCTGCCTCAGACCTCAGTGCTTCTTTCTTGTTGGGAAAAAAAAAAAAAAAGAAAAAAAAGATAACCACAAGCAAACCACCACTCACCATTGCTGCACGGTTATAAACTAATCAAAAATTTTTAGTTGTATTCGTCATTCGATTCGAAATTTTAATATTCAATTAATATTTGATTCGATTGGATATTCAATTTATATTAAATTATATATAAATGTATATTGTATTAGTTTTACTAAATAATTTTAATTTTAATCATTATATTTATGAATTAATATAAAGATATTGATGTATGAGTATTAAAATATCTATAAATCGAACTAAATATTGAAGTTCAATAATAAAAACTAATTTTATTAAGTATTAAATTATCTTATAAAATAATTTGATTCGATAATCTACATAATAAATTCTGAATACTTTTTGGCATGTTCAAACTGTATTGTCCTTGTTAAATATACTTCATCCTTTTTAAATTTTAAGGGTTAAAAAGTAATTATGCCCTAGGTTTCCACATAGGCGCTGATTAATCATACAAAAAAATACAGCCATTCACACATCAACACATAATCATCCTCATTGCCACGTCATCAACCTTTTAAATTCTTTATTTAGAGACTAAATCTATTTATTAGTATATGAAAATCTTGAGAAATCTTTTCATATATTTTACAAAGATATAATTTGGAAAAAAATTATAATATATTTGATGTTTATGACAAATTTAGTAAAACCAATATATTATACTCCCTCCGTCCCATATTTATCTTCTTACTTTCCGTTTTTGGACGTCCCACATTTATCTTCCTACCCCAAAAAGGGATTTTTTTTTAACTAAAATGTCCCTACATGTCCATATATTTACAGAAAAACCAATCTTTAATTTTACTAACAATTGCACTACAAGACAAAAAGAGACAAATTTACCCCTCAAAAAGTACACATGAAAATAATAAAATACAACTTTCTTAAACTCCGTATCTACAGTGTCGAAGAAGATAAATATAGGACGGAGGGAGTAAATCCTTTAATTGAATATGTTATATTTTCAAATATATTATATTGATTATATGTAAATATGAGTCTAAAATATTATCCTCAATCAATAGAATAAATAAAAAAAATTAATCTATATAATAAATTCTGAATATTTTTTGGTCTGTGCAGACTCTTTTGTCCTTATTAAATTTAATTCATCCTTCTTAATTTTAAAGGATTAATCAGTCATTATATGCTCATTTATAGATAAACGGTTCTTAAGTTTACACGTCATCTGCTGACTAATTCCACGTCATCGGACACATCATCAAAACCTATATTTAGAAAATAAATCTACGTATTAATAATATAACAAAATCTTGAGAAAATCTTCCTATATATTTTAAAAAGATATAATTGATTACGAATATATATATATATAAATTATTTGATTATATACATAATATTTTTAAAAATATTAATACTATAATATTATTAAATAAATTTAGCTAGGTTACAAATTTATGTCTAAAAAATATATAATCATATACCAATATAAGGAATATCATAACTATATTTTAAATAAAAATATTTCATTGAAAATATGGTGAAAACATTAAATTGACCCTAAAAATATTGATTAAAGTAAAATGAGTAATAACCTACAAAAATTTTTACCATTCTAAATAAATTCTACATATATTTTTTTCTTTAAAAGAAGAAAAGAAAGAAAAGGAAAAAAAGACTAAAACGCATTATAGTTTAATTATTAAACATAATATCCTTAATCCAGTCATCTTCATCTATTTCAGTATAAAATAAAAAATGTATATGAGATTTGGAGTAAATTGTTATACAATTTGTTTAAAATAATTTGTACTGTAAAGAGAATATAAGGAGTATATCCCTAATGCCGGGTATATTATGCCTCACAGTACTATTTTTTTGCAAAAGAATAATACAGACCCATGTTTGATTCATTTGTAAGTTTGTACAGGTAATTTTAATGCGGATTTCAATGTATTATTTAATCCCGAAGTAAATGCAGGTTTAGGCTGTACATCACTATTTTTTTCTTTCTTCCTCTTTAATCCGACCTATCCCCTTCCCCAGACTTCCCTGCTCTGCGAATTCCTTAGACACAGCTACTCCCAATCTCATTGACTAATTAATTTATCTAAATTAGTTAAGAAAATAGTTAGATTAATTTTAATTTTTTTTGTAAATAGATTGATTTTAATTTTTGAATAATATATTTTCTATGAATCATAAATATTTGAAAATATAACATTGCAATATTTAAATAATTTAAACTATTCAATAATACCATAAAAATAATACAAGTACAATACAATATATTAGCATCAAACACTGTATAATTATAATACAGTGTTCCACTAAACACTGTATAACATTAATTTAATACAATACATCATAGTACGATATATCTACATTAAATAATACAATACACCTTAATACTATACAACGTGCCAAACATGCCCCAAAAAACTTGGTATCGGAGTATAAATTCGATTTTAAGGTTGATAATAATAATGAATTAAAAAATAATAAAAATTAAATTAAATTAAATGAAAATAATAACTACCAATTTTTTTCGTAATCAATATGGAAAAGAAAAAAATTGAGAAGATATTATCGAAAAAAATAATATTTAAAAATTAACAGATGATCAAAACGTAATTATAATTAAAATTTATTTTATAAAATTATGGATTAGTCCATAAAAATTAATCACAACAAAAATTTAAAATACATTACATAATAAAATATAAATTTTAAATGATGAAAAGATAAGAAAAAGATATAAATAATATTTTTTTTAAAAAAAAACCTTTAGTTGATAAAGCGGAGTAATTTTAGGTATCACTTTAATTTTAAATAATATTTAAGGTTTTTTTAAAAAGGTATAAATATAAGTTTTTTGGACACGGTATTTTAGGTATAATAGATTATTGTGACAAAGCGAAGTAATTAGTTGATGCGATGTTTTAGTTGATCTTTATGGAGTAAGTTTTTTTAAAAAGTGAAATGTGACATTGTAGTGGGACGGACCAAAAATGAAAATGAGACAGAATTCGTGGAACGGATGGAGTAATTTTTTCTAATTTTGAATAGTTAAGGGTATTTATTTTACACTTGCTCTCATCATTTTAGATATGAAAGAAAACTATATATATATATGTATATATAATTTTTAACAGTAAAAAGAATTTATTTTATATTATTTCCACATCGGTTTGAATTTCCTTCATTCATCTTATTATATCTTTTATTTTTTTAAATTTATCGTTGCATGCATTTCAACTACTATTTAAGCAAATGATTTTGAATATCATGTAATTCAAAAAAATACTTTATTCTCATTTTATATCGTCATATTAGTTTAACACCCGTGCGTAGCGGGCGAAAAAATCTAGTATTTAATAAGTTTATCAAATCAAAGTAAATACTGTAGTATTGATTCGATTCGTTTACAATGCACTGCCTAATTCCCAAGAAAGGGAAATCTTATCCAACCTACTCAACACTTCAATTTTGGCCCACTAATTTCTATGGATCAATGAGCCAAATGGGCCTGAAATTGTTGGGCTCAAAGTAGAAGGCCTTTATCCAATTTCTAGTCTGTCTTCCAGCTTCCTTCAAAATCAATTACAGTGAACACCCCGGGCTCCATCTTAATGCCTTATCCGAAGTAGAGATTTTTGCGTTTCTGCTTGATAATTCCAACCATGGCGGGTATGTCCGCCTTTAAATGCCCCTGTTTCCGTCCACCTTCTTCCTCTCTATCTTACAGTTCAAACCCATTTCTTCTCCCACGGCATAGGGTTTCCTTCCCCCGTTCCACATTCCCCAGTAAGTTCATTTGTTTTTTCATGTTTAGCACGGTTTAGCAGCGTGCGTGGTAGATTGCTAATTTTTTTTCTTTGCAGAAATATACGCGCTGACTAGCAACGATATCAAAGTGGGCCTCAACATTGAAGTTGATGGGAGTCCGTGGAAGGTTATTGGTAATTCTATCTACGAGCTCGCTTGCATTCCTTTTATTTTTGTTTTTTTTTATTTTTTATTTTGTTTATTGTTTCGAGTATGTCTCAAGGTGCCTTAACTGCATTATCGTTAAGAAATTTTCAATTCATATGTACAAGAGTTATCAACTGACATTGAGGTGGGTGTTGGTCTTTGGAAGTTTTTATGGATAGGCATTCCTTTGATGAATCAAAAGAATGTTCTTGCAAGTAATGATGGATTTGTTCTTGGCATTATTTAGAGTTCCTCCATGTTAAACCTGGAAAAGGAGCTGCGTTTGTAAGGACGACATTGCGGAACTATGTGACTGGAAATCAAGTTGAAAAAACTTTCAGGGCTGGAAGTAAGGTAATTACTCAATTACATAAGAGTCCAGACTGCAGCTGCTGGATTTTGGAATTTGTCCTTCATCCCCTTTTATTTCCAGAATCAAGTACATTGAGTAAATACTTCTCTAGTTTCTTAGTACCTCCAAGAATGTTTATATATCCTATGGGGTTGTTAGATGGTCTAGTGGCAAAAGTTAAAAAATGTGGAGAAATAGGTTGGGATGGCGTTAAAATAATTGAATTCAGTGTAAAGTCGCATAAATCCAATGAAGCTACTTAAAAACTTATTGGTGTTATAAGATTTTCCTCTCTCTCTCTCTCTCTCTCTATAATAGTATTTCAGTTAGGGAAATGCTTAATGTACTCGTTCTTGACGTTTTGAATATTCAATAAGCTTCTATGATGATTTCAGTTACTAGAGTAATTTTCCATCTTTATGGACCTTGATATGGTATTTATTAGCTTTGTGAAGCAAATTATGTACAAGCTATTGAATCCCAAACTAGAACTCTTTCTGTCAAATGATCAAATTGCTTATATTATACTGAAAATAAGAAGTTCCAGAAGAAGTACTTCGGATAGGGACATGTTTAATGTACTCATTTTGAGAAAGCAATGAGTTTCTATGGTGATTGATGACTTCAGGGACCTAAGTACTTTTCCATCTTTATTGATTTTGCTGTGAAATTTGTTTCATGAAGCAAAGTATGTCCAAGTTGTTGAAGCCCAATCCACAACTCTCTGCATCAAAACTGTAAACATAGAGCATCTAGGTTCTAATTATGTTTTCATTTCGACTCGTTAACAGGTAGAGGAGGCTGATATATTCAAGGAAACAAAACAATTTACTTATAAAGACGGTGTGCAGTATGTTTTCATGGACTTGGTAAGTCATTTTGGATTCTCGATGTTGGTGTCATTCGACAAAATAACAAACTTGCTTGGCTTTTTGGCTAAATAATTTGTCTGCCTGCCCTGATGTTCCATAACCATATCCCTTTGAACTTGTTACCCAATTTTTCTATATGGTTGATTATCTTGCCTCTAGGAACCCGAGCGTGTCATCTAACTATTGAAACAAGGTGAGTTGGGTGATATAGTCTAATGCTGCAATATATGTTCCAGAGCACATATGAAGAATACCGTCTCAATGAAGCAGATGTTGGGGATAAGTCAAAGTGGCTAAAAGAAGGCATGGACTGCAATTTGCTATTCTGGAAGGACAAGGTTGGCATCAGTAACTTCAAGATCTGTTCTTCAGCTATTAGTAACTATTTCAAACCAGTGCCTGCTTTACATGCATGACATCTACAATTTGTCTAATTATTCCAAAGGAGAAAATTTGATGTTAATGCCCATGTAAATGGCTGACTATGTATACTGGTGTAGGTCATAGACTTTGAACTCCCAATCACAGTGAAGTTGAAAGTGGTTGAAGCTGATCCTGGTCTTAAGGGTGACACGGCACAAGGTACCATTTGATTTTTCCTACATATTCAACTTACAGGTTACCCCTGGAAGAAGAGATGGAATGACTCCTTGAAGTACACAGCCCCACATATGTTAAACTGTTCAGTGACTCCCTCCTTCATAATTGTATGATCATTTGTGTTTGCTTTTAATTTGCAGGAGGAACTAAGTCTGCTACTCTTGATACTGGTGCTGTGGTTAACGTTCCATTGTTCATAGATATTGGGGAGGAAGTTCTCGTAGACACTAGAACTGGGCAGTACATGAGTCGTGCATAGAGTTTGAGGAAGCCTCGATGGTTTTGGACGTCCGGCATCTCATTTTCCATTTGAACAGGATAAATATCTCAAGTTGTATCGTAATAGAGTTTCCGCTACTTCCAATCGTAAGAGAGAATGGTAAGAGAGCATTTAATCTACTCAATCTATTTTTGTAATGGAATATTGTATTGCAACAAAGTTTTGCTGTCGAATCTGTAAAAGTACATAGAAAGTCCCATGGTCATCAACTCTTGTTCCTTCATAGTATAGTTGCAAAAATGCTATGTCGTCCGGACTGTGGTATTTCAACCGACTCTGGGTGGGAAATAGTTCTATGAAGAGTGCTTCGATAACTTTGAGTAAATGATCCTAACTTTTAACCACGATATGAAACAAAGTTCTCTTCCAAAGGTTCGAATTCAGTGGTCTTTCTGTTTCTGGTAAATCTAGTTGTAGAAGGTATATATATTTAATACTAATTGGACCATGTATCAGTGAAGTATGGCCAAACATATCCCTTGGAGGCTCAGTGCATTAGCTGATCACTATATATTTATATGCAGAAGACTTGAACCAATTATTATGCACAAGACTTGAAGTCTCTCAAATCTTGGGTTTCTACTGTGAAGTGAAATATTTCCACCAGCAACAGCATATGGATCATTGCTCGATCATATAATCAATACAGCAGCCTGCCCCTGATTCCTGATTCATTGTTGGCTGGATCTGATTCGTCTCCTCATATGGCATGTAAACTCAGTCAGATTATCAAAATCCAGATTATTATTATGCTCTAAAACAGCCTTACCTATTCTTATCTTACCTGTTGGTATAAAAAGATCCCAATTTGATCAATATGCTTTAATACTTCCTTTCTTTATTGAAATTAAAATATAGGAGTATAAGCTAAGTAGTAAGAAGTAGTAGTATTAATTTTGAATCCAATTTGTGTGCAAGCTTGAAGCTAGCAGTAGCAGGTGGCAAAGGGGGTCCATTCCAACCTCCTCCTGGGCATTGATTATTGAGAGTTAATTGCGCGCAGCTAAAGCTACAATTTAATTTTCTAGCATAGCATAGAATTACTTCGACGGCAGGGCAGCTAATTCCTTGTAGTAGCTTAGCTTGTCCCTAATCTGGATTTTGAATGCCCACCCCCAACTATAATCAATCCCACTGCACGTACATGTGTACGTACATGCAATGTGTTCTCGGACTGGCGCCGGCCAACACAATGTTTATAGCACATGGTTTCCAATCCATTCAAACAACGATATATATTCCCGGTTGAGATCATCCATAAAGATAAGTAGTAATTTACTACTAGTACATAGAAGTATTTATCTGCCAGAAATTCCATCGTCCAATGTGGCGTGCCAGCCTCATTGACACATGACAACATACAGAGAAGCAAGCAGAAAGAGTGAGGAAATCTTAGCCACATAGGATAGGAGTACGAATGAATGAAGGGATTATTATACTATTACTAAATTCATGATGATGATGAAATTCAAACCCTCAAGGACTTGCTAAATGCTTTCCAAAACATGATGGGATCCTTTGCTGCAGCATTGGGACCTCCTGCTGCTGCTGCTCTTGCTTCTTCATCATCGCCTCCTTTTCTTGCTCCCAACTTTCTCCCAATAATAGGGCTCAATAGTTTCTTCACCGCCTTCTGAAACCCCAACCCCAACCCCCGGCTCCTCCGGCTAGGCGGCGGCGGCCGACGACACCCTTCTTGCTTTTGAACTCGCCTGCTGCCCACCGCCGGCGATGACAGGCTCCTCCCGAGAAGAATCGCCTGGTTCAGCTGCACCTCAAATGAGAGGCGCTCGTATTTGTCCAGCAGCGTGCTCTGCTCGTCCCCGAACCTCTTGAATACCGCTGCCATTTCTTCCTCCGTTTCCATCCTGCATACCAAACTCTGATGAACCACCACTTCCATTTCTGTCTCTCTATCTTCTATAGTGAGTATATGTGTGTATACCGCCAACTAGTTTGTCTTTTCTACAGTGATTGTAAGAAAATCTCGTATGAGAATCAACAAAAGATTGCTGCAGTTTGGAGTTAATTTAGCAGCCAACAAGAAATGGATGATGATGAATGAGAAAAATTAAAGGAATCTGGAATCCCCCCCAACACAAGGCACGAGCAACTGGAGAAAAGGGAAAGCAGTGATGACAACTACTACTAGTAGAATCAGACAGGATTGAATTTGTAATAAAGCTGCAGCTGCCTGTTTTGAGAGAGAGAGAGAGAGAGAGAGAGAGAGAGAGAGAGAGAGAGAGAGAGAGAGAGAGAGAGAGAGAGAGAGAAATAAGTTTGTCCAAAGCAATGAATCGGGTGGCCATGAATTGTGAATTTTTATAGTACAGCCGCGGGTCGACATAAATAATTATTATCAGTAAATACTAGTAACAGTTACTCCCTCGTTCCACTTGTTTAAATATTTTTATTGTACTGGTAATATATACTACTATAGAGCGAGCGGGGGATGATGGGAAATCCCTCGATACAACTTTGGTCGTTGCATTAATAAATTTCTATTTTCAAAATTTGAATTTCCATTCTAATTGGATCAGGCATCATCGGCTTGTTGGCTGCTGCTGCTGCAATTTAGAAGTACTAGTTTTCTTCTTAGAAGGAGTAACAACAATAACCCTATTTCTGAATCTTTTTTCAAAATTCAATTAATGCACTCCACTGTGGATTGTATATGTCTGATCAGATTCATGATTCATACCTATTAATACGTAATTACTTCTCGTCTGAATTCTGTTGTGGTAGCTGTAATTTGTTAATGTTCCTCTGAATTCTCATATCCAAATCCCACCAAATTCAAATAAAAACAATATTCTAATTTCTACTGAAGTAGTAGGACAGTTCTTTTCTACATTATATTGATCCCCATTCCCCGCATGCCGTATTAGTGATTAGATGGGTCAGAACTCCCCCAAGCCAGATTAATCTGTATAATGAATCGGACATGGTGTTTGATACTTGATCCTCCAATAAATACTATCAGTATAATCAAATGCAATGTTTTAAACAAAATTTTAAAAAAAGTTGGTTAATTATCAATGTGCCATATCATATACTATCCATTCATAAATATTGAGTGAGAGGGAAGAGAAATAATCAGCTAAACGCAACTGCAATAGGCAGTCAACACAAAAACATAGTCTATGGTTGAAAAGTGCAAATGCACCCCAAGACAAGAGAGACATAAGTGATGAGACAAGAAGCTTGCTCAACACAAAAGTTTGAAACCCAAACTTTGATCATCAATCTTCTTCCCAACCCACACTAATTATTTCCTATATATCTATCAGTTGGGGACAACATCAATCTTCCAAACCTTTCCTGTCCAAGATCTAACAACTAATTCCAAATTTAATCCTCATTATTAGGACATATGCATAATCTTTCTTTTACCCCACCCAACCTAACAAAAGAATTCATTTAGCACACCAACCTAAATACTACTTCCTCCATTCTTTTTTAATTGCTCCATTCCAATTAAAAAAGAACGAATGTAGTATTATTGGTCATTTTATCCTTAAAATTTCTAACATCATTATTGAAAATGTAAGGAGAATGTTATGATCGCTCCTGTTATGAGTTAGTGCATATCTTGCGAGAAGATAATGCAATCGTCGATTCACTTGTTGAGAAAGGCGCAAAGTTTGAAAAATTCTACAGTATTTGAATGTTTATTTGTGATGATGTACAACCTTATTGGTTGCGGATGTGTCGGGATCACTTGGGACTATTCTCTTTTCTTCCCCTCCCTTTGCTGTAGAATTTTAGAAGTTCAGTAATCGTTTATTTTATTTTTTTTTGCTTGACTTTAGTAAGCAATTGTTTAAAAAAAAATGATAAAGTGAATTTTCTATTAGCACTAGCTAATTGCAAAAAATTATATTAGAACCTCAATTATGATTTATGAATGAATATGCAAAAAATTATATTAGAACCAGTATTTAATTGTGTTGCTTCTGATTTTCTTTAAAAAAATTATATATGTTAAAAATAATTTATTTAATGAAAATATAAATTAAATATAAACATTACGATAAAAATACATTAATATTTCCTTTCTAAAAATATAAGTCATTTTATAAATATTAAAAATTATATTTAATAACTTGTATTTTAATTAATATAAAATTTGTAATTTATTGTTAATGCATGACAAAGAAAGGAAATATAGAAATATAAATTAAAACATGGAAAAATAATTCAGGTGAATAATTTTTTCTGGTGAAAGCATAGAAAAAAATTAAAATTTTAAAATTGTATATTATTATTATTATAAAATAAAAATATAATTAGAGATAATGAAAGTCATAGCGGTTTTTGTTAGTACTAGATTTTTCTCCCGTGCTCCGCGCACGGGTGTTACTTTTATTTTTTATACAAACTGATATTAACTCGATTAATCTAAAATGATAGATGATATAATTTTAGTATATTCATGAAAAAAAATTATAAAATATAATATATATTATCATTTTTATACAAACTAATATTTTTTCAAAATGACAGAAGAAAAAAGTTAATTTTTTTCATAATACATACCAAATCATAAATTCAAATTTTTATTCAAAGAAAATATAAATAGAAAAATATTTCACTAAGGTGATGTATAACTAAAATAATTAAGTATATTAAAACTTTCACATTTGTAACTCACTCTTAATCACCCACAAAATGGAAAAAAAAATCCACAATTGAAAAAAATTTCCAAAACAGTCAACAAATATCGAATTAGACGAATCTGTCCCATAACTATCCTAATTATAGCCAAACTCATCCATGAACCCTGTTTATTCGCTAATAATCGCCGAATCCGTCCCATAACTACCATAATCATCGCCGAACTCATCCCTCCATTAGGGAAGTTATGGGACGAGTTCGACGATGATTAGCGAAAAAATCGATTCATGGGCGGGTTTGACGATGATTAGGATAGTTATGAGACAGATTCGTCTAATTCGATATTTGTGGGATGGTTTTGAAAATTTAAAAAATTTATGGGACTAATTGAGTTTTTTCCCCCACAAAATATATATTTTTTTTAGTTTGACATCCCAAAAAGACAATATATTTTTTTTTTGTTGAACAGCCTATATAGGCTACAAAAAGATGGTGGAAACCCATGTCATAAAAAGACAATATATATTTTTTTAGGTGAATACAAAGACAATATATATTTTTTTGGATAATGGTGATGTGAAAACGTCGGAAAAAAAGAAAAGTACAAAGATAATATATATATTGAATGTATAGTATATATTTATATAGTTTTTATGTATATTATGTAGTTTTTCAAAATATTTCTTTTACAATAAAAAGTTAAATTTTAATACTTCTAAATATTAGTTTTTGTAAAAATAGTATATATATTTATTTAAGATTTTTATGTATTTTCTTTACTATTTAAACCCATGATATATATTTTTACAAAAAAATTAATTATGAATTAAAAGGACAATACATGTATCATAATAAATTATGGTCCATGATTTATTATAGTATAGATTATATTCTATATCTATCTATCTATCTATTTATACTATAATAAATCATGAAACATAATTTTTATTTGCTGCCTATATTATCCTTTTAAGTACTCTATCAGTAAGAAAATTTCAATATACTATTTTATACACATAAAAATTAATATCATAATAAATTATATTATATAAAATTTTTATTAGTCATTAATCTACATACCTATTAATATCATATTATTAATGTTTTTTTTTTTGGTGAACATGACGCCAAAGCGTCGGCAAAGAGGAAAACTAAAAAAAACGCTACAGAACAAGGGGAGGAGGAAAGGGAAATGCAATAACTAAAGACAGGGGTACCACACTCCCGCCGAGTCAGTGGCTAGCAACGAACGCGCTTCATCGGGGGAAAAAGCCCAACTCGTAAAGAAATCCTCCGCATTGGAACCACGCTTGGCCAGGCAATCCGCAACCGAGTTACCTTCCCTCAGAATGTGAAACCACCCGATCCCAGGCAACTCTTGCAACAAGTCGATGATGTTTCTAACCAAGGGGAAGAGAAGATGGTCAGGCTTCAATGGTTTCCTGATAATCTTAAGGGCTTCCAATGAATCAGAATAACAACAAGCTTGAGTGATCGACAGACGTTGTAACTGTTTCATCCCATTCCAAATACCATGGAGCTCAGCGACAAGGTTCGTGGTGACACCAACTGAGCCCGAGAACCCCTTTACCCAATGGTCATTCTCATCACGAATCACACCACCAAACCCTGCCCTTCCCGGGTTCCCTAGTGAACTTCCATCAACATGGAGGAACCGTACCTTGGAAGGCTCGAGGATTCCAGCTAACCACACACAACTCAACTGGCCGAGAAGCTCTCTTGTAGGCCCTATCAATGCACTCGCCCAATCGTCTAGCGTTATGAAGAATGGAATGAAGAGGAAGGTGTTCCCTCTGAAGCAAACTCCATTACGGGCGCACCAGAGAATCCACATGAGAGCCCAATGTATGCCGGACCATCGGCTACCCATCGAATAAAGCATCATATCAATCGGTTGGGAGAATAAGGCCTCTGCTGTACTTGGAAGCCATCCAATGCCTCTCCATGCAGCCGCTACCTTCGGGCATAAGAAAAAAAGGTGACCAATCGATTCAACTTCTGATTCACATATCGGGCAAATGGCCAAAGATGCCAAGTTCCGACGCTGGCGCAACTCATTCGTGGGAAGAGAATTATGGACGGCCAGCCATACAAGCACTTTGATCTTTTCCGGCGCTCTAATTTTCCACACCCAAGCTTTGTATTTATCATGCATGATCCCTCGCTACTCCAGGATCCATTTATAGCCAGTCTTGACTGAGTACCTTCCTGTAGCAGTGCCCATCCAACATATTGTATCTTTAGCCAGCGGATGAAGAATCATAGGACCTAATTGTTGAGCTTCATCTTTAATCATGTCTGGAACTACAGTATAAAGTGCATCCCAAACCCACTGTCCTTGGCAAAAAATGTCCCGAATTTGCAGCTCTGAATCATTGTAATGCACATAAGGTAATCGAGTTGCAATAGGCCCGCCCACTAGCCACGGGCTTTCCCATAAACTGCTTGTGCCCGATCCAATGCACAGCCGGAAGCCACCCTTGAGAAATTCGCCTGTTCTACATAAGGCTCGATAAGATGGAGAAGCACCAGGCCGCGGAGGGATGTATCTTCCTTGATATCCATATTTGCAAGTCAAAAGCTTAACCCAAGGCTTCGGAGCCCTGCCAACGAAGTCCGCATATATTTTCCCCAGCATAGCCACATTAGCATCTCGACACATACGGATTCCCAAGCCCCCCATATTTTTTGGAACTGCCGTTTTGCTCCAGCTGACAAGATTGAGTCCATGACCCCTGACATCTTTCCAAATGAAGTCTCAGACTATGCGATCCACCATCGCACAAGTAGCAGATGGCAGCCAAACAAGTTGGGAAATGTAGGAGGATAGAGCAGACAGAACCGATTGAGCTAATGTAATGCGGCCGGCCTTGTTGAGAAGGCTACGCTTCCAACTTCCCAATTTCAAATGCAGCTTCTCGGTCAAAAAACCAAAATGATCAATACGAACCGGACCATGGAATACTGGGAAGCCCAAGTATTTGCCCAGGTTATCCGTGAATGTAATACCAAGGATTGAAGAGAGCTCTAGGATTTTATTATGCTGTACAGCGTGAGAGGCGAAGGCTTGGGATTTGTCCAGATTAATACGCAGACCTGCCTTCAGAGCAAAGGTGGAGAGAATGTCATCAAGGCACTGAGCACTTTCCACTGTAGCTTTAGAGAAAAGAATGAGGTCGTCCGCGAACATGAGATGCGACAAAGGATCGGCTCCTCGGCACAACTCCAATGGCTGCCACTGGCCATTCTCAACTTTAGTAGTGATGGTTCTAGATAGTTTATCCATAATGATTAAGAATAAATATGGGGATAGGGGATCCCCTTGACGAACTCCTCGGCCAGGCGAAAAAGGTTGAAGTGCCGACCCATTCCAAAGGATGGCATAAGTTGGAGAACGAACGCAATACATGATGAGATTTATTAGTCGATCCGGAATATCCATCTCTCTAAGGCACTCCTCGAGAAAATCCCAACTAATGTTGTCGTAAGCCTTCTCTAAATCAACTTTGATAATAAACTCTTCAGATTGACGTCTGCGATTGTTGAATGTCGTAATTGTCTCCTGAGAATAATAGAATTTCCCGAGGTTCCACGACCGGGCAAAAAAGCTGATTGGGACTCCCCTATAAATTCATTAAGAAGAGGCCGCAACCGATTGACTATAACTTTAGTAAGCACCTTATAGCAAACATTACACAAGCTAATGGGGCGGTAATGCCGGATTTCTGTAGGAATAGTCATTTTCGGAATAAGGCATATAAATGTATCCGAGATAGAGTGATTAAAGGATCCCTCAAGAAAAGCTTGTCGCACAAACTCCCACAGATTATGGCCAACTGTGCTCCAGTAAATTTGATAGAATTTCGCCGGGAAGCCGTCGGGTCCAGGGGCCGCCAGCCCTTTCATCTCTTTAACTGCCCTTTCCACCTCATCAATATGGATATCCCTATCCAAGCAAGCAGCGTTCGTTAAGGCCGGAAGAGGCGAGAGAATGCCATTACCAGGTGAATGCAATTCAGGGGATCGATACAGCCAACAGAAGTGATTCCTAGCATGAGTTTGGAGGGCATGGTCGTCAGACTCCCATTGGCCATCAATATTCATTCCCATGATTTTACCTCTTTGCCGACGAATACAAGTTTGCCCATGAAAATAGCGTGTGTTGCGATCCCCAAGCCGAATACGATTATCACGAGATTTTTTATACCACAAAATCTCCTCTTGAGCTAAAACTTCATCCAATTCCTTCAATAATTGGGCTTCCAAACGGTGCATACAAGCTGAGTCAATACCATTCAACACACGGCGAACCCCTGCAATGCGACGCAAGATCTTGTTCTTTCTGCGGCCAATATTTCCAAAGGTATGGATGTTGAAATATTTAGAAGAGTCTTTCACTTGATTAAGGCGCTGACTGAGAGGAGCGTTGTTCCAAGACTATGCTGTTTCCACAATTTGAGAGTAAAGAGGATGGGTAGACCAAGCCATCTCCCACCTAAATGGTCGGTCGCCACAAATTCTGTCTGCCCTCGCGCATCTAAGAATCAAGCTGTTGTGATCTGAGGAGCGTCGCGGCATCACTTCAACAAAACCATTTGGAAACGCTGAAATCCATTCAATATTCGCGGCTGCACGATCCAGCCTTTTGCGGGCAAGAGGGCCTCCGGAGTTATTTTTCTGCCAAGTAAACTGTTCACCAACCGTATGGATAGTTTCAAGGCCGCAATCATCCAGAACCGCTCTGAAGTGTTCACACTGGCGTGGGTGTTCAACCATTCCCACTGATTCCGTAACATAAGCAATAGCATTCCAATCTCCAATTGTTAGTCATGGCCCTTGAATGGTACTGCTAGCATGTCTTAAATTATTCCAATCAACTTCCCTATCCCTTAAGCAAGGACTAGCATAAATGGCAGTCAGAGTCCAAGAAGAAGAGCCACCATTCACAACAAACGTAACCAACCTAGACTGGGTGAAAATGACGTTATAAGAAAACGGCAAGCCAATCCGAGTAAGGACCCAAAGGCCGCCTGCCCTACCCTCGCATTCAATAATGTGCAGAGCTTCATACCCAAGGCGATAAAACATGACTCTCAAACGTTCAAATAATCCTTGCGGTTCCAGCACAACAAAAACCGAGGGACTAGATTGTCTAAGAACATCCGATACGTGTCGTTGTTTGTGCCTACTCATGGCGCCGCGCACATTCCATGAGAGGACGGAAAAATTATGGAACTCAATCATTAGGAAGCGAGGTTAAGGGTAGCCTGTCCCCGAACTTCAATATCCATATGTTGATCATCCTCTTCCAAGTCAAAAAGAGAATTATCCAACATCTTAAAATTTTACTTTGGCACAGGTTCTTGATCCTGTGATCCCTGGTACGTAGTGGCATCAGTTTCCATTTTATGATCCAGATATTCTAGAGCTAGGAATGAATTGCTCGTCGATGTGGAGCCATCATCTCTTTTAGAGAGGCGTTGACGCTTCCCCTTTATCTTTCGAACTGGGAGATCCAGAGCGAGCTCCGATTTAGTATCCAGATTCTTACCCTTGTTCTCCTTCGGATCTGGAATCACAATATCTTTCCCATGTTTAGTAGGTCGGACATCAACTGATATATGACTCACTGAAGGTTTCGGTGGTGCCAGGCTAGAAACCCTAGTCTTGGTCTGCTCAAAACGTGGCTTCCGAGGCGGCCGTCTAACAGTTATCCAATCCCCGTGCGTTTCAACGTGATCTCCGGTAGAAGATTCACCACGTAAGGAAGGATTACAATTCCCATTCCCATGCACTGTTTCCCTGTTGGGTAAATCACAAGTTACCTTATTTGCATTGTTCTCCCCCACGTTGATTGCTACACTGGGATTTGTTTCCTTATTTACATATTCTTTCCCCTTGGCATGAGAAGGAGTGGGTCCTGGATCTCCAACCCCGCCGGAGGTATTCATGTCATCAGGCTGTGCTACCGGCGCCTCCACCTTGCAACATGCAGGCGAGCCATGTTGAAATTTCCCACATTTGGTACAGATATTGTGGAGACCTTCATAGCATACCAGTTGCCAACGTCCATTAACCCTCACTTTTCCAATCACCGGACGGGTTAGATCGACCTCTACACAGACCCTTGCAAATTGACCTCTGCTAAGATCTCGCGTGTTGATGTCAACTTTGATAAATTTTCCTATTCGTGCTGCGATAATCTCTAGCGCCTCCTCATTGTAATACGCTGCCTTAAGTCCCGGAAACCGAACCCACACTGAAGTTTTAAGCACAGCCATATCATCATCCATGTACTCTCTTTTCCAAGGAATAACGGCCAGTAGGTGATCAAAGATTGTCCACGGACCACCAAACAATGCTTTGTTCCGATCTTCTTCCTCATTGAACTTAGCCAGAAAATAACCATTCTCCACATCAAGCAATTCCAACTGTCCCTTTGGACTCCACAGGCGTGTTAGCCTGTCTCGTAGAGCATTAATACAGATTCTTTTCCCAAGCAGTTTAACAACCAAGGCATCGTTCAGAGGCAAACACAGCCGATCCATGGCTTCAGGCCCGAACACAATATCAGAGAGTAATTCATTCCCATCCACAAAACCATTGGTAACCAACTCTTTTAATGGCGTGCTAGGAGAAGTTGAGGGCGGAAAGGGAGAGCTCTTCCCAATCGTGATATCACGGAAAGTCAGTTTGGTAGGCGGGGGGGAGTCAGTTGTCGGATCTGGTGGTTCCGGCGGTAAAACCGGTGAAGCCGGAGGGGAGAGGGGGGAGGCTCGAGAGAATTCTGGTTCCATCCGCATACTGATTACATCTCATATCATATTATTAATGTTGATATCATATTGTATTATATTTCAATATTTATATTATTATATACAACCAACATAATTTTGCCTATGATTAAGAGTGGGTTATAAAGTAGAAAGTTTTAGGGTCCGTTCTGCACGTCGAGCTGCAGCTGTAGGGAGCTGTAGCTGTTGGGAGTTGTGGGAGCTATAACTATCAGTTTTTGCATAAGTATTTGGTACAAGTAGCTGTAGCAGTCAAAAATTTTAATTTAAAGAGAAAAATTAATTAAATTTAGAAAGTAACTTTCGAAAACTCCCAAAAGCTACCTCTTGTAGCTTCTAAAAAGAAGCTTCCAAAATCTCTCAAAAGCTAGTGTACAGAACGGAGCTTTTATTTTGAAATAAAAGCTAAAGCTACCAAAAGCTCATAAAAGCTTCAAAAAACTGCGTGTAGAACAGACCCTTAATATATTTAATCATTTTAATTATACATATACGTCCAAGATTTATTACAGTATAGATAGATAGATATAGATTTAAAAGGTTAATATATGCAGTACAATAGAAATATGGTTCTAAAATTTAGGTAGAGATCAATAGATTGGTAATCCTGCGGTCATTAAATTTTAGGATGAAGTGATTTTACTTTCTAGACCTTTAATATGTATCTGTATGAAATATATGTATATCTTTAAGATAAAATTTTTTTTTTTTTTTGGTAAACATAGACCTTTAATAAATAAATACTTTTTTTTTAATGATAAAAGGAGATCATAGCGGTTTATAAATGTATACTATATCTTTGTTCTTGATATTTATTTTCTATGATCAGTGATTTATATTATGATTAATATATTAAAATATATTTATATGAAAATTATAAAATATATAATTTAAAATTATGCGATTAAATTTAATAAATAATACTATGTTTTTATTAAAAAATGAGTAAAAATTAAATAATGTAGTAATAATTAAATGTACCCCATGAAGTATTTTCTTGAAATATTTTTAATAAACCCTCTCTATCGATTCTTTGTCACACTCTATTTTTTTTAAAAAAAAAATTTTTTGCCCATTTTATTTTACTAAATGAAGTATAAAAATATGACTGATTATAAAATGAGAAATGAAAAAAAAAATTAAAACGATAATTTATTAAAAATAGAGGAGTAACGTTGGATTGTGTGCTTTATTCAGAATTGGGCTACCCATCCGACCCGTCGACAGTTCGACGGTTTGACCCCAGATTCTCCGACGTTCTAAATCTATTGTCTACACAAGAGCCGAAATGTCGATAATATCCTTGCTTCTCCGTCAAATTTTCGTCTCTGTGTCTCCTTGGATCCAGAATCCCACCACAGGCCACCGCCACAAGACCTAAATTTGTTCTTCTTCCGTCTCATCTTGCAGGCTGAGGGTGAGGCTGCAGCTTCTGCTTCCTGCTACTTTTTTCTCGTGTAACTCCTACTTCGTTTTCTTCTTCAGTTTATTACGACTACTACTATAATATACACCTTTCCCATCTTTTCAAGCGATTTATTTGCGTAGTTCAGCCTCAGCGTAGAGCCTAAGCCTGAGTTCCGGTCAACAGCTCTGAAATTTGTCTAAAGATGACTTCATTGTGTTTGTTTCGATAGAAAACAATCGAAATAAACATAATTCTCGACGTTGCAAAGACTGGAGCTTTGTAAAATGGGTCAAAATGGGTTTATAGTCGCGTTTTCCATCTTCATACTTGTTTCACACACTCGCTGTGCTTTATTTGATTTTCAGCTGCGCAGGTTGATTGCTAGTGAATCGAACAATGCTCCCGCCAATTCATCGGTAAAGTTTGCTACTATTATTTTACCCCAATCCCACAGTTTTCCGTTGCTTATTGATTGAAGCATTCCTCATTGGGTGTGAACTGCCGACTATGTCTAGGTTGCGCCCACGGGAAGCCCTACCGATCTACGGAATAATACAAAGAATTCTGATAAACCTGAAGATGCAAAGCCCAAAGATTCTCCTAAAGACGATCATCATGATAATAAAACGTTGCCAATTGATCCAAAGAATGACAACAATCAGAATTTAACTGATGGGAATCCATCGACTGAAAAGAACGGCGAAAGTAAAGTTGATCGAGGAAATCAGAATGTGCCCAACGACGATGACAATTGTGAAGGATCTCTGGCTAGTTGCGCGATCCCAGACCATGAGATCCTTGCCTGTGTTAAAGCCTCCAAAAATGGTAGTTATTGATTTCTACTCATTTTGGAACCCATTGCTGTATTAACTGTGTGTTCTACTGTTACATATGGAATATATAGTCTGGTATGAATTATGCTCTAACCTGCGAAGAAAAGTCTTGAATTAAGTTTATTCTTCCCAGGATTGTCTGGTGAAACAACCTAACTTTGTGCATGTTTAAATAGAACTCATGAACAAAATGAAGCTGGATGGTAGAGAAAAGTAATAGGAGTAATAAACTTCATTCAAGATAGTATGACTGAAACTTAAGTTAAATAAAGAATAAGCAAAGGTTGGTTCATCATTTCTACCTTCGTGTAATGATCAAGTCAATCTTTTTGTTATCCCCTTGCTTTCGAACTGGAAAAGGTCTATTTGTTATTTTGTTGATTTTTGTTCCTATTTTTTTCGTCTCTCCGACACTAAGATATTTATACATTAGAGTTTGAATTTCTATAATTTTCTCTTCCTTTCTCCCTACCATTATTTTCCTCCAACAACATTTGCACCTAACATAGTGTAATGTTTACACAATTTTGCCATGGTTGTAGAGAGTTTTGAGTGCTGTTCTATTTCAGTGGCGGCTGGAATAATGTGACCTGTACTCATCTAATGTAGAAATAGCATAGTTATTAAAATTTGACATAACATATCTGAATAAAGTTCACTTTTGTGTAACTGGCATAAATTTTGAAAAAGGCCGCTGGAATAATGTGACCTGTACTCATCTAATGTAGAAATAGCATAGTTATTAAAGTTTGACATAACATATCTGAATAAAGTTCAATGTTGTCCAATAGAAATAAAGAAGCTATATCTAGACTTGCTTCTCCCTGTGGCGTAAAGGGTATCTCATCAAGTTTGGTGAGAACTGTGGTTTTTCTTCACTTAGTCCAATGCTAAGTCCAAGTTTTGAACTAAATTTGATCTCTGTTTCTGTTAGACTCTTAGTTCCAGTGTTAAACACTGGATGATGATCGCGATTTTTATTTTTCTCAACATAGGAAAATATATTTAATGGAAAATAATGTAGTTGTCTCTTCGTATATGTGTTTCTTGTCATCTTTGTTTTTGCTCCTGCAACATGTATACTTATTTGCCTTGTCCAACTGGGTTGAATCAGAGGATTTGTTGCCTAATAACATATGCATCATTACGTGTGGCATCCTACAAAGAAGTAACACATGGTGGTTCTATTTGGCAGATTCAGGAAAATTGTTTGTGGTAGTGCACAATAAAGAGAAAAGTACAGCGAATGTAGATGTCAATTTACCTAATTATTTGAAAAATCCAGTTCTACAATTTACTGTGGTCGGACAAAATACTCAAAAGGTATGGATCTCCATCTCTCTTTTATGAATTAAGTTTATCAGTTGATGGTTCATTGATGACAAAATCCATGTTTGGCTATGTGAATATGAATTTAACGACGAAAACAATAATTAAATAGATTGAAAAATTTAAAATATATTGAAATATTTTCAGTGTCTGGTTGCTGTGTGGCTGGTAGACAATAGAATTAATGTTGAAATATATTGAAAAAAACTAGATTGAAAAATACAAAATATATTGAAATATTCAGTGTCTAGTTGCTGTGGCAGACAATAGGATTAAGGTTTATGAATTCACTCTACTGTATGTATTTCTGAATTTTGGCATGATAAAATTTCACATATTTTGGTGTTTGGTGCATCCTTCCCTGACTGTTACAATGTTGCATTTTTCAAAATCTGATTTAGCATCGATTCTGATCCTTATGCTGTTCATCACATAGGATTTGTAGTCTCCTCTTTACACCACACCCTAATTCAGGACATATGATCTGTGTCTTACTTAATTCCTGCATGATTGCTTGACAGAAGGATATGCCATCGTCTGTGGACAAGAACACTGAACTACTGTATGTAAAATATGGAAAGGTTGAGTGCCGGCTTGACCTGGCCCCCAATCCTCTGTTTGTAGACAACCTTATGCGGCAGCTCTCTTTCTACTCCAAGCAAGTGACCCCAATATATGTAGTGTATGGCTCCATTCTTCTGGTGTTGCTTTTTGGGGGAACATTCGCTTGTTGCAAACTGAGGAAAAGAAATAGGGAGAATGGAATTCCGTATCAGGAACTAGAAATGGGCTTCCCGGAGTCTGCTGCTGCATCTGCCGTCAATGTGGATGCAGCAGAAGGTTGGGATCATGATTGGGACGATGATGATTGGGATGAGGATACTGCAGTAAAATCACCAGCACGGCACCAAGTTAGAAATGTCTCTGCAGATGGCCTCACTTCAAGATCTCCAAAGATAGACGGATGGGATAATCATTGGGAGGATTGACCTGTGACCAAACCTCAAGGAAGATGCACAGCATAGACGAAGATGGTAAACTTGCAAATGCCAAGTTGCACTTGGTAAATGATCCATCTTCCTCATCGTTGTATTAATCAGACATGGTGATGGGGAAATGTTCAAGAATTGCCTGTTGGTATAAAATTTTGATACAATCATATCATTATGGGATACTACACTCTAAAAGGTTTTGGATTAGAGGATTGCCGTAGCTTATAAACTGCTGAGATCCCGTTGTAATATGCATAATCACTCTGTAGAATTTTCCACTTTGTTTAGTTTATTGGCGATTGGATTTATATGGAACGAAAATACATTTGAGTCAATTTTCATTAAAGCTCAAGGTGTGTTTAATGGCAAGCATTGATTTGCTGCTTTATCATACGGACAGTAAGTATAATGGGTAATGGTGTGTATACAACAAATTCATGCTTCTGTACAAGGTGATCCATAAAGAATCAGCCTTTCATCTCTCCAGTGTCAGTACAACAATAACGACCCCTGACAAGGAAAACAACCACGTCTGTGCAGAGCTGCAAGAAAATGATCAGATCATCCATGGAAAAAGTTCCAAAACCACTGGAATTCATAAACTAGATAAAGCTCCGAAATATACACGAGTCAGCCGGAGGTCACCAAGCAAAAACAGTCATAATATTACATCCATGGAAAAGGATTGAATGGCTCCTAACATTACACAACCAAATACACACTGATCACAGCGTTGCAGGCTGCACAATATCACTTCTGGATTTTTAAAGCCGGCCATCCTCAGACATGCCCCTGAGTCGCACGCGCTTCAGTGGTGTGATCGGGCACCTCCCCTTGACTATCCAAGGGCATGTACTGTGCCATGATAGCCCGGATTTCTGAGTCCATGTACCGCTGCATACAAGACCACAAATGTCTTAAAGATGCATCTACAAAGGTTAATCTCAAAAAAACTCGACCAATGGTGCAGGTGCAGGTGCAGCTATACAAGTTCAAAACGTTGGAAACAAAACTTGAGGCTTACCCGGATCCTATACTTGTACAAACCATATCCTGCGACCCCAGCTGCAGCCAAACCAAGAATTATCACCCATACAAAGCTCCAGCTATATTTTGTGCTACCATCTTTACCTACATGGCAAAATATTTTAAATTACAGGTAAATGTCAGATAAATGTAGGCATGCATGTCTACTCCCCTCAAAGGAAACCAGGAGTTATAAGCATGCGATACTAAAATTCTTTAAACGAACTCGATAAAAAATGAGATCACATACTTATACAAGTGTCGTGTTCGTGAATGTATAGTAAATCATCGGTACAACTGCATTCGAAACTTCCCCAAGTGTTCTTGCATTTGCACCCGGAACATTGGCAAGCTACTTTGTCCTTGCATTCATCAATATCTAAGGGGAATCCAAATTTAAGAACAATGTCAATCAGTTATGGAATAATCAATTGCATGAGCACCCACAATCAATCCATTACAACATTACCTTCACATTTGTTAACTCCATCACCCTTGAACCCTGGTGGACACTGACAACCTTTTGAATTGTCATCCTGAAATACAGCCCTTTATCACTAAAACGTATACAATACTAAAGTAACAAGCAAATTTCCATTAAGAAACAAACCAAAATCGGTTTGAATGAAAATTCATCCAACTCACAATGCATGCAGAATATGTCCTCCCATCCTGTGTTCCCCTCCAACAGCCTCCATGATTTATTTCACATCTTAACGCACCAGAGGCTGTAAGACGAAAGACATACAAGAAATATATGCTCAAGTGTGAATTTGATAGGCGGGAATACATATCCAAGTATCCCTGATACAAATTGTGATCCGAAGACTTCTAAACTAATAAAACTAAGTCTCAACGAAGCTGCAAGTGGGGTTCACAGTTAATAATTACCTTCACAATGAGAATAACCATCACCATAAAATTTCACACCCTGGACAATGGGACACTCACATACCCTCCCCCTAAAGGTATCCTGTAACAGATCTTACACAGATCAGAGAAATTTGGAAACCAGAAGATTATAACAAATTTTTATAAAAACTAGAAATCTAGAATACCCTGCAAGCAGTAAGGTTGGTAATCTTATCCCGCCAGCATCCACCATTGTTATCCAGACATTCATTTGTTTCCATATCTGGACCACAAGAAAACTAAATTCAAACTCTGAGCACTTAAAGCATACAAGCCAGGAACAAATGGTTATTGATTCGTAATAGCATTTCAAGATCTGAGTCATGTGACTATTGAACTTGATAAAGAACTAGTTAGTATGTAAACACTTTACAATCTCAAGAAGGTTGAAAAGAATCACCATTAGTCAAACAAACAGCAGGTTCGGTAGTCTCCTCAAAACCAGAACAAATGGCCTTGAGAACTGCATCCTTGTCAAGTTTTCCTGCAATTTAAAAATAGTTTCATGAATTCATTTGTCATCGTTTAATCTAGTGCAGGGTGGCAGATCACCACAGTTTGTTACCTCTATATTGTCTGTTGTTCACAACAAGAGTTGGCAAGATAGTTACATCTCCACGTGAGCCTTTGCCCACCTGAATTAAGTCATCCCCAGTTAATAATTTTTACAAAGCCAGTTATCATTATTCTACGTGAAAAATGAAGGGAGCTTTTTAGTCAACCTGTGCTTCCTGTTCTGCTTTGAGAATTGGATTGTCAACATCAGCAGTAGTGTCTCCAATGCATTTGTCTATCTTCTTAACATCCATTCCTGCACAGAAACATAGATCCATGAGTAAATAGAACCTTAGCATTAAGGAAGAGATAAGTACACAAAAAAAGGAAGGTCAACAGAGATGTTTCAGGGGGAAAGAGGGAAACATGGCAGAATGTGAGGACATTCACAACAAAAATACCAAGATCAACTCATCAACCAGTTTCTTATTATTTGATTTTTTTCCCAGCAACAAAAATAAACAATATTGCTTTTTATATAAGGCCATGCCTGTTAGGCTACATCAAAATAAGAATAATAGGCATATGCCATGAAGGAATTAACAATCAACTGAGTAATATTGATGTGAATAAGAGCTAAAAGGAAGTCCACAACACACAATACAGAAGAAAGAAAATATTGCATAAAGACACATAAAACAAATAGTCCATGCAAGAAAATAAGCATATCTTCAATACCAAATAAAATAGAGACAAGAATATGACCTACCAAGTGACTTAATTACTTCATCTGCACACTCCTTTGTATACTTCTTCTCTTTCATTGGGCAGCGAATCGAAAAGTCACTGACATAGTCCCACCATTTCCAGGGCTTTCCATTTTCATTTGCAATCTTAAAGAAGCAGGCTTGGCGCAGATTTTGCTCAACAACATCCTTCCCATCATACCCCTTGCTGAAATCCTGCTCAGGATCTGGTGCACAGTATCTACCATGGTTGATGCACTGGGACTTACACTGCTTGCTCGATTTGAAAGAATCAGGACAATACCAAGTAATATAATGGGGAGTGAACTGAGTGTATCCTTTCTGCTCAAGTATCTGAGCAACTCCTCTAAAATTTTTGACAAAATTCAACTGGCTTTCACACTTTACCCCACACTCGTCATTACTATTTGTCCAGAGCTCATATTCAACTCGATCATCAGGATGTGGAAGAGCTTCCCTCCAATCAAGCTTTACACTGACCATCTCACCTTTAGCTAATTCCTTTTTTATCTTGTCCCCAAGTTCCTTGCTGATGAGTGCAGATGGGATAGTTATGTTCATCGTATAATCAGCCTTCGTGTCATCTTCCTCGGGAGTATCCATGGTAATAAGAGCCTCCTCCCTATCATCTGCCACAAGAATAGCGGCAGCTCCACCGTTCTGAGCAACCCATGCCTTTAATGTAAAAAAGCACTCTGCAAAACAAGTAAATGAAGAAAATATTATCCAAGTGGAGCAGATGGAGCAAATAATCAAGTATTGTTTCATGTAACTACCGGAACTCTTCAAGATTATAATTCTTATCTGCCATAGGACAATCTACTTAAATAGCTTCATAAACTCCTCCAAGCTTACAAGAGTTGAGAACACATTTGAATTGTCAACGTATTTTAACAAAAACATCATCATACGTGAGTTGGTCCCTTAGAATACAAATTCAAAAATTTTCTTTGCTTTCACATCCTACCTAGGCCATAGGCAATAGATACGCACTCCAGCAATCCAAATGAATTCATACATCAAGCACCGAAAGTTCAAAATGATTGTCGCGGTCTCAAATTTCGTGATTAAGAGAAGGCCACCAAGCCAATGTACGCCGTGAAATGGATAACTTACCTCCACGGTCAACTAGGAGGAAGATCGGAATGCCTCCAGGCTTATTCTTCAAAGAAACATCATCGTCAGCTAAACTCTGGCACGCCTTTTGATTGGATTTGGGGTAGACCACAGACCCAACCAACGTTCCTCCATATTGAGGAACGCCAAAATTCCCAATCGCACATTCGTGAACACCTTTAATCGAGTCCGGTGATGTCACCTTCAAACTGTTCTTCTCCACTACAAATCTTCCAAAACAAAACCCACATAGAACAAACCAAACACAAGCCAAAAGTCCAATCCTTTCCCTCATCTTCTTCAATTTGTGCCCCCTTCCTCTCAATCAATATAGGTGTCTAAACTAAACAACCTGAACCACAATCAAAGGAATAAGAAGCTACCCAGTTTGAGAAAAATCAAACATATTCACAACAAAGAACAACACAAGTCAAATTAGGGCTATAACAATAAAGTCAATTGCCCTGTACACCGCTGATCGGGTAAATGACGGGTATTCTGATATGCAATCCAAGCTAATTAAACACAAGAAGTTACTGAAGAGGCACAAGTATGGATGTAGAGAAAACGGAGAGATGATGGAGTCAACAACCAGTAATAAACAACAAAAACGTAGAGAGAGAAGGTCCAGTCCTTACAGGAGTAGCAGAAGGAGAAGAGTTTGTTGTCATGAAGGGAAGTAGAGGACGAAACGAAATAGTCGTGGTGGATCCGTCTCTTCAAAGCAAAGGCAATTTATCTCTAAACACTTGATCTGCAAGTTAATACTCCCTCGGGCCCAAATATTTCCCATTTGGGAGGGACAGGGTTTTAAGAAACGTGGATTTCGGAGAAGAAATTGTACTGATTAAATGTGTACCGTGGATGTTTGGGAGTCAGCAGATAGCAGATTTGAAGAGCTAAGACAATTCTCTCTCTCGATCCGCTATCCGCTAGCTGATCCGGCGGCTTCCAAACATCCTAACTGTGATGTAGTAAAGAAGAGGAGTTACTTTTACTAATGTAATGTGGAAATATTATGGTGATAGCATTTTTAATCTCAAAACCGGCCAATCCCCCACGGCAACTTTATCGGGATTCCTATCGGGTATTACAATTTTCCGATCCCCATCAGGGACCTTATCGGGAACTCTTTTACAAGCAAACATTTTTTTCGGTAATTGGAATGATTGAAGCCATATTATTCGGAACAACTTTTAATGGGGATGTTTGAGAGTCAGCAGATCTGCTAGCATATAGCAGATTCGGAGAGAGAATTGTGAGAGAATATGCTGATTGAATCCGCTATATGCTCCTAAATACGCCGGCTTCCAAACAAGCCCAATATAAATCATATATCAAACATACACATATAAATTATTTAACAATGAACCATAATCAACATTAAAAAAACATTAAAAGTTAATAATAATTTCCAATATATATGTAATCAACCTATCAAACTAATGGGCTTTAGTAATTATTTTTTACTTTGCTAAGCCAAATGTCAAAAAAATTGGTTGTGTGAGTCCATATCAAGAGTTGGGACGTCGGGCATGTGCCGGTTATTTAACCACTAAAACAAGTCATTATCCTTCTTGTAATTATTTTAGAATGAGTTATGTAAAATTTATAAAATATTAATTATAATATAAAGTATAAAAATATAATAAATAATATATAAATTATATCGGGATGGGTCGGGGCGGGGACTACTTCCCCCGTTCCCATCTCCGTCCCTGAAAAAATCTCCAATCCCCGGTCCATCCCCGATAGTACTCCCCCAAAACCCAATCGAAAATTCGGTTTCGATTTTCACCATTGGATATGGGCGTTTTTGCCATCCCTAAAATCCATTTACAAAAACTTTAATAACAATTTAATTTTTTTTTGGCGTGTCGAGGATCTGGTGGGCATTGAAGGATTATTTATCCCAAAGCAGAATTCTACATACATAGAGGCTCGAACCTGATACAGTTGTTTAAGCTGTCAGAGTTCTATACCATTCAGGCCAACTGTATTTGATATAATATATATATACAAATATATATATATATATATATTTGCTAGACAACTATACAGGTTAGGAAAATGATGGTAGGAGCTCATGCCACACAAATTACAAAGGAAATGAAGGGGAAGAATAGAGGGCCAGGTGGGAACGGAACCTCCAACCTTCAGCTTGAAAGTTAGGGGTCTTGACCACTTGGCTAATTCATCATCCTCTGGTAACAATTTAATTGAAAAACCTATACTATAATATTTAACATTAAAAATAAAGGGGGGAATGGAGATTGAGACTTTACCCAAGTGGTCAAGCTCCCTAAATCTAACATTCAGGTTGAAGGTTTGATTCTCACATGACCCCCTATTCATTCCCTTTATCCTTTCATAATTGTGTGATATGGGTTTTCCACCATTCATTTCCTAGCACTTTTAAGAAAATAAAAATAAAAATAAAGAATCTAAAACGACTCATAGTTTTTTGAGATATTTTTGGATAAATGAAAGAGGATAAAATAACAAGAAAAAAAATTATTCGAAAATTGTGAGAAAAATATATCGAGAAAACATAATTGTTGGTATTTTATTTTTTTATGATATTTTTTTAGATAAGTTGATTTACCGAATGGATAAAAAGTCATGGAATAATGTACTTCCTCCGTTCCTTTTTATTTAACCGGGTAGAAGTTTTGTTACTATTCATTGAGTAACTTTGATTCGACTTTTTAATACAGTTATATAAGACAAAAAATAGTCAAGTGAGATGTTATTAGATTCGTCTAATCGCATAGATTTAGAATATCAAAGTTTCATAATTTTTACTTGTACGCAATTTGAGTTATTGAATATTGAAAATGTGTATTGGATTGCATGAAATGTGGGTCCATGACAATTAAAAAGGAACATAGGTAGTAATTGATTATATATTTTCGGAAATGGAACTAATAATATATTGAAACATGTTAAGAAAAAAAGTGAGACTAATAATACCTCCGTTCTCAAGAAAGTGAAACACTTCACCTTTTGCTACTGTTTTTGTGTAACTTTGATTCAATTTTGTTATCATATTTATACAAGAAAAAATATAGTAATGTGAAATCTTGTTAGATTCGTCTTATCTTGTAGTTTAATAATATTAAATTTTTATAATTTTTACTTCTATACAATTTTAGTTATTAATCGTTGGATTGCGTATAAAAGGCACTTTCAAAGAAACAGAAGGAATATATACTCCATCCGTTTGGAAATAGTTGTAACATTTGCATAGTTGTTACTATTCATTGAGTAACTTTTATTCAAATTTTTAACACAGTTATACAAGATAAAACATAGTCAAGTGGGATCTTGTTAGATTCGTCTAATCGCGTAGTTTTAGAATATCAATTTTTATAATTTTTACTTTTACAAAATATATGATATTAAGCATTAAAAATGTGCATTGGATAACGTAAAACGCATGAATGTTACAATTTTTTAAAAACGGAGGAAGAATAAGGTTTTTTCTTTGGGGCCACAATATTTTGATTTAGGAGAATGAGCCATTAGAAGGATTTCGAACCCAAATTTAGGTTATATTGGCCGGAATTCGGGCCGCGATGACCTAAAAGTTGAAATGACTCTTTCTGATGGCCTATTTTAATTTTTTTCAATTATTTTTTTATTTTATATAATTAAAATAAATAATACTCATTATTTGCCATTATTGATGTCATACTTTCTATTTTTTTATTGTTCCAGCATTTTATATTTTAAAAAATAATTAAATAATAATCGCCAAACCTACCCATCATATCACATTAATAAATAAATATATTAAACTTTCAAATCCACTACCATTAATAATTCCAATCCAACTTACACTCACATATCAATAAATTACACATAAATAAATAAATTAAAATTGTAAACTCATTACAATCTCATCTATATCTATATATCTATATATCTATATATATATATATATATATAAGTAATATAGTCAAGTTTCCCCCCACTTCCCCACCCCCTTTTTCAACAATCACATTTAATTCATCCAACAATGTTTAATCCTAAAATTTTAATATTATATATTGAAATATCCATAAATATATATTAATATCCAATATTAATTAATATACGTTTAATATAATCCTTTTATCAATATTCATCAATATCCTAACAAATTCTTAATTAAATATTATAATATCTTTAACCAATTTAAACTATTATATATTTTTAGAAGATCACGTCAAATTTGATTCTATTCATCCAATATTTGCATATATATCTCCATCAAACCTCTTCATATTTCTCAATAAATATTTCATTCATTTATCTAATATCATGGTTGTCTTGAAATTCTCATCACCTCACATTTTATTTCTTCATTCTTTGTTTATGTCTTCTCTACATTGATTTTATATTTAAAACAATGTCTTTTGTTTCTTCTTCTCATGTATTACAATGTTTCACACCCCAATATTTTCCTATATTTCTTTTGTTGCAGGTTAATTTCTCTCAGATTACAATATATTCTTCGTCTTGATATTCATGTAAGATTTTTTTTTACTCAAACATGAATATTAGTGGTTTTTTTTTTGTTTTTTCTTATGTACTATTAAATATATATTTCTAATGGTTTTCCAATGACTTTTACAGGATTACATGTTGTAATTCAAGATTGCAATTAAGTCATACTCTACAAATTATTTTTATGATTCTCCTTTGTATACTACTCAAAATCTTTGTATATCATGAATCTATTTTATGTTGATTTTTTTATTGTTTGTTTTTTTTTGTCTTTATTCAAAATTTGAAAAAAAAAACTGAAGAGAATAAATTTGAAGATATTTCCACTTTATTTTTTATTGATGTATTTTTTCCATTTTGTTAATAGATTATTCCCTTTTTGACATCTTTCCTTTTGGATACATTTTTTTATACATATTTTTTAATTTATTTAAGTTCACTATAAAGTAGAAAACAATCATTATTTAATTGAATTCGGAAAAATTGGGAATAATCTAATAAATTGGATAGGGAATGATTTAAATTAGTTGTTTATTTTTTCCCAACTTTTTATTTAGCATAGTGATTTGTTATTATTTTAGAAAATCTCAATCTAATTTTGAATGGTTGATATATATTTATATATAAGGTGGATACCGATCATATATTTTTAAGAAATTATTAATTAATATAAACGGTATAATAACACTACATAAATTAAAAAGATTTAATATGATATACATCTTTTAACTTCGTCTAATTGAATAAATATAGTACTATATATTTGTATAATATATATACTTATAATTAGGGGTGAAAGGGGTACGGTCAATATCAGACCGATCCGATACTGTATCCGATTATATTCGAATCCGAATCTGTATCCAACTATCCAGCCAAATATTTCAATAGTCGCATCCAAATTTGAATCTGTAATTTAATATATGCATTCGTATTTGTATCCAAAAATATCTGACCTTATCTAAAAACTGATAGGATATTATCCAGATTTTAAATATGGATATCCGAATATATTAATATATTATTATTTATTAATTAAAAATTATCCATAATTATAACAAAATATAAAATTATTACTCCTATATAATTATCAAATTTTCAAAAAAGATTAAAAATTATCCGATAATCTGTATCCAATTAAATCTATATCCGACATGTATTTGTATCCGGCATCTTTATATTCGATCCGAATCCGAGAAAAAAAATGTGGGATAATATATATTCGTATCCAATACTATCTGATCATATCCATACCGTTTTCATCCCTACATATAATATAATACTCCCTTCATTTCAAAATAAGTGTAAAATAAGGAAATGACCCGAGATTCAATGCAAGGAATAAAAGTGCTTTAGTTGAAGTTTTATACCCTTAAAAGCATTTATATATGGTAATGTAATATTTATTATGAAACACCCAAAAAAAGAAAGTGTAACACTTAAAAAAATGGAGGAAGTATAATATAGTATAATATGATAATTATATAATCATAATTAGATTTGCATTAGTCACTCCATATGTATGTGAAGAAAGGAAAAAAAAGAGCTAACACTTTGGCTCTTGGGAACCATACGCCGGAAGAATCCACCGCTAACACCCTGTGCGTGAAGTCTGGGGGAATGTCCAAGTAGTGTAGAATTCTTCTAAAGATGCACCACATTTTGCTAGACAATCCGCGACCATTTTACACTTGCAAAGTACATGATGAACTGAACATCGGTCAAAGACGTCTCGCCAGGTGCGGGAGGCATGCCATTGGTCGAGTAGTCCAGTAGCATTATTAGTGTAATATATAATAATAAATTAACATATAAAATATAAAATGGAGTTAAAATTATATCTCGAAAATTATAAATTTAAAAATATAAAATCAAATATATTACATAATTCGTATCAGGCAAAAATGTATTAATATAAATTAAATAATGGAAAATCAAATTGATTATGGGCTAAGAGGATGTTTGGATGCGCGTTTTAAAAAGTGCTGCAGCATTTAGAAAAGGATAATCAGATAATTGTTGTAACAAAACATGCTGCAGAAAATTAAGTGTTTGGATGAGCTTATGTTGTTTCAAATCGCAATAATCAGATAATCATGAAAAAGTGTTTGGATTTGTATTTTTCATTACCTCAAAAGGGAACAATATGGTAAAATATATTTTTGGCTACACGCAATTTTCTTGCAGCACCAAAGTGGGGCTGCAAGAAAATAGCGTTTTCATTCCCTCAAAAGGCAAATAATAGATTATTGGAAGTTAGTACAAAAACAGAATTAACTGATTATTTGCGTTTTGCAAACGCAATAATCAGATAATTCCGCCCAAAATGCACAAACAAACGCCCGCTAAATCAATAAAACAACAATATTAGGAAAATAACTTGATTGAGAAAGTTGCTAAACCACTTTGTCACATTTTTTCTCAATAATGTGGTCAGAAAATTAGCATGAACCAAATTTTTTTGAAGAAGCCATTGAAGGTCCGGAAAGGGTGGTGGGAGCTCATGCCACACAATTACAAAGGGAACAAAGGGAATGGATAGGGGACCGGATGGGGATTCGAACCCCTCAACCTAAAGGTTGGGAGTTGGGGGAGTTACCACATGATTAAGTCTCCAACCCCGCATGAGCCAAATTTTATGTAATAAGTACAATATTTGAATTTTTGAAATCTTATCTTATTTTAAAATTATATATATAAATTTTACTTACCGCGCATTGCGCGGGCGGGTATGCTAGTTATATAAATTCTTAAGAAATTTTTTTTAACACTAATATATCCCTGTATTTAATACTAATTATCCCTACATAGAGTACAATGTCCGAAAAATTTGGGATACTAATAATAAAACATGTTTATTTTTTTACTTTATAATTTATTTGAATTTGTATTTATTTTACTTATTTTATAATATATTTGAATTAATATTTATTTTATTTCTTATTTTACTCCCTCCGTCCCATTAATAATGTCTTAAAATTTTTAGGCAATGTATGGGTAGGTACGTCGACTTTATCCATCGGGCCGAGTAAACCATCGGGTAATCTTGTCCCGAGTATGAATTGAATATACATTATCGGATCGGATCGGGTATTGCACGAAATAAAATAAATAATATCGAGTATGGGTAAGTTATGAAATTTATACCTGACCCGATTATATATAATACTTCTTCATTTTTTATTTTTATTTGCCTCACCCGAAAGTATCACATAATTACCTTGCCATCACAAATATATTTATTCGATCAGGTCCGAACGTGTAGCAGTATACAACTATGAATAATAATAATGTCCTTTATATAGTAAAGTGTGATCTTGTTAGATTTATTTTGTCGAGTAGTTTTTAAATATAAATTTTTTAAAACTTTTAGTTATATGGAACTTGAATTTGATTTATTAATGATTTAAAATGAAAATTGATGGATGAAAGTATAATAGTCTCCACTAAATAAGATGAATCATGAATTACCGGCCATCCTCTGCCTTTCTTTAAAGATGTTTTCGCTAGACTGGTCCTACAAATAGCGGTCAGGATTCACCAATCTGTATTATTTATTTATTTATTTTAGTGTGGCCCAAAGGGGTTTGTTTGGACGTGCTTGCATGTTTTCCACGTGTTTGTGTGAGAATCCAACACCAAATCACATAAAGAAAACGTCGGTTTCCAACACCACACTTTGTAGTTTACATACACAAAAGAATTATGGCAATATTTCTCATCTTTTGCTATTGTTTGGCGTATGAAATGGAAAAGAGTTAAAAGGGGTAGACTATATTATTTGTCATTTGTCATTGGCAGGCGATATTTCGTATGAAACAATAGTGGCACACGCGAATCACGTACGAACAAGACAAAAGTTACAGAGGCATACAAGGTACTCCTAAGTAGCTTAATTATTGAAGTATTATTATACTTCCTCTGTCTCATTTTTTTTTACACTTATCAAAAGAAAAATAAGCTTATCAAAAAAAAAATACGGCCCACCTGTCACGTTGTTCTATACACATTTTAAATCATTAATAATTCAAGTTCGACGACATAAGTAAAAATTCTAAAAATTCCATATTTAAAACCTACATGACGAGACCAATCTAACAAGATTCCACTTATATTTTAACTTGTATAATTATAATAAAATTTTAAGTAAAAATCTGTGTGTGAATAGTGGTATATTTACAAACATAACAAATATTCATGACGAGATGAATCTAACAAGATCCCACTTAACTATATTTTAACTTGTATAATTATAATAAAACTTTAAGTAAAAATCTCTGTGTGAATAGTAGTATATTTACAAACATAACAAATATTCCGATACAGAGGTAGTATATACTTCCACTTTTAACGCAGTTTGATATATATTTTAAATCATTAATAATTTAAAATTAGTATAAATAAAATTTCTAAAATTTTGATATTTAAAAATTACACGACGAGATGAATCTAACAAGATTTCACTTGGTTATATTTTAAATTTGTATACTTTGAGTTGAGCAAAAAAAAAATTGTATACTTTGATAAAACTTTAAGTGAATGTCTGCAGTCTATATATGAATAGTAGTACATTACTAAACATAAAATACTATACTGGTGTAGTAGTAGTAATAATTAAATGAATTGTTGCTCAACGGAATCTAAAACTAGATTATTGCAGTAGCTAGAGTAGACGAATTATTGTATGGGCGGCCGGGGGTTGGATAATTTAATTATTGAATACATGGGGACCGTCCGTCCGTCGTCGGTCCTTCACCATCGGTCTCCAATTGTCCATGATGCTGATGCTGATGCCGATGCCTGTCCCTACCCTGTCTGTACACAATAATTATTATTGTCATCCTCCTCCTCAGCCTCGATCACCTTCAACCCTCAAGGGGTCTACTGGACTTGTGGGTCATATTACCATTATTGCACTCTGCAATTACTACTACTTACTAGTTGCAGCCAAAATTAATCGGGGGGGATTGAATTTTGTGATCAGGCCTCCGAAACGAAACACGTACGTGCGCCAATATGAATTCTTCAATGATTGCAACTAAAATTGAATCCATATCTTCACGGTGCGTTGCATTCTGCATTGGAGTTGAGAATTCAATAATTATAATCCTCCTTTGTCCTCCCTCACGGGATTGATTAAAAACTGTTGTTATCTTAACTAAAATGCTACAGCTATACCAAACTGAAGGTAGTTCAATGGTTCATCACCAGCACTATACAACATATACATATATATGTACACAACATACTACTACTACATCATTTATCATATCATTGATCTACTCCCACTTATCCTCTTCGTTGTTGTCGTCGTCGTCATCTCTTATTATAAGTCCACTCACATGCTCTGTTGTTGATGCACACACACCGTCTTTCTTTCCCTTCCTTTCAAGTTTCGACCCCATGTCGGCGGCGGCAACCACTTTCACGCTTCTGGTCAGTGGAACCGCATCTTCATCCAACTCATCACCGCCCTCCTCAGTGTATGCGTACCTGTAGGTGCAATAATCACCGGTTTAACAACGGTCTTCTAGGAACACACAATGCAGATTTGTAGGCTTGGTAGGTTCAAATATTACTAATTCATTGGTGTGAAGCTTGTTACAATAATAACATCACTATTGATCTAAAATCAGATGTAATGAAACATCAAGACCCGTTACCTTGTTGGATTGGGAGATGGTGACCAAAGAATGCATATCACGGCTAATAGGGAGTATGCAAGCACAATCCAGAATGCCGGAATCATCCAAGCAATCTGCCAGAGCTCTTTAAGCGGATCACTGGCATTGAAGTAAAGCTGGCATATGTATTATGCACAGAAGACGGACTTAAAATCATCTCAAGTAGACTCAAACAAACAGATTAAATATCCTTGATCACACTACTCATACGTCCCTTAAGAAAAGTGGTACAGCATGTTGTAAATGAATTAGAGGAATTGGTTACATTTGGTTTATTCATAGAATAAACATAAAACCATAGAAAAGAATACCTCAAAGCCAACCCAAGCAATAGCAAGCAGAACAAAAACTGCTAGAGAATTTGTAAACTTGCGATACAGCTCCAGTTTCGCGATGCTTTTCCGCATCTGCACTTGTGAAGAAAGAACTATTGATTAGTCGAAAGGCAAAACCTACATCGACATCCATATATCTTAACAAGTGTTATTTCATACTTTCCTTGGTCGCAATCTATTACACGGCATCTTACCAAACCCACAAAAAGTAGAATTTACCTGAAGCTTTTCCAAAGTCTTTGATAAAGATGAGAATATCCATATAATAAACCAGGCATCCAAGAAAGCAACTGGAAGAACTAAATACAACTTTGTTTTCCCAGTGACATCATTCACATTACCCAAATGCTCAACAAGCTCAAGTGCCTCAGAAGCAATAAAGTACATTACAGCCAGAATACATACTCTTGAAGTCACGCCACCCACGGTCGGTCTCATCACACCATATCCCATTGAAACAATCAAAAGGAGCACCCAAGACAAAGTTTTCTTTACAGCAGTAATGGTCACAGACCATAATGTAATTTTCATTGGCCTCCTTCCAGAAGAATTCAGATTTGCATATTCAAAATACCAAAGAGCCATTTCAAACATGCCAAGAGTAATTACAACTGATATGTAATATTGCAGCTGAATGATATCCTTCCAAAACTTCACCAATTTGAACAACCACAGAATGCCAAGAAGTAGATAAGCTAAAGAGGCAACCCCATAAAAGGTCATCAGAGGAACCATCCTTCCTGGCAAATAACCCCCTGGATTCCTCCATATGGTTTGCCCTATAATTCTTGTGCCATTAAGTTGTGGATCACAAAACATAAAGTAGAGGTAGTACATTCCTGTGTGATTAATCCCAATAGATTGAGCAACCATGTTGGCTTCTACGTCTCTTCCATAGAAAAAGATCTGTCTACGCACTGGCCATTCTGGATTTTCAGGATTTCTCTGAATAATAACCTCTCCAACGGTGCACAATTTTTCGTGTGCGAGTTCTGGTGTGCAACATATCACTCCAGATTTTGAATTTATATTTCCAATTCTTTCTCTGTCATTAACCTCAACTATAATAACCTCAACAAGCCCATTCTTGCTTTGCATTGCACTGTGATGATTAGCCGACTCCTCAGTTCTAACAAATACAACATTTTCAAACCTGTGGACACCAAAATCAAGTAAAGGCATGCTCCCAGAATCTTGACTCTTATATCTAAATTATCATACTCCCATGTTTGGACGCTTGGTTTAGAAACTAGACTTACCAATCATGCAGAAGATAAAATAAAAACTGCAGCTGCAAGACAATTGAATTTCCAGTCAATCATAAAACACTCAAACACCAAATTATTTTGAGACCCAAGTTCCATCCTTCATATTCGGAGAGTATCTTTTTTAAACCTTACTACCCACTAGAATTTAAAAGACACCGCTTGCTACCAAAAAAAAAAAAAAAATTCGTTCAAGTTAGAGATAGAAACATGCTGAAAAGAGGTATTTTAGTAGTATTATTAGTAACAAGGGATAACCACACGATTTCAAATAATAGGCAACCAAGGAACCTCAATTTTTGCGTCCTGAATTCTCAATTTTTGCTACCAATAAAGGATTTTGCTCATTAACGGGTTTAGAGTCTAAAGAAAATTACATCACATGTCACAGAAACAGGGTGGTGGGGCGAGACTCGATAGGGAAAAACAATCACCTGATGGAAGAAAGTCCTTTTGGGGATGCATGGGGCGAAGCGTAGAGACCCTCGCTGCCACCTTGGAAGAAGAACGCATTGGATAATGGAGTAAAGCTTTCATTGCGGTAATCGTGAATTGATGCAGAAACAGTTTTGATGGAACAGTAAAGTAGCAGGAGTAGGCATACAAATAGTTGGGCTCCCAGAGTAGAAAAGCTCATTAATTTGAACTTTGGTATCATCATATCGTAAGACGAATTTTGCATAAAGGTAAGAAAGCTCTTGGCTTTTGTGGATGGGGGACGGTGGAGACAGGAGAGGAGACGAAAGGGCACCGACTCAGAAGAGGGACATGAGTCGAGCTTAGTGAGTACGGTAGTCTGTACTGTGTGTATGGAAAAGAAAACAGAATATGTCAGAATATGAAATAGTGGAGGCAGTAGGTGCAGGCACTATCTCTAATATGAAAAATGATTTATTTTCTCTTATACAATGCGAAAGATATTTTGTGTAATAGTATGAAAATTGTATTGTAAGTAATAATAAAATGAAATTATTTATTTTCTCTTATGAGTTATGATGTGAAAAAAAGAGATGTTTTTGTATGATGCATTATTTGTGACGTCTTAAGGTGATTGAAATTATGATTCACTCTCCACCAGATTCCGGAATCCAGAATCCATTTGGGGCCGTTTTCCTCTCTGTTTTCTCCTCTACCTTTTTTCCCTCCCCTTTTATAATGTTTGATGACTCAAAATCCACCATCCACAAAATGGTGGAAATCTACTCTAAAGACAGACTTACTATACAAACACCAATCCAATAAAATACTAAAATTTAAGTAATAGTGACCTACCTTGCTTAGCAAACACCACAAACTGCTTCATTATTTTGTTCTGCTCACAAGTATATACATAATACCATTTGAGATCACAAACACAATACACTTGCACAGAGTTGAAACACCAAGGAAGAAGACGACTGCATACAAATGGCAGAGGCTGCAGGGGTGGTGGTGTATTTGGACAGCATAGTAGTCCCATTCAGCGTGTTCTTGACAGTAGGATACCACGCCTACCTATGGCACCACCTGAAGCGCAAGCCCCTCCACACCACCATCGGCATCAACACCATCAAACGGCGGGTGTGGCTGCGCCGCCTCAACCAGGGCGACGACAAGAAGGGGATGCTGGCCGTCCAGAGCCTGAGGAACACCCTCATGTACAGCATCCTCACGGCCACCCTCACCATCCTCCTAACCCTAGCCCTCGCCGCCCTCACCAGCAACGCCTTCAGCGGCCGACATCTCCTCGACTCGGCCGGCGGCGGCTCCACCACCGCCGCCCACCTCTTCGGCACTCAATCCCCTCGGATCATCGTGCTCAAGTACGGCTCCACATCGCTATTCATGGTCGCCAGCTTCCTCTGCAGCTCCATCGCCGTGGCGTTCCTCGTGGACGCCAATTTCCTCATCAACGCCATCGGGGAATTCTCCCCGGCCATCGGATACACGGAGGCCGTGGTGGAGAGAGGGTTCGCGATGGCGGTGGTGGGGAATAGGCTGCTCTGCATCTCGTTCCCGTTGCTGCTGTGGATGTTTGGGCCGCTGGCGGTGGCCGTCTCGTCTTTGGCGCTGGTGTGGGTTCTGTATTTGCTGGATTTTCCGGCGGGTGCCGCCGCTTTCTCCCCCGTTCCAATTGATTAACTGATTCCTGATCTTGTACTGTTTAGTGTTTACTCTGTTTGTGTGTACAAACTACAATAGTAAGAAATAAATTAAATCCCAAGTTTGATGATATATACTAGTATTAATTACACTGCCACTTCATTTTCTAACAATAGTGGACGACTTCAATTTTTAGAAAGATTTAAGTTGACGGCATTACAAAGTAACAAAGGGCTTTATTAGAGCAAAATCAGGCCTGGAATATTCTTGTTGAACTACCAGAAAGGAAGCATGCTATGTGCTGTAATGGTAAAACTCAATACATTAGGTCTCAAAATGAAGATACAAATCGAGGTTTGTTGCTAAAAGCTTGATGGATTGGTTTACATAAGGGGATCAAAGCTGGATTTCAACTACTTACTTTCAGTGTCTGTTTTTATAAAAATAGTACTCCCTCCTCCGTCCGATTTGAGATGTCACTTTTTTTGGCACATTATTTTAGGTAGAACGAGTTATTGTGTTAAAGTTGAGTAAATAGTTGATGTGATGTTTACTTGAAGGAGGAAAATTTTCTAAATAAGGAAATGTAACAATTATAGTGGGACGGATCAAAATAGAAAATGAAACATTTAAAATGGACAGAGGGAGTAGATCATCATATGAATGATGAATTATCCTAGGATACTTTATATGATAATCTATATATTATTAAAACCATTAGTGGTCAACGTAAACTGAATTTTCTTCAAGAATCCCCCTTGACAGTTTCTTGTTTTTCCTCCCCCATTCGTTTTTATTTTCCCTTATGGTTGACGAGATCATGGAGGACCACGACGGTTTGCCACCTGATCCGCTCACCCATGCAACTCGATCCTTCCAAGGTCCGTCGTATAGAGACATGCGAGAAGAGGCACTAAGCCGAATCACGTTCATATCGATGATCTAACATCGGATCTTGAAGGAGATCCTGACGATATCATTTCGACAACCAACAACGGCGTCCCGAAACTAATTCTTTCTGAAGCCTTTAAGGCCAGTTTAATTCGGCAATGGAAATACGTTGTGGTATTGAAAGTTCTTGGCCGATCGGTTTCTTATCGTGTGCTGAAGTCCCGCTTGGAGAAGCTCTGGCCGGCTACCTCCCAATTGCCTCTCATTGACTTAGAGAATGGGTACTACATAATTAAGTTTCTTAATGAGGCAGATTCTCTGCATGCGCTCACTGGAGGGCCTTGGTTGATTCTTGGGAATTACCTTCATGTGCAGCAGTGGGATGAAGATTTTGACCCAAGAACGCATCAAGTCCAATCCCTGGTTACGTGGGTGAGGTTTCCTAATATTCCCATGTACTTGTATAACAGAAAGACTCTCTACAGATTAGGTTCTTTGATTGGCAAAGTCCTCATCATTGATTATTGCACTGATGGCGCTTCTCGGGGACGTTTTGCTCGAGTGGCGATTCGAATTGACATTGCCAAGCCCCTGGAACCGAAGGTGGAGGTTAATAACATGTCTTTCATAGTAGAGTATGAGAACACTAAGATCATCTGTTTCTCTTGTGGGAAATTTGGCCATTCTAAAGATCGTTGTCCAGCTAATGAGGACGAGGATACCAACCAGCAGGAGCATATTCCCAATGGTCGGAAACAACCTCCGGCACCAGCCCCTGAGCCCACTGCAACCTATGGCCCTTGGATGGTGGTTCAGCCTAAACGTAGAGTTCAACGATCAACTAACAGCTCCCTGCCTGACAGACGCCCCACATTGAATTCCAACCGCTTTGCCCACCTTTCAGATGAATTGGCTGAAGATGAGGATCAACCACACCCTCAAGATCTGCCCAAACATCCATCCCCACCAGTTCAATCCCCCAGGAATCGTCCAGCAAATAAGTCACCTTCTCCGAGAGCTCTTGGCAAGGATCCTGTTCTGACTGAACATGATCCACTGGTTGCTTCTCCATCCTGGTCTCAGCAGCCTTCTGGTGCTTGGTTGCGCAATGCCCTATCTTCACTTCCTCCAGAAAGACACCTAGCAGTCTTTGTTGACGATCCTTCCATCCTCAAAAGGAGAAGAACCGTTAGCCCTCCTATCCATCCGAATGACCGCCCTCCAGATGTGCCTGAGGATCCCGGAGGCCATGCATTCTCAGATTCTGAGATGATCGATCATCCTCGACAAGAAGCCAGGGCTTCTAGCCTACCTGCTAGACCGCCTTAGCTCATTCTTCTTCTTTCTAATTTCTTTGTTTCTTTTATTCTTCTTTTTAGATTTTATGTCTCTGAATTTAGTATTTTGGAATGTCCAGGGGGCTGGATCCCGTTCGTTTAAAAGAGAATTTAAGGATTTCACCTTGAGTAACAGAATTGATTTCATAGCTCTCTTTGAGCCACGTATCAGTGGCAGGAAAAGCAGATAGTTTTATCAGCAATTGTGGTTTCCACCATTCCTTTCGTGTTGAGGCTAATGGATTCTCTGGCGGAATCTGGATTCTTTGGAAGGATAGGGTAGACGTTCAGATTATTGAAGCTCACTCCCAATTTGTTGACACACGCATCCAAGTTAATGGGATGTCCTTTTTCATCACTGCGGTATATGCGGCGCCTAACAAGTATAGGCGAGCTTGGCTCTGGCCTGAGCTTGATCGCATTAATGTTGGAAGGTCTGAACCGTGGATCATTGGTGGTGATCTTAACTGCGTTGCCAAATCGGATGAGTGAAACTTTTGACAATTTCCGCACACGAGTATTTTCTAAAATATCCCAAATTAAATTTATTAAATGAAAAGAGTTATGAGTCGTGGGAAAGGGGTTTAAGGATATATTCCACTTTTTATTACTCATGAGAGTAGACTTTGAGTTCAAGTGGCATTCCGAACCTCCCCGGCATGAAATCTTTGACAATTTTATGCCTTTAAGATCCTTGCCATGAAACTTTTGACAAGTTCTCTCTTCATGAGTATTTTCTGAAAAATCGTAATCCTGGTTTTCAATTTTATTTAATGAAACCAATTTATGAAGGCGGAGTTGGGATTAGGGATATATTTATAGGTTGTCACGTTTTTATTACTCGTGTTAAGAAACTGTGGCCCGAAAGCGCACGGTATCAAAAATTGCAGTAATTTATAGTAAGACCGGATCGTTCACTGGAGGATGTGCGATAGAAGCAGGGCCCACGTCGTTTACTAAGATTTTCCACTCTGTTACTCAATTCGAGTTTGTGTTTTGACTATCAACTACTTGACAGAATTTAAACTAAGCTATGAAAGCAGTAGAATAAAGCAGATAAAATTATTCTAGAAAGCGAATTAAATTTAATCTAAGAAGGCAATAAAATTATTCTAAGAAAGCGGTAAAATTATTCTAAGAAAGCAGATTTAAAATGAGCCAGAAGGGACAGGAAGAAAATAATAAAAATTGGACAAGATTCAGATGAAACACAATTAAACTTCCATTTTAATACACAGATCTTTGCTTGGGATAATCCTTTCAGTTAGCTAATTCTCATGCTCTCTATACCATGTTCCCTTTAACAGACAGGTACTTACAGTAATAGTTTACATGCTCTTAAGAAAACAAACTCTAAGATACCACAGATTTATAACTCCCCTTGCAATGCCTTGCAAGAGTATGTAAGCCATCTGTGGTGGACAAGCAACACCTGACAAATCATTTATTGAAGTGTCAAGTACTGCTATCATTCCCCCATGTCACACCCAAAGATTCTAATCAAGCCCTGAACTATCCCTTAACTCTCAGTCCTAGTAGCAGTTACACAACTCTCAATTCAACCGAGTGACCTCTAACGAAAGCAGTTGAAAGAAAGCGATAAAGAAAGCATTTAAAATCCTATCACTCGGAGGTTTTAGAAAGTCTGACCCTGGTAATAAAAGAAAGCCCCCAGTCAGAATGACCGGGTGTGGATCAAGAATTCCCGGCTCTCGGTGAACCGCTCGCAGTGTTCACTTCCTTCCGGGTGGTTATGAGATACAAACTAATGAAACGAACTAATGAATTAGTTCGTTCCGGATGCACTCACTCAGGACTCAAAAATAAGCTTTGGCAAAAGAGGACAACAGTTGAAAGAGTACTCAACCCTATCTCAGAAAATAACCAAGGCCCGAATATTGTTCCTCTAGTATTATCTATCACACCTCATCTGAATCCAAGTGGACTCTGAGTCAGTGCAATATTTAATATAAGATTTCCAATCATACAGCAATTTTGGAAAATAATAAATCTTTGAAAATCATTCCCTAAACAGGTACTAGACTCTCAATAAGAACACAGACCCTTTCAATCTAGATGAGACCTAATCGCTGACTCTGCTTCTAATTTCCCAAAATCAACCCCTAGTCGGATATGAATTAGTCATAACTGAGGAATTTATCCCTTACTCAGATCCGGATTTTATAAATGAATTTTTGTTGGAAATTTATTGTGAGACATCTGATTTAAATCATGACTTCTATGTCCAAGGGAAGGATCCCAAAATAGCATTGACCACAATATCTACATAATAATATCATGCATAATTTTATAAAGAAATGTAAAATTAAATAACCCAAAATATAAGGCGGGTTTAGACAGAAGTTGAAACACAGAGATGACATAGCCGGAGATGAGAAGAATTTATTTGGCTAAAAAGATGACTGAAATACTGGGGTTATCCGGACTGCAAACATCTGCTATCCAGGTCCCAACTATTCCAGGTGGAACAGTTTTAGACAGCAGAAAACCTTAATTGACAGTGATCGCTATCATCAAGGTTTCTACTATCTGTGAAATGAGAGAAAAGCCTACATGTTTTCTTACTGTGATACTATTCAACCAATGTTGATCGACACTGTTTGATAATATTACAGCTCGAAATTCGGGTTTGAAATTAAGATAAATAAATAGAAACTGTATCCGGATAAGAGTCAGCTGAGCAGCTATTATAATCCCGGATGGACGAACCGCCAAGGCTTCCACCGACCACTATCCGGACCATGCAAAATAATATCTAGTAATTAATATACAGACCACGAGCTAGTTTATCCGTGTGGGAATACCCGCCAACATTAGTCTGTTATATCTCTTACTAGCTGTTTCACACAACACGGGTAAAGACAAAATAAATAAAAGAAAGTATTTTTGGGTCATCTTGTATGGGAGACATTGGTTTCTCATCCAAGGTTATGGAAATTAATCCATAATTACTTTTTATGTCTAAATAATCACTCATTCCATAATTAATTAATTAATCACAGTCCGGATTATATACTTAGATCATTAGAGTTTGATTTTTGTAGAAAAATCTTTTAATGGAGTTGAACAAAAATCTTTATATCAAATTTATCATGGGTTGAGATCATTGGATTTCAACCTCTAAACATTAATACAAAAGTTCAATTAATTAATGGAGTGAGATGGAGAATAAAAATCTGGCAAAAAGGTGCCAAGCCTGTCGAGAAACAGAGGTTGTGTCGCGGACCGTGGGTCCGCGACAGGATGTTCTCGACGGAGGGGTGGGAAATATGAGATAGGATATTTTGGAAATTAGGGTTGTCGTGTCGCGGAGCAAGAAGTGTGTCGCGGACCATGGGTCCGCGACAGGGGTTCTGCGACACAGGGTGTGAAAATCCAACAAAGGGCATAATTCCTGGTCACGGAACAAGGGGTGTGTCGCGGACCGTGGGTCCGCGACAGGGGTTCCGCGACCAGAGCCCTTCTAGAATAAAATTGCAAGATTTTGGGTCCTTGGTCGCTAATCAAGAGGTTGTGTCACGGACCGTGGGTCCGCGACAGGTTTGGTTTGCGACCAGGGATTTTAAAAGATTTATATAGCACATGTTCTTGGACACTCATGTCGCTAAACTGCCCTCTTGTCGCTGAACGTGGTTCCGCGACAGGAAGTGGCTAGCGACCTGGGTGTGTTCTGGACATATGTCAGAAAAGTAAAGTGGAACAGGAGCATGCATTATGCGTGATCTCACCCATTTCAAGTTTAAAAACTACACTAAACTAAAAGCAACTAAACAGAAGTAAATCTAGCTAGAACATGCCTTAAACATGAAGGAAAATGAGACAATATTTAAAATAGAGCTAACCCTAATCTGGGCTCGATCACTCATAACATGCAACATTATCCAAGGAAAACATCACCAACAGTGATATAAAATAAAAATAAAGGTCAAGTGACCAACAGAGAAGGAAATAATAAAAGATCCATGGGGTGTGAAACCCATTTCATGATTTTTGGGACACATTTCAAGAATATTTTCCCATTTTGTTAAGGAGTTTGTTAATACCCATCATCCTGGATATCACATAACCCTAAAAACAAAGTTTGAAACTGAAAACAAGGTGAAAACTGGCTACCTAAGCTGAATCTATGCAATAATTAAATAATACAGAAAAATTGAAGCTAAACTAAGCTAACCTAAAAACTACCTACAAACTAAGCTCCACACTTGTCTCCAAGAACAATTTTTCTTAATTTTTGTCCAACCTCTCGAGCTCATGGGGATCACCTCATATTTATAGAAGTGGAACCCTGGGCCCATGGGCTTGATCTGAGGCCTACTGTGTCTCAAGACATCACACACATCACAACTTTGTCGCGGAATCACCTTGTGTCGCGGGACAGGGCTGCATGTGGCAAGGCTTCTCGACTGGGTCTTGTGTCTCTATCCATGTCCGTGTCGCTAAAGCATGGACCGCGACCGGAGTTCCTCGACTGGGGCGTGGCTTGGCCTCCAAGGTGTTGATGGCGCGGAACCTTGGTCGTGTCGCGGAACCATGGTCCTCGACCAGGGTTCCTCGACTGGATGTTCCCAGACTGGTCTCTTCTTTATGTTGCATGCTGGGTCGCTAATCCCTGCTGTGTCGCGGAACCATGGTCCTCGACCAGATGTTCCCAGACTGAGCTGAATGGGCCAGATGGGCCGAAGTTGTTCTTTTTGTGGGCTTTTCTATCTTTTCCCATCTTTTTGTATTTTTGTGGGCTTGTTTATTTTTTTGCCCATCTTTTTGTGTCATTTTTCTTTTCTTTTCCTTTTCTCATGTTTTTGGATTTTTCTAACATAAATATGTAATAAAATTACATATTTATGCATTTTTCATACCAGCTCAATATTTTTACAATTATGCATAAATCAGTCCAATTCGACTGCTTTCTTATTTAATATAAGACCGGAATGCGATCAAATGCCCGTTTCAGACACGGAAATGGATTGAAAATAATGGTCATTTCTGGCCATTATCAATGAGGCTCGGGGAGGCAAAATCTCTCTTACCGCTCCTATGGAACTCCACCATTGGCTAATGGCATCTGAACTTAGGGAGGTCAAAACCTTTGGGAGCAAATTCACCTGGGCAAGGGGCCTGCTTAGAAGAAGGCTTGATAGAGTCTTGTGTAATGACGCTTGGATTGATGGCTATCCGGATGCTACTGTGGAGATCAAACCTAGAATCGAGTCGGATCATGCTCCTCTCCTTCTCCGAGTCACTTCTTCCAACACTAATGCTCCTCGGCAGTCCAGCAGAATATTCAGGTTTCAAGCTGCTTGGCTTGAGCATCCTTCTTTCCACCAACTTGTCCAATCCGTCTGGCAATCACCTGATGCTACCCTTGACAAACTATCTAAGCTCCGAGACAAAGCGTTGCATTGGCATGGTCAGAATTTTGCTTTTTTTTGGGTAGAAGGAAGTTAAGGATCCGAGGGCGCCTAGCAGGTATTGAGCAACAACCTAACTGGGAGGAAAATTCTTTCCTTGTTAGGCTTCATTCCCAGCTTAGTGAGGACTTGGGGAGGATTTTGGAAACTGAGGAACTCAATTGGATACAACGTAGTACAAGGGATTGGAATCTCGCCGGAGATAAAAATTCTAAATTCTACCAAAAATTTTTTTCAAGCAAAGGAAATTTCGGAAACATCTTTCTATCCTTGAAGATAACCAAGGAAATGTTTTTAATTCTGATAAGGAGATCCAAAATATGGTCCTCAGATACTTTACTAATCTGTACAAAGAGGATCCTGTTACTGGAGTTGTTCAGCAAAGACTAGGTGACCATCCCAAGGTTTTAACTAGCATGGACCAAGAAGCCCTTCAGAGACTGCCTTCCCTGGATGAGACTTTTCGTGCAGTTAAGAGCATGGCTCCCCTTAAAGCTCCTGGCCCGGATGGTTTTCATGCCATTTTTTACCAACAAACCTGGAGTACAATAGGCCCTTCAATCCATAAATCTCTATATGAGTACTTCACTGGACAAAGGGATGTAAAGGAAATCAACAACACTCAGACTGTGCTTCTTCCAAAAATCAGTAATCCAAGGGCTATCACTCAACTTAGACTTATTAGTCTTTGCAATGTTTTTTACAAAATTCTTACAAAACTGTTAACTATGAGACTCACGAATATTATGCCATACTTGATTGCTCCAGGTCAGGCCAGTTTCGTGAAAGGCAGACTCATTAATGACAACATTATGACTTGTCAAGAGCTTGCCCATCGTATGAAGAAGTCTAAGGCCAGGCCAGGTTTCATGATGATCAAGTTGGACTTGGAGAAGGCCTATGATCGATTGAGATGGGCATTCATCAGAGATACACTTTCATTGGCAGGTTTCCCTAGTACTTGTATTAATCTTATAATGAGATGTGTGGAGTCTACATCTATGCAGGTCCTTTGGAATGGTAGCCTATCCGAACCATTTGAACCTTCAAGAGGGATTCGACAAGGGGATCCCATTTCCCCCTATATTTTCATCCTTTGCATGGAGAGGCTTGGAAATCTTATCAACAAAGCTGTGATGGCCGGCCAGTGGAAAACTAAGGGATGGGCTGGTGGTAGCCTCAAAGTTCCTTATCTCTTCTTTGCAGACGATATCCTTTTATTTGCTAAAACAACTTCTAACCAAGCTTCTCTCATTAAACATATTCTTGATAATTTTTCTGATGCTTCTGGTCTCTCTATTAATACTCTTAAATCTCAAGTGATTTTTGGTAAGGAAATTGGTCGTGCTGAAAAGCAGAACATAATGAGGGAGCTTGGTATCTCACAAGCTGGCTCGGTAGGCACATATTTGGGCATTCCAATCCATGTTGGCCGTCAGCCCTCCAGTAGCTTTGGTTTCTTACTTGACAAGCTCAATAGCAAAGTTGGTAACTGGTCTAATAAGTATTTGAGTTTTGCTGGACGTATTACTTTGGTGAAATATGTCTTACAGGCTATGGGAACACATACATTACAAGTCATGAAGCTCCCTTCTAAGGTCTCTGCGGAAGTGGATAAAATCATTAGGAATTTCCTTTGGGGTTCATCCAGGTCCAAACGAAGAGTTCATCTCCTAGCCTGGGAGAGATTAACCGAACATATCACTCGAGGGGGTCTTGGCATCCAGAGAACAAGAGATTACAATGAGGCTCTTCTCATGAAGGGTTGCTGGAGTCTCATCACCAGGGATACACTATGGTCTCATATCATGAAGGCTCAATATGGTTGGCACGGGCATCAATTCAAACATAACAAACAAACCTTCTCTCAAATTGCTAAAGCCTTTAGTGCAGTCTGTGAAAGCTTCAGCAATAACCTAGGGTGGAATATTGGAAATGGTAAGCAAACTCTTTTTTGGAAGGATAGATGGCTTAATGAAGATCTTGTCTTGCAGGATTGGGTGCACGGTGATCTTCCCTTACATGAGCTTCAGAAGTCAGTGGCTGAATATGTATCTGCTAATGGTTAGGACAAGCTTCATCTATCCAACTTTCTCCCTCCGGCTATTCTCCAGAGGCTCGATCAACATATGCCACCGGATCAATCGAATTTGGATGATACTCCCTTCTGGCGACACACAACGAATGGTATCTACTCTACACGGAGTGCAATCGATCTAATGGAAGAATCTCGGGCAATAGCACCTGTTGATCTTAATTGGAAATGCATATGGCGCTGGCCGGTTCCCCAGCGTGTACGTTCCTTTCTATGGCTTGCCGCCCATAATCGCCTTCTCACCAACCTGGAGAAGTGTAGAAGGATGCTCATGGACTCAGACGCGTGTTGGAAATGTGGTGATCCCGAAGATAGTATACATGCTCTTCGCAATTGCAACACATCCGAGATGGTCTGGAGGAATCTGACTCTTTCCCTACCTTCAGATTTTTGGCATACGAATATCCATGATTGGATCCTTTCTATGGCCCCTACCAAAGTCGGAGAACAGGTAGCCACTCTTTTAAGCTTTGCATGCTGGCAGATTTGGAAGAATAGGTGTAAGGAGTCGCATGATGAAGACTTTACTTCCTGGCACTCTCTTCACTGGCTTATTCGTAGAGCATCGAAAGAGTTTTTATCTAGCCAACTTCTGCTCAGAAAAGCTGGTGTTAAGCAGTGGACTACTAGAATGGTGAAGTGGAAGAAACCCCAAGAAGGTTGGATCAAAGCCAATACTGATGGCCACTGTTCCAGGTTAACTTGTATTGCCGGAGGAGTTCTCCGTGACTCGGAAGGCCGATGGTTTGCTGGGGTGCGAGCAAAGTATTCGAACTCATGTATTGCCTCCGTGGAAGCTAGAGCTATACTCATGTGCCTCCAACTTGCATGGGATAAGGGTGTCCAAAGACTCGCGGTTGAGTCAGACAATAAAGAAATAATCGCACTGATCAATGATGGAAATTCTTTTACTGGTCCTCATACGAGAATCATCACTCAAATCCTTGATTTGAGCCTCTGGAATTGGGAAGTTACGTTCCAAGTCGTCCCGAGGGAGTGTAACAAAGTGGCTGACCAATTTGTTAAAGGTCTATCTCAACACTTAGTTTTTGAGCATTTAGATAGACCTCCTGAGCAGTTGTCTGAGCTTCTTCATAATGATGTACTTGGATTGTACTCTGCACAACAATTTTTAGAATAAATGGCTTCGGCCCTCCATTTCCCCCCGAAAAAAAAAACCATTAGTGGTCAACCAATTCAATATTTAATGTGGTGTCTCCATTCTAAATTTCCAATTTTCTTAGATTTTTGCATTTTCTATTAATTAAATTTAGATTTTTGTATTTGTTATTTATTTACTATTTATTTATGTCAAAATATTTATTGATTTGGATATGGAAATCCTCATTTCCATTTTTAAAAAGATATGAAATTTTAAATTTATATGGAATTTCCATAATTACTAATTTTAAAAGATTTAAAATTTGAGATTTTGTATATATGCATTTATTTATATTTGATTTTGGTTTTTTTTTATTTTTTTATATTAGATTTTTGCACTTTTTATTCCAACAATTTTTATTTTTACACAATTTTTAGTTTTTAAAAGATATAAAATTTTTAACTTATATGGAATTCCTATACTTTTTAGCTTTTAAAAGATTTCAAATTTCAATTTTGCATTTATTTATTTATTTATTTATTTTAGATTATTGCATTGTATTATTATTTTAGATTTTTGCATTATTTATTTATTTATTTTAGATTTTGCATTGTTTTGTTCACATAATGTTTAGTTTTAAAAAGATATGAAATTTTTAATTTATATGGAATCGAGATGGTTTGACACATTGTTATTAATTGGTTATTTTTTATTCGAAATGCCAAAAAAGAAAAGCGAGACATAAATAATGGGATGGAATTAATATTATTTATTTTAGTTACATAAAAAAATAATAAAAATAAAAACTTAAATAGGCTATCAGAGGGATGTGATTTCCATTTTTGGACCACAATGAGGTCATTTGAACAACATGTGATCCGCTTTGGCCCTTTTTGTGGGTCTGACAGCCTTGTAGTGGCTCAAAATTGTTAATAAAAAAATAATGGCTAAAATCTGAAAATTGATCATTCTGATGGCCAAAAAAAATTATTATCTCTAAAAATAATTTAAAACGATTATAATTTTTTAAGGGAAATGTGAAAATTCATATTCTTTGGATAATTGGTTTAAAGTAAATTAATTATTTTCATAAACCATATTATAAATAAAAGAATCTGATATATAAAGAGTTATTGTGAGTGCGAATAGATACAAATATTTTTAATCTATTTTTTAAAAAATAATTCATTAGTCTATATTTTAACAGATTTGTAATTGACGGAAAAATAAATATAAATATAGCTTTATTAGGAATTGAAAGGCTAATTGCTGCGAATTATAGAAGTTAAAAAAAATTTCTGGAATGCCGATACTGAATGAAGTAACGTCTGAAAACATATAATCTATTGATAATATAACAGACATATTATAATAAGGAAGAAATGAAGGCGGGTGATGCTAAGCTATTATCTTTCTTGATTGATGAACGTAATAATGTCTGTAGTTGATAGTGATGATGTTTGATTTTTTTCTTTACGTGGTGGAAATGATCAGGCATTTATCAATCATTTATCTAGAAAACATTATATATAGCCCTTTGTGGAAGAGGTGATATGGTGCTGCCTATAGCATCCAGCGGAATAGTATCCAGTGGACTGCATATTCTAAATTTAGTATTCAACTAGATTGTGACGAGAATTCTACCTGCAAAAAACTTACTCCATATAATTATTTAACCTCTATTCTCAATAAAACAAAACTCATTATTTGGGATGAAAATTCTTAATTGGTAGAATGATTATGAGCCAGTCTGAATTAACTAAAATTTCCATTTGATTTCAAATGAAAGAATTACATCTCACAGTTTGTTTTACTATGACTATTATATTTTTTAAAAAAAAAACTCAACGTCAATTTTTAAAGAAAGTTGGGCTTTATTTTCAAAACAAGCTTTTACCCATGTCAGTAATATGTTGTAATATTTCGTGTCACTGGAAAGAGAGGATTCGAAGTAATATGTAATTAAGATGGATTAACTTAAGATACTACAAGAAATATTGTTTACAATGAAATTTATATATGACAGAATTTGCACAATGAATATTTCATATACGCGATGGTAATTAATCTTGAAGATGTACAATTAGATATGACATTTCCAGATGATAATTTTATAAAATATACGGAAGATCATATAGCGGTATTTGTTCAGAGTACTTATGCAAATATGAACTGCAGCACTTCAAATCCAAATATTTTTAAAGATTATGTTATACTAACCCATACCAATGATTGCTCATAAATCAATGATTACATCGTGAAACATATATCTACAAATGAAAATGTATATATATATATATCAGTTTTAACAATATTTATCAAGATGATGAAAGCATAAGTAAAGCCAATGAATTATTTTCACTGAAATACCTAAACACAATCAATTGTTCTGGATTACCGAAAATAATAGTTGAATGAGGGTTGCATAGTCATGCATCTTAGGAATATAGATCCATCAAATAAATTATGCAATAGAAGTAGGTTGATTGTAACTAAGATACAGAACCATATAATTGTGGTTAAATTAATTTTCGAGAAATTATGAAAATAGAAAATTCTTGATTGGTAGAATAATTATGAGCCTATCTGATTTAATAAAATTCCCCATTCGATTTCAGATGAGAAAATTCTCACTCGCAGTTTATTTTGCTATGATTATAAACAAAAGTCAACGTCAATCTTTAAACAACGTTGGACTTTATTTTCCAAAACCAATTTTTAGCCATTAACAGTTGTGTTGCAATATTTCGTGTCACTAGCAAGATGTGACTTAAAGTATTAATAGACAATTAAGAATGAATAACTCAACATACCACAAGAAATGTTTACAATGAAATTTATATATGACAAAAAATTTACAAAATTGATACTTGATGTATGTGATGGTAAAATTATTATTGATATTGAAGATGTACAATCAGTTGTGACATTTCCAGATGATATTCTTATAAACTATATGGGTGATCCTATAACGGCAATTTTTTATAGTACATATACAAATATAAACTGTACCACTTCTAATACAGACATTTTTAAGGATAGTGTTATACTAGCCCTTACGAATAAGATATTCAACAATGAAATTTTCAGCAAATTGTGGGAAATTTTTCATATTATGCTTAATTCTTATATTTAAATTTTGTTTTATTTTAATTTAAATTTTAAATTAATAAAAATATTATTTTAATAATTATTTTGTTGATATGTTAGGTTTGTACCGGATAAGCCACAGAAGCTAAAGAAGACGGTATAATATGATTTATTTGTTAGTTTTAAATATAATTAAATTATATTAGCATATACTTCTCTTTCGAATCTATATAAAATCATTACATATTTTTCATTACTCAAAATACAATTTATTATTAATTTATATAATATAAATATAAGTATTATATAAAATATATAAATATGCCCGTCGAGTCTCGACGGGTTACTTTCTAGTGTTTCATTAATATCGCATGATTTTTTCTATATGACTTGTCTATTTTCTCTAATTAGTTTTACCACCAATATTGTTATTCTTTATTTGACAATGACTTGTTAATTATGATTCGGTTCCTTTTTAAGGCACGGCTTGAGTGAATGAATGGGATTGAGAATGATCCTAGTTTTCTACAAATATGTTCGATTAATCTTAATTTTGAGGATAATCATTTTTAAATTCATTATAAGTATTTCTTGACTTGATTATAAGTATTTGATTCATTTCTGGCGAACTAATCCGTATCAGAACAACAGAGTACGACAGTAGACTGCGCAACGTTACATGAAGCATCTCATGAGTAAGACCATGCAGAGCGCAGTACTACTATTTTATCTCTTGCGACTCGCGTGTCTGTTTATGGGCTTTTAATGTTTAGGCCCTAAGACTTTGGGACATTGAAGTTGTTGAACCACAGAAATTGGGCTCGTGCTCTGTAGGTGTAATTGGACTTCGGCCCAATAATAATCAAGTTTAATTTATATCAATCAAAAAATCAAGTGTAATTGGGCTTCGGCCCAATAATAATCAAGATAGGGCTTCGGCCCTATCTTCTTTTACACTGTTATTTTTTTTTTTTTGTAAGAAAAGCCTAGGCCGGATAAGAATTCTTTTACACTGTTAAACGAGTGAAAGAAAAGGAAATGAGAGAATTTTTTTTTTAAAAAAAAAAGGATGTGAGCTCAAAGTTTTTTTTTTAAAAAAAATTAAAGAAATGATCTAAATGGATTTAGAATGATATTTTTTCTTTCTTTCTTTTTATTTCTTTTCCTTTACTTCTATTTCCTTTTTATTTCTTCAAATTCAAGAATATATATATATATATATTTTTTATTAAAAAAAATCCTTCCTTTTTTTTGTTTCTTCTTTTTTGAAATCTTGAAAGTGAAGAACACAGCGTGAAGTATAATGGTTCAAAATTTGAACCAAATGAAAATGGAAAAGTGTGAGACAATAATTACTTCATATCTAAGTACTAGATCATGTGTGGGGACCAAACACCATTATATTTTACTGAAAATTTGGCTTTCTGATTTTGATCAGGAAAGAGACATTTCGAATGAGGAATAGTTTGTATTGGTTGGTAGTACGTAGCTATAGGTGTGAAAAGGAAGAAACACTAAGGATCAACGAATATATATCAAAATTACTATTAACAGTCAAATACTACTCTGTGTTCATCTTTAATTAGTGATAATCAAACAAAAAAAGTATATCAGTTTTTTTTGTCTTAATATTCCATGTTTATATACAATATTTCAATACTGCAAATTATGTATTAAAATTACTTAAACTATGTATGTCAGAAAGCTAAGGGTAGTAAAACTTGCTACCAATAAAAAGGGAAATAAAGAGGTGTGTGGAGTAAATAGAGAGATTTTTATACTGCTACTACATGTGACACAACAAAAACGATGGATGAATTAAAGTAATGGGTGAAGGATATCCATTTTTAATTAATGGGGATGATAAATTAGTTGAAGTGGTTAAGTTACTTGACCATCGGTCCCCTATTCTTTTTCTTTGTTCCTTTTGTAATTTGTGTGACATGGCTCTCACCACTTATTTCTCAGGCATTTAGTGGCTCCTAAAAAAGTAAAAAATTTGAGACCTATCCTTTGTTCGGTTTGCTCTTATATATGATGCCTTTGAACCATTATTTATATTTAATTATTTATGCTATCTTAATCTTAATATATATAAGGAAAACTGAAAACCCAATCACGTGCTCTCAGATTATGACATTAAGTAAAACCACAAAGTGATTAAATTCCCATCATTTATCATTTTAGTGGAACATATCAACAATCTTCCTTTCCAATATTTGTCGTGATTCACATGTGAATTTCCAGGAAACTAATTAATGGAATGCTGCTGCTTTCATTTCATTTGGCCATTTGGGTTGGGCCCCTCCCAAGTCCCATCCCGAAACAATGGATAGCAACATAGCATATCACATTTCACTTTTGCCATTACGTTCACACCTTCTTATTTATAGTACTATCTGTTACGAGTAATATCTTCCATATTTGCTAGCTTAATAAAATACAGTATACAATAAATTAAAGGGAAAATTATTTAAAAACCCCCAACACCAACACTTTATCCCTCCAAAATACCTACACCAATTTTTATCCCTTTAAACCCCCTAGGTAGAGAAATTTTTGAAAAATACCAATTTTACCCCTAAAAGCACCAAGTTTAAGGAAAAATGCCTAAAAAATATTCAAATGAGTTTAACACTTCTCTAAAAAGTGCCCAAAAACACACTCCTCTAAAAATTTGGTATCAGAGCATAAGTTGCGATTTTAGGGCTTATGGCTAATGACGGATTAAAAGATAATCAAAATGCGATTAAATTAAATGACAATATTAATTATGAAAAATTCTTAATAATTGACATTGAAAAGAAAAAGCTATTCAAAAACAAAACTAAAGATTATAAGATCTGTAAACAAAATAAAATAAAAATCAAAAGAATAAAACTCAAGAAAAATAGAACTTTTAAAAATTATTGCAAACTAATCGTAAGGTTAGAAGCTTTAAGACAACACTTAAAAACTCATGAATAAAATATTAATAAATAAAAAAATGGATATACAAAGAAGTCTTCAATCAATTGAGGCAAAACTGGATAAGTTAGAATTATTAGAAAAACAAAATAATACAAATCTTAAAGTTATATTAGAAAACCAAACGTACTTATCAACCCAGTATGATAAATCATCCAGTGGAATGAAAAACTTATCTAAAACCATAACAACACTTCAATATGAAAGTTCCAAACTAGTTAATGATGTCCCAAATCCAAGGAAAATCATTAACCATAGTGAGGAATTAAAACAACTACAAGATAAGGTTGAAAAACTTGATAAAGAAATAAAGGAAATTAAAAACATTGTTGAAAACAATATTGAGAATGTAAATGAAATGTGTAACAAAATCATAAAAATCATTAAAGGATAATGGAAACAGCCTTGAAAGAAGTTAAAGAAACAATAGAAAACTTTAAACAAGAAATTAATAATAAATTTAAAGAATTAAACAAAGAATTAGTAGAAGTAAAACTAAATGTTAATAATCTTCATAAGAAGATTGGCGAAATAACAGACCATAATAGAACAAATAATACAAATATTAGTCTAATTGGCAAGAAAATAAAAGAGCTTGTAACAACTGAAATACTAAAGAAAAAAATTGATGATGTACATGTTCAAATGGAAAACATGAAAAAATATCAAGACCCTGCATTAAGAATAGTCATTGAAAGCATAGATGAAAAACTTGAAAGAATACAAGCTGTTAGAATGCCTGAAGATAATACAATAAAACAACTAGCTGAACAAATTGCAAAATTACCTGCAGAAGCTAGAAGGAAAACTAAACCACAAGAAAAACTAAATTTTTGGGTTGTAAAACCAGACGAAAAATATTTGCAAAAATGAGTAGGAGATCATTTTCTCTTACTAATGAATCCAAAAACAGTCTAGTAGAAAGAAGTAATTCTCAAATAATTGAAAGCTCAAACTTTGAAAAAACCTTAATAGATAGAATGTTTAGAGAAAAAACCAAACTTGAAGAAGGGCCAACAATAATTGAAGAAATAATTGACCCTGATATTGAATTTGAAAACTTCAAGAAAAGAACATTAATCCAATTGGAACCAAGATTATTGTATGACCAAAGATTCCTTAATTGGAACACAGGTTATTACAAATATCATTATACGGAACCAATAAGCTGTCTAAAAGATGACAAAAAATTAATAAAATTAATAAGCAATAATGAAGCAATTAGGCTTCAAAGACAAGGACAAAAATACATGCATATGGGATTAATCTCCATAGGAGTAAAAGGTTTAATTAGAAAAAACTTAGGAACTAAAGTCCTAATGACTGTTCTAGATACAAGGTGGACTAATCCAACCCAAGCTATCATAGGATTAATGGAAATTGATATGAACCCTAATGTGGGAGTATGTTATTTGGCACCAGATTATATGATACAAATAACAGATTTTATGAAGCATATCCAAATAGGAATTCAAACTGTAGAATATGAAGAAATGGAAACTGGTCACAACCTAATGATATGTGTAGGCTTCTTAGGAAGAATAACAAACAATGGTCAAACCAGGCATAAAACAAAAATTGAAACTGTGGTAAGTAACATAGGAAGTGAATGAGTAAAAATGATAGGACCAACTGAAATATCATTAGAAGAAAATGCTGGGAAAAATTGGGATCTATCAAAATTCTTTGAGAAACCAAATGTTAAAAATTTAACTCCAAAAAATGTAAATTACTTCATAAACTCCAGAGGAGAAACGTCAGTAAGATTTAATGACTATGAAACTGCAAAAAGACCAATAGATTTTACAGAAGAAGAAGGTCAGGAAAATGAATAGACAAATGAAAAGGTTTATCGTAGAAAAACCAGTAACAGATAACTATGTAAAATATGAAGGAAAACATATATTCCACCCTAGTGAAGAAGAAGTGGAAAGAATTGCTAAAGACATTCAACATATTTGTTTAAAAACAAGAAAATTTGAAAACTTTAAGAAAGGAAAAATTCTAAATAAAAGAGAGTACCATGACAGGTATGAAAGAGTTTTCTCACAACATGTGCATTCTGCATTGACTAAAAAATTCAAAAACAAAGGAATATTACCTCACAATTGTCAAGATTGTAAAATTGATCTTGATAGAAGATATTCTGATAAGTTAAAACATATGATCCATTTAATAGAATGTCCAAAACATAGTGGATATTTTGAGAATTGGATAGAAAATTATGAAGAAATGATAAGAGAAATATCAAAACTAAATAAACAAAAACAAGAATTAAAGGATAAAATGAAAAGAAAAAATAAAGAATGGAAGAATAATTTAGAAGATATTATTGAGAAAGAAGTACAGAAAAAGATTACAAAAAATACAAATAAAAGAAGAACAACAAGCAGATATAGAAGCTCACTTGTTCTTAAAGGAAAACTCACCAGAAGTAGGACAAAGTTCTGATAATACATTAATGGAACAATATATGGGAGACCATATCTCCTTACATTCTGAGAAAACAAATAAAACAGCTAAAGAATTCATGAACAAAGATTCTGTCATGAAAAATACAGGAGACAGTATAACAAGAGTCCCTGGAACTCCCTTTGCCCCATACCAAAGAGGGACTGAGTGGAGACCTGGAACTAATTATGCTGGAAACAATTCTAGACACTCAATCACACATGTTCATCCAGAATATCCTTATGGAAAGATACAACCTGGGATGATAACAAAACCTAGAGGAATTAGGCAACCTTTAGAAAGAGGATATTATCATAACCCAACAATATTAGAAGTAACAAATGTAAGCCCTCAAGAATGGGGCTCAGTAATTGCAAAATAGAAAAACATAGTTGTAGCTGATTACATCAAAAACAAAAATGATTATAATGATACAGCTGAATCAATGTATGGATATCTTGAAACCTATTTAGGAGAATTCGCACAGTCAATGTGGGAAGTATTTAAAAGAGACTATCCAATGGATTATCAAGACTTAATAGAAAGAGGACCGAATCCTTATAACTTTGTAAATAAAATATCAAGTCTAATAACAGGTGAAGATGGTAATTCAGGACATATAACAACACAAATGGATGCCTTAATCCATCTAGACCAAATGCACCTAGATGACTTATACAGAACAGTAGACTTCTTAAATGAATATGTCTACTATACAGGCCTAGCAGGAGGTGCTTTTAACCAAGAGTTAGGTGAAAGATTATTTATGAAGATACCAAGACCAATTGGTCAAGAAATTCAAGATACATGGAATAAAATGGTTGAAAAGAATCATCAACAATACACTATTAGTATGAGGGCCGTTCATGTGGTAAAAATATTAAAAGATAAGTGTACAAATATAATAGCACAAAAACAACTTAAGAAAACTGATTATTCATTCTGTAAGAGGATATACACTCCTCAACGATATGGTAGGCCAGAGCCATTGAGGAAACCTAAATTCATTACAAGAAATAAGTATTTCATAAAACAATCAAATAGTAGGAAACATTTCTTAAAACAAAAACACCACGTCAGAAAATATAATCCTAGTAGGAATTATACAAAGAAACTTACTTGTTTCACATGTGGTGATGAAAGCCATTTGGCAACAGCATGTCCTAAAAGAAAAAACCAACATTCTAGAGAAGCAATTCTTACAGAATGTATACAACAAGATATATTGGATGTAGACTCAGGTGTTTCTGAGACTGAAACAATATATAGCATAGTAACAGTGGAAGAAAATGTTATAGAAGAACAAGGGGATGATGATCCCTATGAATTGATTAATATGCTTGCAAATGAAAACTCATATAATGGTATCACATATAAAGAGTATATGATGCCATATGAAACTGAGTATATGATGAGAGAAATTAATGAATGTGAAAATCATAATTGGCTTTTCAGGGTAGGCACAGATTCTACACCTTGTGTAAAATGCTCTTATTACCCATCAAGAAAACTTAGAGCTAAATGTACAATATGTCACGTAGAAATATGCCAAATATGCTTGGTAAAGTATTATAAAATTAAATTTCCCGAAGAAATGCCAATAACAAAAATTGATGATAATTATACATTCATCACAAAAAGAATAGATATAATCGAAAGAAAACTTTTTGATTTACAAAGTATGATTAATCTTAAAGAATTGAAAATTAGGATTGAAAACATAGAGGAAATCCTAGAAGAATATAATATGTTAAGTCCTAAAAATACGGAAAATAAAGGAAAAGAAGTTCCTGAAAGAGAATCTAATGATGAACAAGATCCTAGTACAGAGTACATGTTAGCACAAAACCCTGAGTACATACCTGTGTGCCAAGATCCTTCATCATTAACTACATTAAGGGTACCAATAATCTTTAAATTAAGAGAATTGATATTTCGTACTAATGCAATAATCGATACAGGATGTACTAGAATAATAATAAATGAGAAACTTATCCCAGAACATCTACAGAAAAACTTAGCAAAACCCATTAAATCAGAATTAATGGATGGAAGAATATCATATACAACAAAACAACCTATTTCAGGTGGACAGATATTCTTTGAAACCAATTGTGGAATATCAGAACCCTATGGAGTTCCTGATAATTCATATATAAAAGACTTAGTAATAAATGCAGATGTAATCTTAGGATTACAATTCTTCTTACAAAATAATGGAGGATTATTTATTACAAAAGATTATATCCAAATTGTTGAAAAAGCAACTTTGGCAATGTTTGCACCTAGTATTAGTAATGCGGGAACCAAGCTCTTAACAACATCAGAGTTGCGAGAGAAGCGTGGTGGAGCCCCTACTAATACAAAAACAAAAAATAAAAAACTTTTAAAAGATAAAGATATTGAAAACTGTAAATGCAAAATAAAAGGAGCATGTAAACAAACTTGTAAAGAAAACATACAAATTACAGAGTTTGAAGAAGAATACATTCCTGAAACCCCAAAACTGAAAGAGTTAATAAGTATAACTAGATTTAAGCCTGAAGAAACCATAACAAAATGGATTGAGAGGTTAGAAAAATCCCAAATTATTGGAGAGAACATCCAAAAATATTGGGAAAAAGATGGAACAATATGTAAGCTTGAAATAATAAATCCAGAATTAAGAATCTCAACTGCAGAAATAAATCCAACAAATCTAGATATAGCAGATTTCAAAATGCATATTGATGAATTAAAAGCTTTAAAAGTAATTAGAGAATCAAACTCCAGACATAGGTCTGCAGCTTTTATTGTGAGAAAACATTCTGAAATTGTAAGAGGAAAATCAAGAATGGTCATTAATTATAAAAGACTTAATGCCAATACAAAAGATTTTGCTTACAATATACCAGATAAAACAGTCTTAATAAATAGGATTCAAGACTCAAAAGTATATAGCAAATTTGACTGTAAGTCAGGATTCTGGCAAGTAAAAATGCATCATGAGTCAGTTGAATGGACTGCATTCACATGTCCAGAAGGTTTATTTGAATGGTTAGTAATGCCATTTGGACTAAAAAATGTACCAGCTATATTTCAACAAAAAATGGATAAAAATTTTAAACCATACCAAAAATTTGTTTTGGTATACATTGATGATATTCCAGTATTTTCAAAAAATAGTACTGAACATATGAGTCATCTTGATACAGTGTTTAGGCTATTTGAAAAACATGGAATAATCATCTCAAAGAAAAAGATGGAAATTAATAAAACTAAAATAGCATTCCTTGGGGCAGAAATTGGAAAAGGAAAAATAAAACTCCAAGATCATATTGCTAAAAAGGCTATTGAATTTCCTGATAAAATGGAAGATACAAAACTATTACAACAATTTTTGGGATTGGTTAATTATGCTAGACCATACATTAAAAACTTATCCTCATTAACAGGATCATTATATAACAAATTGGGAAAAACGGTCAAAGATATTTTAAACAAGAAGATATAAAAAATGTACAAAAAATAAAGAAGCATTAAAAACACTTCTAGAATTAGTTTTGCCAGAAGATAGTGATTATCTTATTGTGCAAACTGATGGATCAAATGAAGGATGGGGAGCTATCCTTTTGCGAAAAAAGGATGTCTACTCGCCTAAAAGTAAAGAAGAAATTTGCCAATATGCATCAGGAAAATACAGAGAAAAGGGTAACATTTCCTCGATTGACGCAGAACTATTAGCAATAAAATACGCACTTGATAAATTTGAACTGTTTTTGACAGGAAAACCAGGATTCACAGTAAGAACTGATTGTGAAGCCATAGTAAAATTTCATAGCCAACTCCAAGAAAAAAGATCAATGTCTAGGAGAAGGTGGTTGAATTTTACAGATGTTATTAGTCAGAAAGGCTACAAAATAAAATTCGAACATATTAAAGGAGAAGATAACAAAATTGCTGATATACTATCTAGAATTCTGATTAAAGAAAGGGAAAAACCATTATATGACACTGAATTTAAAAACGAATCAATTGATAATTATGATGAAAATGATGAGGAAAAATATAAATTAAAATGGGATCAATTTTACAGGGAGGACTGGAATATTGAGAATTGAATAATATTGTTACAGGAATGGCAGAAAACTCCCAGAAAAACTCTTTGAAAATCAGCAATAAAAATGGAGTAAAAACCACAGGGATGGTAAAAACCCCAGAGGGATATTACACAATCCCTTCTAAAACCAGCATCCCAGAAGGGAAGAAAAAAGATAAACTCCCAGAAAAAGGAGTGAAAATCTGCTTTGGCAAAAGAGCAGAAATTGGCAATAATGTAGAGTTAATCTTATTTGATAACATGAAGTACAGACCTATCACAGGGTTGAACTACACAGAGGAACAGATCTGCCTTTGTGATAACATCTGGAGAGCATCATTTGACAAAAACAACAGCAGGTATATTGTTACTTGTCTCTCTGCTTTAAGCATGTATTTCCAGAAATTCAATAACATAAAACCATTTTTATATTATGTAATCAATGAAGGTTATAAAAAAGGAATTTATGATAAAAATGATATTTTACCTCTTAATGAAGATAATGAAAAACCTCTTCATAAAGGATTTTATGACATAATGTCTGCAATTCAATTTGCAAAAACCACAATGGGCCCAGATTTCTTTGTAAGCCCAAGTTTGAAAAACATTGTTGATGGTTTGTGGCCAAAAACCCAAAATTCTACAGGCCCAGTCCAATATTCAATTGGACATTCTTCTAAAACCCACATTGTGTTTTGTGACCATTGTGAAAAAATGGCCAAGGAAGTCTGTAAATATGAAGCCCAAAAGGCCGAATGGTTACAGAATTTTGAAAACCAAAAAATGAAAACCCTTGAAGCAGAGGCCCAGATTGAAACCCTCACCAAGAAACTTGAAATCCTTCAAAACCAAAATGAGAAATTGACATCAAAAATTGTGTCCCTCACACTGAAAACACCAAAGCCAGAAGAAAAACCAGTCTATGGTCCAGAACCCAAACCCACCAGTTCTATGACTGCAGTAGAATTGGCAAAAGCCTGGATGCAGCAAAACCAGGAAAATTCAACTCCTGAGGTCTTTAAGGATCAAAAGTTTGAATCTAGTCCGTCTCAAACGGCAGACGGTAAAGACGAGTCAAGTCCGTTGATAGCTGATGCTTTGCTAAAAAGCATAAGTTCAGATGATTTTGAACCAAACCAGGGAAGTTCTAACCCTGAGGTCTTTGAGGATCAAAATGTTGAACTAAGTCCATCTAGTCCGGTAGATGGTAAAAGCACATTAATTCCAGTTATGGCTAGTAGTTTGCCAAAAACTATGAGTCCAGTACAGACTGGAAAATTTGAAAACCTCAATGAAGAAGAAATTCTTCATAAACTTGAAATGGAACTAAAGCCTACTTTTGCTGAAGCAATGACAGCCAGAAAAAATGGAAGGTATGGTGCACTAGTAGCACTAAGAAAAAATGAAGCAAAATACCAGGCCAATAAAATTATATAAAATCAGAAAAAAGAAAGTGGCGGCCCCCACAATGATGAAGAGTACTAATGGAGCCACGCAGAAATGAGCTGGAATTCACAATAAATACCAGCATGTGAAGAAAAGAATCCGGAAAAGAAAAAGTCAAGAAGAAAACAAAAATGCTAGTGGAGCCAAAAGCACCACTAACCATGTGAAAGAAGGAATCCAAGGCGGAAAAGGTCAAAAATCCGACAAGAGCCATGTGACTCTTGAAAACCGCGTTAATGGGCACTAGGCCCCTCTTTACTACATTATTATATTGTTGCATTATTAGTTGTTTGATTTTTCATCCGAACCTTATCGGATAACTTTGCCACTTGGCACGTTTTTATTGGTTGTTGTGGATTATTTAGATGACAATCCCATCTATAAATAGAGGGATGGTCTTCACTTGTAACACACACACTCACTTCTTAGCTCTCTAGCTCTCTAAGGTTTTTGAGACTGCACTCTTGCTACTCTCGAAAGCTCTTTCTCTCTCTAATTCTCTTGTATTCCCAACCCTTTCAGTAATAAAATTTCGGTTTGTAAAGAAAGACCCGGTGTGGATTGCTTCCTCTTTTCTTTACTTTCTGAAATACAGGGGCCCGTCTGAATGGGAAAGCCTCTCCTCTCTCAAGGTATGGGTTAGTTTATGATTTATGTTATGGTATGATTGTTCTATGTATGGATAATAATGTTATAAACATGATATGTGACCTTTTAAAACTTAATTGATGAGATATGCCATTAGGGGAGTAAGATAAAAATTTAAAAGGCTTTATGCCATAAAAGCTGTAAGAAAGACTCGTTAGGGGAACCACAATTCAGGGATGTTTGATAAACATAATAGTGTTTTGTTACTGTTGTCCCTTTTGATTTGCCCCTTAGACCCCCTGCTTACATTTCAGATCTAGGTTTGGATAATGCTAATTTGAATTTGAAACCCGAAACAGGCCCAGAAAAATATCTCATCAGTGACAGTAATAAGAGGATTGCGGACTTAATGTTTATGATAATATTTTCATAACAAAGGACAATCGGACCCATAACACATAGTCAGAAATTTAACACGACCAAGAGAATAATAGGAGATGGCAAGTACCTAGTAAGACATCACGACATATAAGTTTTTCGCGCACAAAAACCAGTGTTTTTAAAACCTTTTTTTTAAATAACTAATATCTTTTATCAAAACAAATGGAGAATATGACTAAAACTGCTGAAAACTGTAAAACAGATTTGTTTAAAACAGAATCTTTTAAAAACACAGAAACAAGGTTTGTTATTGTACCTTACCCGAAAACACACTTCCTATGCCAAGAATGTGAAATGTGGCTTATTAGACTGATGAATAAGCGAAATCAAATAGACATGATTTGCAGAAAACAAAGATTGTTTGAAAATATTATAAAATGGAAAGTGACTAAGGAGGTTGAATTTCTAAAAAATGAAATAGAAATTCTAGAAAACAGTTATCAAAAGCATACTAAAATCTATAATGTTTTTGAAAAATTACGGGATAACCATATAGAAAGATGTGAAAACTATTTTATATCATGTGAATTTGAAGAAAAAATGTGGAAAAAATTACAAGAAGAACGTTTAGCAAGAAATAACTGATTTGAAAATGGAAGTACAAATACCTTTTGATATTTGTCCTGAATGTGGAAAACTTGGAGAAACCATGTGGAAAATAGAAAAAGAAATAAAAGACCTTAAAGAAACAATTATAAGGTTAACAGAATATAAAGAAGACGAAGAAGAAGAAGCACATGAACTCATATATGTGTTAAACCGTGACGAAAAAATAAAAACTATTTTAAATTGGGTTCATATATATGAAGAAGTTATAAGTTACCAATCAACAGACCTCAAAACAAAAATAGAGGAGTTAAACACTTCTAAAACAGAATTCATTAATCATATCAGAAATCAGCATTAAAGATGACTTATAAAACAATAAGAGACTACAGTAAATGGGAGAAAACTGCGATTGAAAGATATCGCATTAAAAAAGAAATTGTAAAAATCCAAATCGAAGCAAAAATAAAATGTTTGCAACTCTTAAACAGAAAAAAAACTCACAATAGAAGAATTAGATTTAAGTTTTTGGATAAATGATGAAATCAACAACCTACAGGCATATGAAAAGGGATTAGATCGGGAAAGAAAACAGTGGCAGGTTAATTATACCGGTTAATCACAATTAAAACTCCTGAAAAATAAATAAATAAATAAATAATAAATAAATAAAAATAAAAAATTAAAACTGTTAATATAACCAAATATCCAGAAAAGATATTGAAATTTAACATAAAAATACTGAAATCAGGATAAGATGTATCGAACTTGTAAAACAAACGTACTGGACTTAACCAGGGGCATATTTGTCAATTTGATAACCTTTCACCTCCATGAAAGCGACATCAGGTACCTAAAAGGAATAAAAATTCCTATAGGTACTGAACATGTAAGAGAATATGAATGGGAGGTAATTAAATTGTACAGGAATAATTCATAAAGTACTAATTAATACTACTGCAACATTCTTCATTATAATGTAATATTCCATATACATATTTGCTTGGTTCCTAATCTTCATATGTATGTGTTGTTTTGAACATGGAATGACATGACTACTGTTTGGTTTAATTTATGTGGTCCTTGATTACATACTACATACAGTAGTGATATACTAGTATATGTCAAAGTAGGACATCTTTGATTCAGCAGCAGTAAAGCAATTGCCAATTGGTGATCAGCTAGCATCTTGTCACTGTATATAGGAGTACATACATACATACATAAATGGCGCCTGCTGGATATACTTATATGATTCCTGTTACGTTGTTGTTTTGTGAATGATGATCCAATATTTTGGGTAAACAGCTGGCAGGGGATGCTGGATACGATACTTGATAGCTAGGGAATAGGGATGAAATTACGATTGAGTTCATGTGCTGGGGAAGTATGTACTGGGCTAATTTTTAGCCCTTAAATGAAAGATTGATCCAATTGTTTATATTAATTGTAGGGATAATTGTGTCTTTTCTCACATGTTTATGAATTTAAATAATAAAAAAATTGACTGCATCAGTTTTTTGTTTTGAAAGAAAGTTTGAATTACTATTTTCTAATACTCATATCATACATTGTGACATATGCAAATTAAACATTCTCTTTATAATATTACACATTCTAATTTCTAATAGTAACCATTTTGTTTTTTTTAGTAATAACCAATCCATTTTCTAATATCACACTTTCATATGTAAACATTCCACTTTTTAAACATTCTGTTTTCTAGTGTTACACATTCTGTTTTCTAATATTGCACATATCCAAAAAAATTAATAGTAACCATTCTATTTACTAGTAGTAATCATTCTGATTTACAATAGTAGACATTCTGTTGCATGCAATAAAAATTAATAGTAAACATTATGTTTATTAGTAGTAACCATTCTGTTTTATAGTTAGCAGACATTCTGTTTTATAATATACTACCTCAGTTCCTTTTTAATTGACACGGACCCACATTTCACGCAATCCAATACGCATTTTCAATCTTCAATAACTCAAATTGCGTACAAGTAAAAATTATGAAACTTTGATATTCTAAATCTATGCGATTAGACGAATCTAACAAGATCTCACTTGACTATTTTTTGTCCTATATAACTGTATTAAAAAGTCAAATCAAAGTTACTCAATGAACAGTAATAAAACTTCTAATGTGTCAAATAAAAAGGAACGGAGGAAGTACTACATTCTGTTGTATGCAAAAAAAAAATTTAATACATACATATTAAACATTCTGTTTATTAGGAGTAACCATTCTGTTTTACCCCAGTAAACATTCTGTCTGTTTTTTTTTTTTTTTACGTATGCACGCAACATAAGTATTAATCTTTTTAATAGAATCTGTGTAGCCAAAATTTTTAATAGAGAATATGTCATTTCTTATTCTTTCTCCACCTGACAGTATAATCATTACCCAGTATAATCATTACCCATAAAAAAAGTGTAAAATAGATAAAATTACATAAATGTCCTTGCATTTTCTATACCATTGATTTAATAAAAAGTGTAATCCAACGGTTATGAATGGATGCAGTATTTCCTGGAAAAAGTAACTCCAGTGAACCAAATCGATGAAATTATGGACGATTGATTGATAGTATGATTATTATTAATTGAGAAAAGCATGATACATAGTAAATAGTAGTACTACATAGAGATATGCAGACAGACAGACAGACAGACAGTAACCAAAACCCCAGGCTAATTAAGATTTTTACCGGAGTATTGTAGGAGTACTGTAGGTAAGCTAATTAGCTACAGGACTTAGAAGCATGCACGCACTGATACTGATACTGATACTGATGCACCTCCGATCCTACCTCTAATTAGTACTAATACTCACTCTTCTACAGGACAAATTAAATTTGGTAGTGTTGATGATAATTAATGATCAATTATAGTATCAAGGAGGTCATCCAGTGACATGATTGAATTAATTGTGATATCCATTTCAATGGCGGTTTGATGAGTGCTGCTGCTGGCGGTGCAAGAATACACATCCCCGCCCCCATGGCCATGCTGGTCTGACCCCCCAGACATTGAATATGCAGCAGCAACAGCATGAGCATGATGAGGCGGCAATTGATGGCCAGTGGTATTAGCTGGGGTAGCACATGTAGTGTCCTCCTCAAGTGCTATTGCGCCGCCGCCGCCGCCGCTGGGATTAGAGCCGGCACCAGAACCCGATACATCATGAAGACCAGCAGCTGAATTATTGGAAGTATTCGGTTTGATTTTGATGACAGCAGCAGGTGCAGCTGTGGGATGACTATTAATAGCCGGTTGCTGCTGGAAAAAGCTCCAAATGGTGGTGGAACTGGAATGGTTTTGTTCTGCAGGGTACGAAAATCCGAGGGAGGAAGAGGAGGTGGAAGTCCGGGTGGTGGTGCAGGTGTGGTGGGCGTGGTATGTGGCCCTGAACACCGGTGGATCATCTTGAATTTTTTGAACCTGTTTTGTAGCAGGGCACCCCTCATCATACTTGTGGGTGCACCTGAAGTAGTTTCTGCATTCGTACTCGTATCAAACCTTTGTTAATCATCACTCTAATAGATACAATTACCGTGGCACAACTACTGTTATGTACTAGCAAGTGAAGTACTATTGTGCAGTACCTTGGATGTTTGGCATTGAGGATGACTTTTTGCCCGTATTTCCTCCAGGCAAAACGGTCCTCCGGCCACGTTGGGCTGTCTTCCGTCCTTGTCTCCGTGTTCCTCCTGCACTTAATAAGTATGCAATTACCCACTTCATCAACACATCAACTATATATATATGTATTGTGGATGTGGTCTCCGGATTGGATTGGATCCATCAGACGAACATAACAAACAGCACCACAACTAGATGATTCAAATTCCTTGGGACGATGCATAAATCACGCTGTAATCACTTAAAATTAACTAGGCAAAATTCACCAATTTGTTCATCATACCTACAAATTAGATAGAAAAAAAAAATAAAAATTGGATCTTGGATACATACTTTCTCTTGTGGCATCCCCTCCTGTCTTTCCGCGTCGTCGCCTTGCAGCTGTCGCCGGAACCTTCCAATTTACGGGCAGCAGGCTCAGCCGGCGAATCAATCAAAGGGGCGGGAGCGACGAGGATATCGTTAGAAAACTCATCAGAGGCAGCGTCGATATGTTGAGAGGCAGCAGCACCGGCGGTGAGTATAGAAATGGATTGAGTAAAAGTGTCGAGGATTTTGGCAACGATGGCCGTCACGTGGGCTGGAGATGGATCCAAGTCCAGGGCGGAAAGATTCTGCAGGCCGGTCCCTCCTGTTTGACGCAGCACCTGGCGGAGCCGGTCGGCCATCTCCCTCCCCCGACTCAACTCTCCAATGACCCGGTTCCGATCGCCGCCGCCCATGCCCGGCACCTGCACCTGCAGCTGCCCAATATGAGGATAGTCACTTCCACTGGCAACGCAAGAAACAGAAGACGCCATTTACATGTAGTAGTATTTCTCCAATTAAGAAACTGCGAAAGGGTTGCCCTATATGTGTATATATATAATGGTATGGTAGTATGTAGGGATAATTAAACATTTATTGAACAAAATTTAAAAATTCCCAAGTGGTGGTGGAAAATAAGTGTAGGGATAATATTCATTGAGCAAGCAAGCTTGGGGGAGAAGTAACAGTAGTGGCACGCCACACGCGCAGTGAGATTGAGTGGATTGCACATTGCAATCTGAGGACTCAGAATGTGAGTGAGGATGGACGCGTGTAAGATCGCGCGTGGACAGGTAAATTGGTATAGCTCATAGCCATGGCGTAAGGCTGCTTAGGCAGCTTGTACGTCATATGCCCTCAATGTTAGTGTATATCATTCCTTATTGTTGTTGCTACTACTCTACTTTTTTAATCCATGACCATGTTGATGTTGTTTTATTACATCAAACTAATACTAATATTACTATCATCAATAAAGTCGGTCCTGTCGTCTCTCAGACTCGGTCCTCACAAATACTATTATCACTAAATTAAAGCTTTTAACTATCCCCTTTAATTAATTTGTGGGGTGGACCTTCCAAAATACTATATATTTGTGGCTTTTGCTGTTGTTGAATCGACATCACGTACCCTTCATTTTAATATGCCATATTAATATAATCATTATAATTTATTATTGGTTCACTATACTACAAAAATACTAGTAGTATATGCGATCATCTACTCCCTATTTGTCTATTTCGCAAGTAGTGTTAGTATATACTCTTGATATGTGGAGTATGTGGGAGTCTTATTTTTTCCGTCTTAATAAACTTCATCTCTTGATATGTTTTTGTAAAAATTGGAGTAACTATAAACAAACAGTAGAGTCAGCTTTGTGAATACTGATAGGTAAGGCCTGCCTGGATGAGCATTACATGTAAAAATTTAAAAGGGACACTTATTTTGAAACGAGATGAAGCATAAAGATATCGCCACTAACCATGGCCGCCAATACAATATTCCAAGATTTCACCAATTAAATATTCGAATGCAGACAGTTGGGAAACCAATATTCAATGCGAAAATTAATTATCAAAATTATAAGAGTTATGAATGGTAGGGCATATGCAAGCTTGTTCATCCCCAATTTGAAAGAGATTTAACATTTAAAGTATGATTAGCCAAGGTGGTGGAAAATAAAGTTAATGCAAGGCTGACTGGCCAATGGGAAACATACCGTGCCTCACTTTATTACACTATATTCAATATAATAGTACTTACTATATAAATCAATAAAGCAATTCAAGTACAGAATTACTTAACCTAGCTTGTGGTTGTTACCAAAAAAAAAAATACTCCATTACTTAAACTAGTTTGTGGTTGTTACAAATTTAAATAATCACTAATCAGCCATACCCCCATCAAGAGTTGAGATAAGAAAATATTCAAGATTAAATGTATTATGCCAACATTGTGATAGTGGTATGAATTTGCTGTTGGCAATAATTCTCTCCTAACATATTCTTCCATCACACGTTTTGTTAACACTCTTCCATCACACGGAATCATTCCCATCACAAATTTACAACCTACATACATATGCAGTTAACTGCACATGATCCTACCCTACTGTTGGATTATTTTTAATAATTTAACTTTTAAAATCGAACAATTGACTATTAACTAAGCATTTTCAACCATCCACGACCTACATTCAACAACGTAATTAAATTTTGCTACCACATTTTTTTAAGAGCAAATCCCAAATGGCACTCTTCCGTTGAAACGTGTATGGGTCGAATCTAATTAGGATTTCATGGGTCTTAGCAATCTGTGTCCCAATAAATAGATAAATAATGTGCAGAGACAATTTCACCCCTCAGTCTTAACGTTGAAATTGAATTTAACAATGAATTCAGATGGAAGCATATTATCTCTAGTCGCCTCTGCACATGCAATGGTGCCTTTGTTCTGCATTCTGTTCTGGGTTCTCACTTCAACATCCAAACGCTGAAAACTGTTTATGCTTTGGTCACACCAACCAACATAATGGTTTAAGAACACCCAAACCCACAACCATACCCACACAGGGAGAATGCAGCAGCAACAGACCATATTTTAACCTGGCTTACTATTGGGAAATCTACCCCGATGTTCTTGTAAACAAACTGCCTCCATTTTGCTCAAACATACCAAATTTCTCCATAGTAGGAAAATGCTATACAACTTCTGCTGATTCTCACTCCCTCACTCACCACATGCCTTTCCTTCTTTTATCTTTATATACTATCTGTCTGTCCTGTTGTTGCATCCACAACACCCAAAATTACAAGGGACAGTTAATTAGTCCCATTTTAGTACATCAATATAAACAGGTTCGACTCCAGGCGCATGCGTGCTGCTCTCTATGCTCATCAACATAATCTCCTGCCTGTTCTTGCTTACTGCTTTTGTTTCCATCAACATATTTACCTAATCTGTAGCATTTGCATGCCAGAGAAAAATAAATAAATAAACAAAATCAGCAATATAACTAAAGGCAAGTTCATAATTACCTTATTCCTTACTTATGATTGATGCTGGAGAAACATAAAGTATAAAAACAGATAACACTATGTGTTGCCAGGAACCCTCATTTTAAATCAATCCAAATTAAAATAACAACTTCCCAAAGATCACCCATCTACTGATATATCTCAACAATTATACTGATATATACTAAAATTTGGAAAATTCAGAAGTACTTGAACCAAACCCTGATAATGCAAACTAGATACAGCAAAGGGAACCTACCACTCTACTAGACAATGAAACCATAAGCAAAGAGAACCTGAAATTTCGTTTTATTTTCTCCCCTACATCCCAGGCTGAACTCTTTTCTACACAAATATGCACTGGGATGGGTGAGGGTCATTCAACCAGAGAAAAGTACAAATCTAATTACGGGTATGTGTGTGTGTGTATATATATATATATATATATATAAGCCACAATCATATGTTTCAAGTAACATAGGTTAAACCTAGGCCAATATCAGGTAAGTAAATCCCATCATGAGGCAGGTAGAGAGAAAATCCAAAAATCACAACAGAAAACATTAAGCACAATAAAATAAACATATGATGGAAAACTTCTGTAAGTGCAAAAATGAATAGAGAAATGTGGGGCTACCAATTTCAATGGCTAAATGCTACTGGAAAGGCAGCTGTGAAGAGGCTCGAGGAGAGTATCATCAAACGAAGGTTAATCATAAATTACACATTTCATGCACATCAGCTTGAAACAGGATCTGCCTTTGACCAAAAAAAGCGGCGCCTTCTTCTCAATATTTCATCTTCTCTAGCAATTTCAATATCTGAAGGCCGGAAGATCTGTCGGAAAACTTTGAATATAAAGCGAGGGAGCAATCCGATTACCATGATAAGCAAAATAGAAAGCCAATATGGAGACGAGCCCACAAGATGGTATATTGTGCTGCACAAAATCAACAGCTGCATTATGCTACTCATAGAGGTTGAAAGGCACAACTATAAATATGCAATAATTGATTTAATTTCTACAGATAAAAGATTATTCTGAAAACAAAGTTATAAACTAACCCATAATTTGCAAAATTGGGTATGGAATCGAGCACCACCATACATCCATAGGTTACAATTATTGATCCCCATATAGCAATGTGCGTAACATATACCCAGCGCTGTATATCCATTGCTAAATGCAAATTTACTAAGATAACAACTGATATAGTCCATAAGCTTCCCAGGCTCCATATGTCGATGCTGCTGCCTCTGTAGATGAAAAATGGTACATAGAAGAGAACAAGACTCTGCCATAATGTGTCTAACATTGTAGTCCAAAAGAGGGTCATATTGTAACTCTCTTGCCGATGGCCCGCAGCATAAAGCTTTGGATACTTCAGTAATGTTTTGTGACTCAAGTCCTTGTCCAGAATGCCAACAACAACAGTGGGTACAGAAGTATATATAACAGAATAGAAAACACTACTCCAGTCTGTCAATGCGGAAGTAGTAGAAAACGCAGTATACAGTATGTACCTGAAAATTTTATTTAAATAAGCATAACTTCGAATACGTCGACTAATTTCATTGATAGTTCTCATGTGCATTAAGTTATTTCAGAACTAAAACAACACAGCAGAAAATTGAGATATATTAAGACTTTAGAACCAGAAACAATCATATATGATGAAGAATATCAGACATACCAGAAAAGCATCAATACAAAAACAGCATTGCGGTAGAAGTTATAAAGGACCAAATAACCAATGCGCTGATAATTCCAGTGTCCATGGACCAGTAGCAATCTTTTTAAAAATTTGAACTGTCCCATTGCAAAATCTGATGCCATCACTGCTTGACGCCCTTCCTGGCCACATATTCCAACACCGACATCAGCCATTTGTATCATTGAAACATCATTGGCCCCTGCAAGATCACCATGAATCAGAAGCAAATAAACATCACTCACAAAACTTCAAAAAGATGCGACTGCGTAAAGAGGCTAAGAACTAAATGCATAATATTTTCATCTCTGGTGGAATGTACAAGTGCCACTGCAGCCAGGGAAACTAATGCAGATCTGCAATGTGCAGCAAAAACACAGTAGTATCCTCCCAGGTCCCAAGTCCCAGCAAACTATACAGAACAAAGTCATATGAGTTCAAGGATGATTGACTCACCATCGCCTATGGCCAGCGTCATATCATCAGTCCGGCATTTTATCAGGTCAACAATCCCAGCCTTCTGCAAGGGAGCAACTCTACAGCAGAGCACAACCTTACAGGTAGTTGCAAGGTCGAATAGCTGTAAAATACACAAAAGTTGAATGGTAAGAAGCCTGATGACAATGTTCTCAAGACCACTAAATTAACATATACACTCCAAAACCACTCAACATAATAACAGACTTGAGAGATTGCAGAAGCAAAGAATGCAGGGCACAAGCACATGTATATAACAAAAATGAAATTATAACAATGATACTTACCTCAGACTCCAGATCTTTCTCCAATATATAAACCAAACTATTTCCATCAATAATGAGAGCTAGGGACCCAAAATTGAGTTCATCCTCCTGAATTCCACACTGCTCTCCTATATTGGACGAGTTTGTCTCGGAATGAGTGTCCAGATAATCAGATTCAACATTCTTCTTCCATTTTGAGATCGGATCAGAGCAATTTGCAGGCTTCATACAATATTTGGCCTTCGCATCACACAAAAGTTTTCTACAGTCATCCTCTGAATTTCCATTTATAATGATCTGATGCATATCTGCAGTCAAGAGCCTGCAAGAAAGGCCAATAGATATTGCAGTCTCTTGCTTATCTCCAGTGAGAACCCACACCTTTACACCAGCTTGCCGCAGGGACTCAATAGCCTCTGGAACACCGTCTTGTAACTTGTCCTCAATGGCAGTAGCCCCAATAAGGGTCAAGTTGCATTCAATAAGAGCTGCTGTTTGGCGCAGTTTTGAAGATCTATCAGTCAATGATGTGCTTGCATCCTCATACATGCTTTGCCATTCCACAAGTTCTTCACCAGAAAGTTCTCTAGTTGCTACAACCAGGGTGCGCAATCCATCAACTGAGTACTTATTCAAATGCCCCTGTGTCGCACGTTTAATGCTACCATCACTGCAGTTATCATTTTTCAAAATGCTGAACATAGATGTATCAGCACCCTTCACCAATACCTTAACAGTATTGTCTGGGAACCTGATGACTACAGACATTCTTTTCCGCACACTATCAAACTCATGAAGACCCAAAACATCCAACCTGAAAAACATAAATATAAGTTACAAGTCAAGGAATATAACAAACACTATACAAGTAAAAGCAGATTGGCATATGGAACATGTCCAGGGTATTTATAAATCATACTAAATCATAGCAACAGGTCACCCATGACCCGTGAGTCCACATAACCAACAAGCAGAATTGTTGTTTGCAGCACATCAAGGAAAATGGACAATTGGAGATGAACATCAATATTGGAGATAAATGAGGAAGAAGGCTTCCTACCTTAATTTCTCACCATTGGCATCAATCACAATATGCCCAGATGTCCTCTCAAAGAGTGTATAACCATAAGCAGAAGCAGCAGCAACTAATGCCTGTTCATCCGGAGATTCACCTTGATAGTCTATAGATGTATAGGCATTGTGAAATGAATCATTGGAGCCACTTGAAGGACTCTCGGCAAGTATAGGAATCACAGTATTACAAGCTGCCAGTGTCAGGAAAAACTCATGTGCAGCAATTCTTTCATCTCCATGTAAATCTTTGTACAATAATTCCATGAGCTGAGGATCTGGGATGATTTCAGATTTAAGCTTCCACTTTCTACCACCTACCTTAGCATCGCCCACTGCACAGTTTTTCATAAGCCTTTTCATTTGTTTTTAGGATTGCAACAAAATCAAAAGAACTAAGAAAACATGTTGGCAACTGATACTAGTAAAGCAACCCAAACAGAGAATGCAAACACAAATAATTCTAACAATTTATCTCAGCAATAATTTCAGCACTTTAATGGCTTATAGGAGTAGAAAATGTCCACAAGGAAGCAAATTAATAACTAAAAGAGAACTAAGGTTATGTTTGGATGGATGGCTTTAAGAGGGGATTTAAAATCCATAACAACAAATCCTTCCATTTGTTTGGATTAGTGGAAAGATTTATCGATGAATTTCAAATCTCCTTATTTTTTTCTATTAAATTTTGGTGGATATCAGGTTCCTATTAAAATGAGGGATTTCAAATCTTTCCTCCACATCCTCCTCTAAATTCAAAGCCATCAATCCAAACACAGCCTAAAGGTTTTCACCATGTTCAGCCTAATAAAATAATTGCACTTTCACAATCACATAAAATCAAAACAGGTAAGAATGACGTAAAATGGAGTGTCAAAAATTAGACCAGGATGTTCGTGAGCAGGATTTCACTATAGTTGTCACAATAATGAGGTCTGCTCAGTCTAAAGAAAGCAAATCAGGCAAAGAACAAAAGGAAGGCCTCGTTAGCCACCAGCAATGTAGCACACCATACAGATGAACATAGTCAAGAGAATACATCATCAAGAGTCAAGAGAATTATGCATTTGATGTTCTACAATTTAAATGAATTAATAGGTTGGGGTACTCAGAAAAAAATGTTTATTCAAAAGCTGGGGGAAAATCAAAAGAATTGTCACAGAAATATAAAATCATAATTAATTAAGCAGAATATGTTGAGTGTACCTCCAACTGCAGTTTCTTGTGATGATGCAACCATAGAGGGAGCATTATCATAATTCTTTCCCCAGATACTAGCCTTTCTGAATTCCATCTTGTTTTCTGTCAGTGTGCCGGTCTTATCAGAGAACACATATCGTATTTGTCCCAAATCCTCATTAATATTCAAGGATCTGCACTGAAACCTAGAATCACTGCAACTGTCATACATATGCAGGTCACCAATCATGAAATATGACTGTCCCAATCGAACCAGCTCCATGGTTATATAGAGTGAAATTGGAATCATTATCTGGAAAACAATGATAGAGCTCAAGAAAGAGAAAAAGATTTCCATAGGAATCCCATAAAATTTGTACTTCTCTCCAACTCTACCCTTATTGAAGTCAATTTTCCGGTAGTAAGGCAGTGTATCAAGCTTACTCTCATTGTGCTTCAACCACAAACCCATTCCCAATGCTACAACCAGGCACATAATCAGAAGGAAAATTGATAACCAAAATGTCTCCCTGTTCATGTAGGTTTCCAGTCTGCTTCTTTTTGAGGGGGACATTGCACTGTTCAGCATAGCTTTGGTGTCCTGCCCAGCATAAACCACAACCCCAACAGCCCATGCTGTGTTTTTAAGCTGACAACCTCGCAAAATTATATTTGATTGGCTAAGGGGGAGCCGCCGACCATTCAACTCCATGTTGGCAGTGAACTCATAGATATTCCTGTTCGGCTGCTCACATGTGATAACACCAGATATTGCCATGCCTTCAGCTTCCTGTACCAATTTATTTGTTTCTTGTCGAGCATACCTCGTCTTCAAGTTTGACTCGCCATCCAAATTCATGGTCTGTATGTAAGCAATTCCGCTAGGATCACTTGTTCCAAGCAACACCATGTCACAAGGAATAGTCTCCTCAGAGCTGATCTTCACTACCTCACCAGCCTGAATATCTTTCCACCGCTTTGGATGGAATTCATCTGATTGAATCACAAAAGCCTCACGGTTATTTTCATTCCTATCAGACCGGTGCCGTCGCCAATCCTCATAACCATCTTTTACAGCTGTCACAGTAAGAACAAAAAGAAGAGGAAAAAGGGAAACTGTTCTCCCAAAGACTGCAAGAGGAGGGAGCTGGTTCAAAGCAGCAATGGCTAAAAAATACAAATAAGCAACCCTATGAAACTGAATAAAGAGATTTTTTGGCAAAAAGGTAAGCATTGTATATTTGCTTGTCCGGATCTCATTTCCAGAAAAGTCAAACTTATCATTAGTCCTCTTCGGATCATTGATATGGATACGCCTGGGGTTATGATGAGGTATACTATCCAGCTGCATGCTTATCTGAAAGAACCTCTGGACCTTTATGATGTTGGATATTTACTCAAGCACTGAGCCTGAGTAGACGCACCATAAGACGAAACAAAAGAAATCTCGAGTGCTTTTAAATTGTACCGCAGATCCAAAAGACCACTCCGTGACACAAAACACTTCCGTTTGCGTGGGGTGCATTGCTCATGGAGACGAGCTGACCGAAGTTGTTTTATTGCAGGCTGAAAAGTGCGATGTTCCAACAAATTTCCTGAAACAGCAGCTCTGCTTTTAACTGGAACTAAATCTTCCTCCAAATTCTCAGGAGAGATTGATGCAGAGCGGTACAGCCGTCCAATTGAACCGATTCCCAAGGTAGAGTGGCAACGATATTGCTGGTGATGGTGGGACTGGGGGTTTGCAGCAAAAAGGGATTCAGAGTTCGACGACAATGGCGACGTGCCTGAAGACATAAAAGATACACTAATGTAGAGAGCACATTGGGGGTGGCATAACGAAACGCCAATCAAAATAATTGCTAGAACCCTTCAGAACCCAAACAAGATAATCAAAGCCCAAGGGGGGATATTTCTGTCCCCCTTCACTCCAAAGAGACACACTAAATCTTCCAGAGAAACCAGAATTGTTCAAATCGGGAGGCCAAATAGATGCATTACCTTTAAAGCACTTGTTCTCTATATGCGCTCAGCTGAAGAAGTTGTTAATACCACTGAAAAGCACTGTGTTCCGCTCGCAAGCGTTCTCTAAACAAAAGATTGGTGGGGAACTTATATCTTCCTCTGCCTCCCAGCAGATAGTTCGGTGTAAATCAGGAACTTTACCTTCAGCGAGATGCAGAGCGGCAGATCCAACCTTTTCACCAAACAGAGAGATCAGGTTCGGCAATAGTTCCTACAATTGCCTAAACTCTTCAGACGCAAAAGCACAGAGCCGGCACTAGATAAGCGTGTACCAACACGAGCAAAAAGAGAAGGGAAAACTGGAATCCAGAAATCGCTGCAACATTGTGTACAAAACATAAGTTAACAATAGAAAAGACAAGATTTTTAAAAACTAAAAAAATAAATAAAATGACGAACAAGAAAAGAAGATGAGTAATCACCTTTGGAAAATCTGAGATCGGAGAGAATGGAGATGCGAAATTGAATGAAGTGACGGAAATGAGCGGAAGAATGGCGGTGGGAAAGTGTGTGATTTCAGATCTGCAGGGATCCCTTTCTTGGTAATTCCTGCAAATGAAGATGAGATGATCCTTTAATTTTCCGTGTGTGGGTTACAGCGGCATTCAAGTGGTGAAAGGGCAGAAGAGTGGGAGGAAATTTGTGGATGCAGGGTTGGGTTGATTTGATTTTAGAGTGTACTAGACGACGGAGACGGGTAGTCGGGGATGAAGATGGAATGAGATGAGATGGGGGTTGGGGGGTACTTGCCTTGCCTACTTGGGTGGGGCGGTGGGGGTAATGCTTGAGAGAGGGAAGAAATACAAGGACTGTAAGATAAATTACAATGGAGGGGAAGAATGCATTATGCATTGATGCCTTATGGAGAAGCACGATTCCATTATTTCCTTTTTTTTTTTTTTTTTTTTTTAACAGTGACACTCATATATCGGGACTTGAACGCTAGGTAAGTCTCCTACCTCATTATTTCCTCTCTTTCTCCACTATAGTTTAATTAATCAATACTGTTCACCAAAAAATGATACTACTTGTTCACCAAATAAATAAAAATAAATTAAGTAAATAAATATTACTTAAAAAATAATCAATAACTCTACTACTATACTTATCGTATTTTATTCGAGTTTTATTTTCTTACTATAAACTATAAAGTTTTATTTGTAGCAAAATCATTTAATTTGTAGCAAAAAAATAAAGTTTTATTGATTTTAATTTAACCTACCAATAAATCAAATGCAATTGGTCTGAATAGTATGGGGCTCTGGCAGTGTAAGCAAAGATCTCGATTCGAACCTTTGTGTATGTCAGAATTCTTGGAAAATACAACCCTTTAATGCTTCCCAATCTGATCGGGTATATCCTCGTATTCACCTGAAATTTAACCTACCAACAATTAGCAATAGATATTAGGTCACACGCCAATACCATCAACAAATATTCCACATTTTCCATCCTCATTGTGGGCTGCTGTGCTTTTACTTTTTATTTCCTTTCCCTTTTCCTTTTCTTTCAAAATAATCAAACAACAATTTACTACTCCCTCCGTCCCACGAAGTTTGAACCCTATTCCTTTTTGGGGTGTCCCACGAAGTTTGAACCCTTTCCGTTTTTAGAAAAATTAAATTAATATAAGTTTGATTAGAATCTTAATTATTGTCAAATCCCATTAAAAATACTTACTTTTACTATTCTGCACAAATTCCAATGCATTATTACTTTCCTACACAAAGTCCCTTATATTTCTTTAACTCTTAATATTACAAAATTGATACAAATAAAAATTGTATAAAATATATATTCTAAAACTACACGATTAGACGATTCTAACAAGACCACACTTGAATATTTTTCTCAAATTACATCACTACGATAATATTAAATCAAAGTTAAACAATAAACAGTATCAAAATTCATTATAATCTTAAACACAAATACACACACCACTTTAACTACTAAACTCCACAACCTAAATTACCGTGCCCAAAAGAAAGGCTTCAATCTTCGCGGGACGGAGGGAGTACAACTTAAGCAAAATTACACGTATGTCCCCGATCATACTTATACAATTTATGGTATTTATTTAATTGGCTGTTGTTTGAAAGTGTTGTCTAATCTTTTAAAGTTCAAAACCCATGTAATTACTACCTCCGTTATTTTTTAATTCATCTATTTCAATCACTGTTTTCAACTAGCTGATTTTTTATGGTTTTATATGATTCGTTACAAGGCTAAATAAAAAATGGTAAAGTAATAATGAAAATAGATATTACAAACTACAAAACTCATGTTAGACTTATCTTCAAAATCATTCTCTAACCTAACCAAATAAAGCTTCAAAGTTAGCTAGTTGAAAACAGTGATTGAAATGGTAAAAAAAAACGCAGGAAGTACATTCGTATAATTCTTTGAAAACTGGGGGGGGGGGGGGTTTAGTGTGTTGTTGGGTAGTTGGTCTATAGTCCAACAAAGTACTAGTTGAGATGATCATTCATGCTTGGGGACTAGGGAGTTTGGAGGAGTTTATGTCTTGTGTTTTTGTTTTTTAAACAAAATTTCAAGCTTGTCACCTTACCAAGTAATGTCATTGTTAAGTCTTTTAACTTGTAATTTTATAGTAGGAAATTGAATCCTGATTTATTCCCTATCTATTTACTATAATTTGTGCGGCATTCACTTTCACGGATTTTTATTAATGCTCGAGCATCAATCTATAAATAAAACTAATGTCATATAAATACTTCTCAATGTGGGTCACGGATAATAATAATGTTTATATTGATATGTTTAATGTATCTTTTTCAATATATAAAATGTTTAAATTATTAATTTTTTGTTTTATGTTAATGATCACAAATAATTTTGAAAAACTTCTTTCAACGAATAAAACTGTCTTTTCCTAGCCTCCATTGGCTGTCTAGCAAAAAAAAAAAAGAATAAAACTGTAACAATTATAGATATGATGTTTCGAGAAGCAATTAAATTATTTAAATACAAGTGCAAAATTTCACATATGTGGGAATTTCGAATGTTTGACATTAACTTATTTGACGAAGTTATTTGCAACACTTTCAATTCTCATATACATGAACATCAAAAAACTTCCCATACTCATTTAATTTAATCATTATAAAATAAAATTGTTCTTAAAAATGTGTACAATTTTTAAAGTAACCAAAGGAATTTCTTTGGTCATTTAAAAGCTCAAGATTAACCATGTTTAAGAACAACAATTTTACTTTCAAATGGTTACCTAAACATGTTTACGAACTAGTACATTTCTTTGGTCATTTAAAAATGGTTACCCTTGAGCTTCTAAATCACCAAAGAATTTTGGTGGATGGATACTCCTCACCGTGGACTTGATCGGTGTGTGGTTCCTTCGTTTTTTATTTTGTTCCCCATCCCCCCGGCTTTGTAGTTTTTTCTTTTGGGTTTTTCCCTTGTAAAACATCTCTTATTATCAAAAATAAAAAAATAAAAAATAAAAATCTAATCCTTTAATCCATCTATCCAAATGTAATCATGTTAGGCTCTTGATCCTATCTCAAATACTATGACTCTACTTTTACTTAAATAAATTTTTTAATTATGTTTGTATAAGCTTTTTTAATTATTAAAAGTAAAAATAATCTTAAAGATAACATTTTGAAAGGGGGGAAAAAGTAACGCTTTAAATATAATGCAGTTTTCTTATGAGCCACTGAAGTTGCTTTGTATTTTGTACTTTTGACTTCTTTTATTAAATAAATAAATCCACAACCTATTAAACAAAGAAGATACTTTCTTTGTCCCAAAATAATATATGCGTGATTCAATTCAAATTGTTTGAAATTTTGATATTCAATTAATATTTGATTCGATGTGGTATTCAATTTTATGAAGTATTAAATTATATAAAAATATAAACTAATTTGCTAAATACTCTAAAATTTTAATGTTAATGACTATATTAACTAATTAATATAAATATACTTATATATGATATTAAAATATTAAATTTATCTATAAATCGAACTAAATATTTAAGTTCAATAATTAAATTAATTTTATTAAATATTAAATTACCTTATTCGATTCGATTCTATAATATTCGAAAAGCTTATCACATCAAAGTGAATATTGTAGTATTCGATTTGATTTGATTCGATTACAACCCTAATTTCACCTATACACGCTACACACATCATTCAATGTATTATTTTAAAAATTATATTTTAAAATTATAAAATTAGACATATTAAACAACACTCTACGTCACTATATATTTTTAAATTACATAATTACGATTAATTTAGATTAAATTATAAATAATTTAAGAAGTCAAATTACACATAATATATGACGGTATCGAGGGAGTAATGCAATGTGTGTCTGTACTTTTGTAAGTTGTACCAACCAAAAAGTAAGGAATGAATAATGTGCGGGTGAGTCTATTTCTTTTTTTTCGAAACAAAGGGAGGGCCGGAGCCAATTTTATTCAACAACTTGAAACGAGTAGTACAAGCCTACGGAATCATTAAGTAGCACAGCCCTCAAGAATTCGGGAGGGCGAGTAAGATGTTCGGTTCCAAAAAGAAGGGAACTATCCCGAAGTAAAAGATCACAAACTTTGTTAACTTCCCTACGAACAAGGGTAAACTTAAGATGCCAAGGCCAAGATCTCATGTGATGAATCCGGAAGAGGGTATCAGAGCAACTGCCTGTAGAATTAGAATTGGAAGTAATAAGCTCTATCAAACGACTGCTGTCACATTCAACTTCCAACTGAGTTATACCAAGTGACCATGCTTCTTGAAGACCAAGCAACAAGCCCCAAGCTTCTGCATGGAGAACATCTATACGATTCGTCTTGGTGCGGACACCACTAACCCAAAGGCCATCGGAGTTACGGATAACCCCACCAGCGGCACTAAAAGAAGAGGAAGTGCTACCATCACAATTAAGTTTAAACCATCCCGCCGGGGGTTTGCACCAAGGTTCTTTCTTTGTCGTCCAAGTACCCCTACCAAGATGTTTAGAATCTGCAATATTACTGATATAGGACCTGCTACAATTTTTGATGATATGATAAAGAGAATCCCAGCGAACATTAATAGAACTATACAACTCCTTGCACCGCGCTTTCCAGATGTACCAGACACCGATGGCAAAAGTAGCAGCCTTCAAATCACCAACTCGAGTACAGAGGTGCGAAGTAATCCAACCATGCATGGAAGAAGTCCAAAAAGACTGTTGAAAGAAACCCAACTGCTGCCAAACTCGAGCCGAAGAGGGACAGTCCCTCAGGGCATGGATGGGACTCTCAATCTCTCCGCATCTCCAGCAATAAGCATCAGGGGAAATCTTTCTCTTGTAGCGTTCTGTGGCAGTAAGGATCTTGTTATGAAAACATAACCAAATAAAAGCTCTGGAACGTTGTGGACACGGCCATCTCCAAAGAAGCTTCCAAATTGGAGGGTGTATCGGAGAAATGGAAGTTGGTGAACTCAAAGCATTCCTTGCGCTGCTGACCGTGAACTTTCCTTCAGGGCAAGGCGTCCAAATGGGGATGTCATCTGGATCAGAAAATGAAGGTGGACTAGAATGGATGATGGTATGGATAATGTTGATGGGCAACACTTCGATCAAATCACCAACTCGCCATGCAGCATCTGTAACATAGAAATCTAATGTGCGATCCAGCTCCAATTCGTTGAGAGGCCGCAAAGCAAGGTCCTGCAAAATGGTATGGTCATCAATCCAAATGTCACTCCAAAAAAGAATAGATTTACCATTGCCCCTTTTCCATCGAATGAAGGGATAAAATTTCGGCCAAAGTTGCATGAGAGCTTTAGCAAAGGGAGACAAAGTTTGAAGAGTCTGCTTCAGTTTATGTCTACGCCAACCATATCTACATTTAAGCAGGCTGGTCCATGTTGTATCGCGGGAAAGAAGACCCCAGCACCCTTTCATAAGCAAAGCATCATTGAGGGATGTGAGACAATGGAAACCCAAACCACCATCAGTAATGTCTTTAGTAATGTGATCCCAAGCCACCAAATGGACTTTTCTTTGATTGATAGTCGAGCCCCAAAGGAAGTTTCGACAAAGTTGTTCCAAAACCACAATGACTTTCTTAGGAAACTTGAGCACCTGCATAGGATAGATAACTAGAGAAAGAAGGACAGATTTGATTAAAGTAATCCTTCCAGCAAAACTCAAAAATTTACAAGACCAACTACACAGTTTAGAAGACATTTTATCAATAATGAAATTATAGAAAGAGGAAGAGCTACTTCCTGAATAAATTGGAACACCAAGATATGTACCAAAACTAGGAGAGCTGTGTATGCCCAAAATTTGCTCAATATTAATCCTAGTAGCAGTAGGAACAATTTTCCCAAAGATAATATTGGATTTCTGAAGGCTAACAGAGAGGCCTGAATTAAAACAAAAACTGGTGAGAATTGATTTGATGATGCATGCTTGTTCAACATTAGCTTTAGAGAACATAAGGACGTCATCAGCAAAGAAAATGTAAGGAACTTTAAGGGAGCCCCTATTCCAATCAGGAGGAGACCAATGACCCTGCACAACCGAAGAATGAATCATTGCACCCAACCTATCCATGCATAAGATGAAAATATAGGGGGATATAGGATCCCCCTGTCGGATGCCCCGAGTAGGCTTGAAAGATTGAGAGAAGTTCCCATTCCACTGTATCTGCATCGAAGGAGATTCAATACAAAACATGATCAAGTTAATAAAATGTAAAGGAAAACCATAAAGATGGAGAGTCTCGCGAATAAAAGACCAATCGAGCTTATCATAAGCTTTCTCGAGATCGATTTTGATAGTCATTAAGCCCGGTTTAGCCGTGGACTTCTCCATGAAATGAGAAATCTCATTACAAATAATGATGTTATCCTGAATGACTCGACCAGGAATAAAGCTATTCTGTCCAGAGGAGATAAGGTTAGAAAGAAAAGGAGCCATCCTATTAGCAAGAGATTTAGTAAAAATTTTGTAGATCACATTGCATAAACTAATAGGACGAAATTGAGTAACCGATCTAGGGTTCATGATTTTAGGAATGAGAACAATAAAAGTCTGGTTAATCTCTTGGATGAGCCTGGGATTGGAAAAGCAAGACTTTAGGAAGTGACAAACAGATGGGCCAACATCCTTCCAATTGTAATGATAGAAAGCTGCATGGAGACCATCCGGACCCGGTGCTTTGAGAGGAGCCATACCCTTGATGGCAATCCAGATTTCATCATCAGAAAGATCCTTAGCCAAAAGCTCAGATTCAAGAGAGGAAAGGGTGGAGGTGGGATAACTACTGGACGCCATAGTAGAATTGTTGGGGGAATTGCACCTGTAAAGGGACTCAAAAAAATTGGTAACCATGTTATGTATAAGGATAGGATCAGTAAAAGTGGAGCCATTGGAATCCTCCAAAATAGAAAAAATTTTCTTAGTTTTGCGATGCTTGACAAAACGGTGGTAGAACTTGGAATTACGGTCGCCTGCCAAATTCCATGAACGAACACTTCTTTGAATCCAAGTGAGTTCCTCCTTCTCCAAGATCTTGTCGAGCTCTGAATGAAGCTGGGAATGAAGGCGTGTGAGAAAAGTACTATCCATCCAGTTTGATATATTTTCAATGCCTGCTAATCTTGCCCTAAGGCGCCTTTTACGCTTGAGGTCCTCCTGAAAGGTAATCCTATTCCATTGCTTAACCTTGTCCTGAAAAAGAGCAACTTTACTACAAAAAGGAATATCAGTACACCAAACATCAGATACAATTCTAGCAAAATTTGGGTTAGACTGCCAAGACACATTAAAGCGAAAGGGAACAAGTCTAGAAGTATTAAAACAAGAATAAGAATCTAGTAAACGAACAAGTAAGGGAGCGTGGTCAGAATGGAGACGAGGAAGAATCTCAGTCGTGCAAGCTGGATAAGAATTAAGCCAGGCAGAATTGGCAAGTAATCTATCAAGGCGACGATATAGAGAACCACGGCACCAAGTAAAGGTATTCCCATGCGTTTTCAGTTCCATAAGATTATTAGAGGAGATCCAATGTTGTAGTTCAGTGCAAGAATTAAGAGAATTAGTTCCACCACGAGATTCAGAAAGGCGGGCAATACAGTTTAAATCACCACCAAGCAACCAAGGGCCTGTACAAGAGTTACAAATTCGAGAAAGTTCTGGCCACAAACAAGCACGGCGAACTTTGTTAGGAGCGGCATAAATAAAAGTAATATGAAAACATAAATTATGAAAAAAGATATTGGTGTCAATGAATTGAGGATGACATTCATTGATCACAACATGAACCGACTCCTTCCAAAGTAGCCAAATACCCCCTGAAAAACCCGTAGCTTCCACCCTAAAAGAATAGGCAAAACCACTCCTTTTGATAAAAAGATCGGCATTGGAACCACTGATCCTAGGCTCAAAGACTGCAATGAGATCCACCTTATGGCGAAAGGTCATGTCCTTGAATTCCCGGCAGAACGCACGAGAACCTGCACCTTGAACATTCCAACAAACAATTGTAAGAGTCATAATGGAAAGATTAAAAGAACCCGGAACGATTAGAGACGGATATTAATCGGCACACTGGATGCTCTATGATCCAACGATCCATGAGATGGATCTCCCGTGTCCATATGATCAACACTTGGATCTGCAATGTTAGGAGAAGGAATGGGTGAATCTGGTGGACGGCCACTTTGAACCAGCGTAGAGGATGAGAAATCTTTATAGTGAGTAGCCGAGGGGATAGCAAAGGAGACTGCTGTGTGATGATCAGTAGGCAGGGTCGATTGAACTGGGAAAGCTGTTGCCCCCGACGGTTGAGACCAGCCCTTGGAAGACATGGGAGGATGGGATGTGGTGGCTGAAGGCTGGGTCGGTCTGGGAGTACTCCTAGAAGATCTTGGTGCGACCCCAGAAGGTATGGAGGAGGTTGTTTTCTTTTGAAGCGAGGAAGGAGCTTGCTGCTGATGGAGTGTAGGAGGGTGATCAGATTCCATATACTCAACAGGCTCATCCAATGAAGCAAATCGGTTGGTGCTGGATGGGGAGGTAGGTTGAAAGGCCTTCGGTTTACGAATAGGTTGGCGTCGACGAGATTGGACCATCATCCAAGGTCCAAAATTGGCCTCAGATTGAGGGGCAGCAGCGCTAGGAATAGTACGTTCTTGAGGGGCTTCTGGGGTTTCAGCCAAAGATGGGCAATCAGCCTGCAAGTGGCCATATTTCCCACAAGAAAAACAAATCGACCTAAGATTTTCATACTCAACGTTGAAGTCGGAGCCATCGATGGTTATGCATGGAGTTAAGGGTTTATCAAGATCGATGCGGACTGCCAATCGAGCAAACCGGGCTCTTTTCTTATCACCAGTATAAAATCGACGCTAATAACACTTCCAATAGCCGAACCAGCCAGTGCAATCACCCGTCGATCATACATATGCATAGCAAGACTAGGGACCCTAGCCCACGCAACCATGGTCTTGATAACGTTTGTTTTGGGGTTGAAAGAAGCCTCCCACTTTTGTACATGCAGGTAATGGCCAAGAATCATCCATGGGCCGCCAGTAATAGCATGAGAAGCCTCCTCTTCCGTGTTGAATTTAATAACATAATAGTCATGTTCAAGATCAATCAAATCATAAAGCTTCGCGGATGGCCAAATCTGCTCCAATCTTGCTTGAAGAATCTTGAAAGAAACCCTCCTACCAATTACCTTAAGCACAACAGCATGCATCCATGGTTTCAAGAGATGAGTCCGGAAGGCGTCAGAAAATGATATGCAAGGTTTACCATTAACATAGGAAAGAGATAGATCGGACGGATCACTGAATTCATCAGCAGGGTCCTCATCTAACGTGATATGCACAAACCCAGCTTTCCGACGAGTTACATCGCTGTATGATGGACGAGAGCGTTTGTTCGCTCGATTATCAAGGGGATCGGGTGGAACGCCACCATGATCAGGAACACCATCCTCCGCCATGATGGAGGAGATCGGAGATCAGAATATGAAAGGAGTCTTGGAGTTCTTGGAGAAAATCAGGAAACAAGGCTAACTAGCAAGCTATTCACACGGGTGAGTCTATTTGGTTTAATAATATTTTTAAAACTAGCAAGTAACCCGTCGAGACTCGACGGGCATATTTATATACTTTATATAGTATTTATATTTATATTATATAAATTAATAATAAATTCTATTTTGATTAATGAAAAATATGTACGATTTTATATAGATTCGAAAGAGGAGTATATGATAACATAATATAATTATTTTTAAAACTAACAAAGAAATCATATTATATCGTCTTCTTTAACTTCTGTGGCTTGTCCGGTATAAACCTAACATATCAATAAAAATAATTATTAAAATAATATTTTTATTTAATTTGATATTTAAAAATAATACAAAATTTAAATATAAGTATTAAGTAAAATATGAAAAATTCCCCCACAATTTGCTGAAAATTTCGTTGTTGAAAATCTTATTGGTAAGGGCTAGTATGACACTATCCTTAAAAATGTCTGTATTAGAAGTGGTGTAGTTTATATGTACTCTAAAAAATTGCCGTTATAGGATCACTCGTAGAGTCTATAAGAATATCATCCGGAAATATCACATCTGATTGTACATCTTCAAAATCAATAACAGTTTTACCATCACCTAAATCAAGTATCAATTTTGCAAATTTTTTTTTGTCATATATAAATTTCACTGTAAACATTTCTTGTGGTATGTTGAATTAATAATTATTAATTATATATTAATACTTTGAGTCACATCTTGCTAGTGACACGAAATATTGTGTCATTTACTTTTGTTTATAATCATAGCAAAACAAACCGCGAGTGAAAATTTTTTCATCTGAAATCGAATGGGGAATTTGGTTAAATCAGATAGGCTCATAATCATTATACCAATCAAGAATTTTCTATTAAATTATATGGTTCTGCATCTTAGTTACGATCAACCTACTTCCATTACATAATTTATTTGATGGATCTATATTTTTAAGAAGCATGACTATGCAACCCTCATTCAACTATATTTTTCGGTAATCTAGAACAATTGATTGTGTTTAGATATTCCCGTAAAAATAATTCATTGGCTTTATTTATGCTTTCATCATCTTGATAAATATTGCTAGAACTGATATATATACATTTTCATTTGTAAACATATGTTCCATGATGTAATCATTGATCGTATGAGCAATCATTGGTATGAGTTAGTATAACATAATCTTTAAAAATATCTGGATTTGAAGTGTTGCAGTTCATATTTGCGTAAGTACTTTGATCAAATAACGCTATATGATCTTCCGTATATTTTATAAAATTATCATATGAAAATGTAACATCTAATTGTACATCTCCAAGATAAATATCAGCTTTACCAATTACCATCACGTATATGAAATATTCATTGTGCAAAATTTTCCCATATATAATTTTTATTGTAAACCATATTTTTGTAGTATCTTAAGTTAACCCATCTTAATTACATATTAATGCTTCGAATCCTCTCTTTCCAATGATACGAGATAATATTGCAATATATAACTGACACGGGTAAAAACTTGTTTTGAAAAATAGAGCCCAACTTTCCTTAAACATTGACACTGAGTTTTTTTTTTTTTTTTTTAAATCGTCATAGTAAAAACTGTGAGATGAGAATTTTTTTCTTTGAAATCAAATGAGGAATTTATGGTTAATTCATACAGGCTCATAATCATTCTACCAATCAATAATTTTCATCCCAAATAATGAGTTTTCTTTTATTGAGAAGAGAGGTTAAATAATTTTATAGAGTATGTTTTTTGCAGATAGAATTCTCATCACAATCTAGTTGAATACTAAATTTAGACTATGCAGTCCACTCGATGCTATTCCACTTGATGCTACAGGCAGCACCATATCACATCTTCCATGAAGGGCTATACATAATATTTTCTAGATAAATTATTGATAAATGTCTTATCAATTCCACCACGTAAAGAAAAAAAATCAGACATCATCACTATCAACCACAGACATTATTTTATTATAAACATTATTATGCTAATCAATCAATAAAGATAATATCTTTGCATGCCCCACTTTCATTTCTTCCTTATTATAATATGTCTGTTATATGATCAATAGATAATATATTTCAGACGTTAAAACTTCATTCAATATCGGCATTCCGGAGAAAATTTTCAAATTTATATAATTTACAGCAATTAGCCTTTCAATTCCTAATAAAGCTATATAGATTACAAATCTGTTAAAATATAGATTAATGAATTACTTCTTAAAAAATAGATTAAAAAAATTTCCTTTATTTACTGTTGCATCTATTCGCATTCCCAGTAACTCTTTATACATCAGATTCTTTTATTTCTAATATGCTTTATGAAAATAATTCATTTACTTTAAACCAATTATCCAAAGAATATGAATTTTCACATTTTGCTTAATAATGATAATTTTTTTTGAATTATTTTTAGAGATAATAATTTTTTTAGGCCATCAGAATGATCAATTTTTAGATTTTAGCCATTATTGTTTCATTTATAATTTTGGGCCACTACAAGGCTATCAGACCCACAAAAAGGGCCAAAGCGACTGCCTGTTGTTCAAATTGCCTCATTATGGTCCAAAAATGAAATTGACATCCCTCTGATAGCTTATTTAAGTTTTTCTTTTTATTTTTTTATGTAACTAAAATAAATAATGTTCATTCCATACCATTATTTATGTCTCGCTTTTCTTTTTTGGCATTTCGAATAAAAATATAACCAATAAATAACAATATGTCAAACTATGTCTCGATTCCGTATAAATTAAAAATATCATATCCTTTTAAAACTGAAAATTATGTGAATAAAACAATGCAACTCTAAAATAAATAAATACATAAATAATAAAAAATCTAAAATAATAAAACAATGCAAAAATCTAAAATAAATAAATAAATAAATGCAAATTTGAAATTTGAAATCTTTTAAAAGCTAAAAATTGTAGGAATTTCATACAAGTTCAAAATTTTATATCTTTTAAAAATTGAAAATTGTGTAAAAATAAAAATTGTTGGAACAAAAAGTGCAAAAATCTAATATAAATAAATAAAAAAATCAAAATCTAATATAAATAAATGCAAATATACAAAATTCCAAATCTTTTAAAATTGGTAATTATGAAAATTCCATATAAATTGAAAATTTCATATCTTTTAAAAAATGGAAATGAGGATTTCCATATCCAAATCAATAAATATTTTGATATAAATAAATAGTAAATACAAAATATAAAAATCTAAATTTAATTAATAGAAAATGCGAAAATATAAGAAAATTGGGAATTTAGAATGAAGACACCATATTAAATGTTGACTTGGTTGACCACTAATGATTTTAATAATATATAGATAATGTAAATAGGGCTACTAATATAATTATATCATGAGAGTGTTTATTAACATGTTTGATTATGCATAATTCAGTCTTACAGTATTACATTTTTAGGGCAACATATGATTTTTCTTACTATGAAAGTGTCGTATGAAATCGACAAGGGAACTACTGATCATCATCTATATAATAAATCCTGAATACTTTTTGGCATGTTCAGACTGTATTGCCCTTATTAAATATACTTCATCCTTTTTTAATTTTAAGGGTTAAACAGTAATTCTGCCATAGGTTTCCACATAGGCGCTGATTAATCATCCAGAAAAGTACAGTCATTCACACATCACCGCTAAATCGTCCTCCTTGCCATGTCATCAACCTTTTAAATCTTTTATTTGGATAATAAATCTATTTATTAGTATATGAAAATCTTGATAAATCTTTTCATATATTTTACAAATATATACATTGGAAACAAATTATAATATATTTGATGTTTATGATAAATTTTGTAAAACCAATATATTATAAATCCTTCAATTGAATATGTTATATTTTTAAATATATTATATTGAGTATATGAAAATATGAGCCTAAAATATTATCCTCAATTAATAGAATAAATAAAAAATTTAATCTATATAATAAATTCTGAATACTTTTTGGTCTGTGCAGACTGTAATTCTGAATACTTTTTGGTCTGTGCAGACTGTATTGTCCGTATTCAATATAACTAATTCTTTTTAATCTTTAGGGTTATATTAGTAATTATACCACTATTTTATAATCAATGGCTATAATTAATCCACGTAATCGCTGATTAATCGCTGACTAATTCCAACTCACCTTCCACATCATCAATATCTATATTTAAAAAATAAATCTATTTATTAATATAAAAAATCATGAGAAAATCTTCATATATATCTTAAAAAGATATAAATTTTTTATGACACTTAAAAGATATAAATTGATTAAAAATATATGATATAAATTATTTATTTGTATATATATTTTAATGAATATTATTGTAATATTATTAAATAATTTAATTTAGGTTTAAATTTTATGTTTAAAATATATAATCCCATATGAATATAGGAATATAATAACCATATTTTAAATACAAAATACATCATTGAAAATATAATATAAAAATTAGTAAACTATAAAAAAATACTATAAAAATTAGTAAACTATAAAAATTAAATGAAATTTTAATTCTAATTTCTACACAAGTTTTAATTTTCATCACAAATATAATTTAGATAAACTATAAAATATATATAGGAAAACATAAGTATGCAGTTTTTAAATCATAGTAAATATTCTTATCATTTCAAATATAAAGAAATATATTACGGGTTTAGACGGTAAAGGAAATACATAAACAAATCTTTAAATAAATATATATACTATTTTAACTAAAAATATTTAGGAGTATTATAATTTAATTTCTTATTGTAATTTTTTTCTAAAAAACTACATAATATACATTAAAGAGCAATTTCCATTGTATACCCCTCAACTATATCAATGTGTATACTTATATATTTGAAATTAATTTTTGAAAAAAAAATACACCCCAACTATTAAACTTCGGAAAAAAAACCATTCTTCTGTCAAAATTCAGCGTTAAGTCATGTTCAACCGTGAAGTTCAAAGGGTTAAAACGGTCAGCTCCTATTTTTTTTTCTTGACCTCGACTCTAATCTCATTCCGCAAATCCTAAACCCCGTCTGTTTGCCATCATAGGCAACTGCTTTGTGGTTTCCACCACATTTTCACACTTACAAATGGGTAATACGTTGTGCTCCAATGCAAATTCACTCATATAAGCTGCATACCAACACAACAAAACAATTCTTAAATCATATGGTAAGAAAATGGTTTTGCATAATTCGGAAATCAAAAGAACAACTCAATTTGCATAACAGAGAAATTAGATTATAATTTCACATTCAGATTTAAATAACTAAATTTCACAAAACATAATGCACAGATTCATATTTTAGACAAGGAAGTCGGGGTTGACAGATCGTCTATCAACGGAAATTGTTGCTCCTGGAAGGGTTTGCACACAAGGACATGAATGAATGAAACAATGGAATGTAGATGGCGATGGTGATGGCAAACCCACAAAGCAGTCAGCGGGTTCGAGGGGATGTTCGATGGGAGAGGATATGGTTCGGGTAGTGGATATGGGTTTCCGGTCAATATTTTTTTTGAGCTGACTGTTTTAACCCTTTGAACTTCACGGCTGGACACGATGTAACCTTAATTAATTTTGACGGAATGATAGTTTTCTCCAAAGTTTAATAGTTGTAGTGCATTTCTTTCTAAAAAATAGTTCAAGTATATAAGTGGACACAGTTGAGGGGTATACAATGGAAATTACTCTACATAAAAATAATTATTTCATCGGTAATAAAAATTCAATATACTATTTTTTACATATAAAAATTAATATCATGATAATTTACTTTTATATATATTTTTATCAGTCATTAATCTACATGCATAATTATTAATACTACCTTTGTTCCTTTTATATAAATATAATAGTATATATCATCAACATATTTTTGCGAGTGATTAAAGTGAGTTAGAAAGACAAATTTTAATATACTTAATCAATTTAGTTATACATATAATATTTATAATAGTAGGGATGATAATCATAGAGTAATTTTTCTATTTATATTTTACTTGCATAAAAAAATTGAATTATATTTTGGTATATGTATTTTCAAAAAAAATAATTTATTTCTTATGTAATTTTTAAAAAAAAGATAATAAAAATTATATTTTATTAAAAATATTATTTTCATAAATATACTAAAATAATAATATCTATCATTTTAAATATATTAATCGAGTTAGCATTAGTTTGTATTTAAAAAAATTAATACCCGTGTGCGAAGCGCGGGTGAAAAATCTAGTGTATATAAATTGTGAAAAGGTGTATTATAGGCTTATGTAATGTGTTGGTCTCAAGCAAGCAAATAATGAGTCATTCCAGATTGAACAAAATGGAGTTGAGGATGCGTCAAATTAATTAATTAATAATGGCAGCATATTACTGCAATAATAATGAATGACAAGTGGCATTATATACTTCATACAGTATATGCAACGCGTGAATTATGATGCAATGCAAATAATTTAACAAAATGATTGTTATATTTCGTCCACGCCAATCTTAGTCTTATTAATTAGTACGGATTATGGAATCTGTTATCTGTCATTCTTGCCAAAATTCTATGCTAAAGGGAAAAAACAGGGAAAGAGAACAGTCATGCCATACCACTTGAATAATTCAATTGATCATATGAAATATGCAATTCTGACAAAATTTGTTTTATGTATTTATTTATTCAAGTTAACTCTAATAGGAGTAACTTTTTGTTTGTTACCGTACATTTTAACCTCAAAATTTTAAATTATTAATTTCTACTTTAATTTATTCTATTTTATTTTATATTACAATTTTAATGTCATTTTTATGTGAAATTAAAATATAATTATTACAATTGATGTAAAAAATTAAATACAATAAAAAATTATAAAAAAATAAAATTAATACTCCCTCCGTCCCAATATAAGTGGCCCCTTTCTTTTGGGCACGGGAATTTAGGTAGTGGAATTTAGTAGTTAAAGTGGTGTGAGTAAATTTGACTAATTCATCCATCTAATTTATAATGGTTACATTTGACTTTTAACCATATTTATTATTTAACTTTGACTTAATGTTATCGTAATGATGTAGAAAGACAAAAATAGTCAAGTGTGATCTTGTTGGAATCGTCTAATCGTATAGTTTTAGAATATATATTTTATATAATTTTTATTTATACCCATTTTGAGATATTAATGGTTAAACATATATAGGGACTTTGTGCAGAAAGTACAATTGTCATTATTGTGGGGCTTTTTTTTTTGAGGGAAAAAAGCGGTTTTACCCAACAAACCAAATGTTTACAAGATCACAAATCAGAAGATCCAATAAGACCAGAAAGTCCTAAACTAAGAAGGACCATAACCAACAAAAAATTTTGCATCCTCCAATATGCATCATCGGTCTTTCGTAATTCCATCATCGAACTAGTATTGTCTTTGACACTATCCCTGATCAATCTTCTGACCCCAATGTCCATCTAGTGTTTACTTTGACACCGCCCCTGATCAGCCATCTTGCCCCAATGTCCAGTATAAGCTTCCAATAGGACATCCTCCCTTATACTTCTTTCCTCATAGACCTCTGAATTCGTCGGGACAAATGGTAACCTCAGAAACTAGTGCAAATGATATCAATAAGGCAAGAATTATCGCGATTAGAGTAGGCGAGAATAAGATATGCAAGTAATGTCAATAAGGCAATCCAATATTTACTATGAAATCACATCTCCCCTGCCAAATAGGTCATAGCAAGTGCATCAAATCCAAGGGACAAGGCAACAGAACACAGTTGAATGAAAACACGACAAAGATTCAGCAGACGGAGAAGAGACAAGGCAGCAGATGATAGGAGAAGAATGACCATCTATGCATTACACACAATGTACTCCAGGGCATGATACGACTTAGATACCACCATGATTTGGGCTACAGATCAATATGCGCGTGGTGCATAAAATAAGTAACTCATGAAACCTACTCCCCAAAAACCACTCTACGACTTTCCAAAATACTCCCATTCCTAAGACCAGTCCCAAACCTAAAACCAAACCCTCAAGTGTTGTCAGCCCACAACAGAAAAAGATTACTCTCGTTTTCCACAACATAAGTATGTCCAGCAACCATGCTCAATAATAAGAAATTGCTCTCATTTTCCTTCATATCCTTTTATCAACACTTCATTTATTTTTCGAGCATTGTTTGTTTATTTTTTTTCTCTTTTTTTTCTTTTTCTTTTTTTTTCTTTCTTTTTTTTTCATACTCTTTTCAAAAAACAACGATATATTCGACTGCCAAAATCATGCTCAGGAATTTGCAGCACTCGTATATCAAAACTCCTCTATATATCCCCCCAAGCCCAAGATGGTGACTGTCTAATCCAATACCACCCCATAAGAGGTTTTGTATAGCAATGCATAGATATGGCCTGACTCTCCACGGACAGTATGGATCTGTGTGGATAGTGGAGTGAGGAAAGGGGTTTAATGGGAAAAACTACCATCCAGAGAATAATTGCTAATGCAGGAGGATGGGTGATGGACTCAGGCTATTGGAAAGGATAATTTGCTCATCGGATTTTTCAGAAAGAGAGAAAGAGCTCAAAGAATTTGGTAGCCAGAACACAGGCCTGAGGATTTCCAAATGCCCTTGTCATTATCAATGCACCACCATGAAAAAGCAGGCTCGACGTATAAAACATAGTAAAATCAAAAAGCCATTATTATCATCACCTTTGTGCACATCCAAGAATCCTCTTTCTTGCCTCATATCCTTCAAGTGTACCATTTACACTCATGATCAGGCTGTATTACACTTCCGTCGGATATATGGATCATCAAGTTTCCCAAACGCAGCAGCATCATCCGTCGTTTGAAAAGAACCCGCGCTCCTACAACAGTGCTTTTTCCTGCTGTCAGCATCCTCATCCCTTATTGCCTTCAATAGCCACAACGAGCCTCCCAATTTAGATAACCAACTTTGAAAATGTGTTCCACCCTCCATCGCGCCAGCCAATTCCAACACCTGCAGACAGAAAAAGAAACGGGGGAGGGAGAAAACATGAGGAAGATTACAAGTCCACCGAGAGGAAGCCCCTATACTGCCATCCCTTTACACCCCAACCACATGCTCATTCTCCACACCATCCCTTTACACCCCAACCACATACTCATTCTCCACAACCTTTGTAACCAGGAGATAAGTTCCACTCCTCCGCAATGCCCCTCAACAGATTAAATAACAATGAGAAACAGCTTTATTGCCAAACCAGCTGTAACAGCTTCAGACATACTTCCACGCTTCCTTCAACTATATTATTCCATAGTCCTACCTCTCATTTTGAAACCCCAGCACCCTCCTGATTTAAATCCATACTTCCACTCTTTCTTCTTAGCCCGCCCCCTTCTTTGCCCATAGGTCTGCCTCTTCATTCCGTTCTCTATAAATATGGTTGATCTTTACTTCTCCAGCGCAATTCCATATTTCAGCAATTGGTTCAATGAGACTTCTAAACCTCCACGGGATCTTTCTAAAATCCATCAGCCAGTTCACCACGTTCCATGAATCGCATTCAAAAATCAGTCTTGGTAAAGGATACCCTTGGTCTCTCAACAGTGCCTTGCAAACTCTGTTTATAGCCATAATCTCCGCCTCCGAGGAGTCTGTAAACCCGACAAAATCTGATAATATATAAATCACCTCTCCCTCCTCATTTCTGATGATTCCTCTAATACCCGCTGGCCCGGGATTCCCAATAGACGACCCGTCCGTATTAATCTTCCACCACCCCTTCGACGGACGAACCCATACCAGTCCTTGTCGTGGTACTTTACTTTTAGATCTCCTGTCATACCACAGCCCTTCCGGAAATGTCCCATTCATTTCACCCAAACAAGCAGCATGTTCATTATATCCAGCCTTCCACCACAATTGCACTATCCATTTAACTTCCGCATCCATTATGTTCACATTAATTTCTTGCTCTTTGAAAATGCTCCCATTTCGATATTTCCAAATCATCCACAAGATGGCCAAACCAGTGACCTCCCACAGCTCCCTTTGTCTGATACCAGTAAAAGTATCAATCCATCCTACCAAGAGGTTCCCAGCCTCACCCGGTATAGCCCATGCTAGATCGAACCAACTGACCGCTTTGTACCATATCTTAGCAATTACCTTGCATTTACAAAATATATGATCTGCTGTCTCCAAAACCTCTCTACAAAATGGGCAGTTGGCGTTCAACTCTTGTATGCATCCCCTCTTCAATAGGATCTCTCTTGTTGGTAAAGCGTTATGGAACAATTTCCACGCCAATAATTTTACTTTCATCGGCACCTTGATATGCCACAGTCTTTTCCAAAACCTACTATGCTCGACTTGATTCTCCTCTCCCGCGCTTCTCCACCATGATTTAGTTGAATATTCACCATTTCCCTCCTTCGGCCAAATAACTTTGTCTTCGATATATCTACAAGGCTTTAACCTGTTCAACTCAGCCATAAAATCCTCCCAAACCTGTAACTCCCATTGGAAAAGGGTTCTCCTAAAGGTAATACACCATTCCCATGTCGTTCCAATCCAAGAACCAAATTCCACCACCTTTCCCACCTTGTTTGATGCAAGTGTGAATAGTCTAGGGAAAAGATCTTTCAACGGCCGTCCCCTAGGAACCCATGTGTCCTGCTAAAACTTAGTCCCCTCTCCATTTCCAATAATAACTCTGAATCCACTAGTATGGTCTCTATCATCAGCCTTTTGCTAGACGCTGCATATCCTCCCCCACAAAGACCTTACATCCTTCGGCTCCGGTAATAAACTAGCCTGTCCACCATAATATTTAGAGTTAATAACCCGTTTCCATAACGACTGCTCCCGCCCAAACCTCCACCTCCACTTTAAGAGCAGCGCCGTATTGAACCTTTCTACATCCCAGATTTGAAGTCCACCCTCCTCTTTGTGCCTGCATACTCTGTCCCAATTAATGGTGTGCAATTTCCGGACTCCATCCCATTCATTCCAAAAAAGACATCTTTTGAATTTCTCGATTTTTTCAGCAACCGCCTTGGGAACCTTAAAGATTGATAAAAAATGAACAGGCAGACTTCCCAGAATAGATTTGATTAAACACAGACGTCCCGCTTGCGAAAGTAACCGCCCCTGCCAACCTTTCAACCTTGCCTCCACCCTTTCCAAGCATGGCTTCCAAATTTCCACTCCATTGATCCTCCTTCCTATTGGTATACCAAGGTATTTCATTGGCCAACTACCCGCCCCACAACCGAGAATAGCTGCTGCCTCCGTCACCTCATCACCACCGCAATTAATCCCGTACAAATTACTTTTGCTAAAGTTGATTCTAAGGCCTGTTGCTAACGTGAAACAGCACAGGACTCTCTTGATCACAACTACCTGCTCAATTGCTCCTTCGCAGAATAATATCGTATCGTCTGCGTATTGTAAGTGTGTGATGACTGGACTTCTATCCCCTGCTCTCAACCCTACAAGTAGCCCTTGTTCTGAGGCCTTTGTAACCAGTCTGTTAAGTATCTCAGCAATTAGCACGAATAGATATGGCGATAGGGGATCGCCTTGCCGTAATCCTTTGTGCATTTTAAAGAAATTGGTTGGGGATCCGTTTATGAGAACGGCCGCCGAGGCCGAAGTAATGCATTCCTTTATCCATTTGATCCATTTATTTCCGAAACCCATGATCTCGAGCAGATTTATTAAGACCTCCAAAGACACATTGTCGTATGCCTTGGCAAGGTCTACTTTAATGACGAATCCCTTCTTCCCAGCAGCCCCTACCGATTGAATAACTTCCGAAGCAATCAGCACTCCATCCAAGATTTGGCGCCCTCTAATGAAGGCCATCTGTGATTCCCCCACTAGCGAGTCTAAAACCCCTTGTAGGCGGCTTGCCAACACCTTGGCCCATATCTTGTACAGACTGCCTACGAGAGAGATGGGGCGAAAATCTAAAAATTCCTCCGGACTGTCTTTTTTGGGGATCAAAGCAATAAACGATCCCCCAGCCTCCTTTGGTAGTGAACCCCCCTGCTCCACATACCGAAACATAGCCATAAGGTCCGTCTTTAATAGTTCCCAGAAAGTCTTGAAAAAACCTATATTAAAACCTATATTATTGTGGGGTTTTTAATCATGTTTATGTTAATCTAATTTACTTAAAAGGGAAAGTGGCCACTTTTAATGGGACACCCCAAAAAGGAATAGTGACCACTTTTTTTTTTTTGAGGATAAAGGACTTATATCATTTCGAATCCAAAAGGAACTGTACCATGTCAATAGGCTACACCACGCCATACAGAGACTAAAAATAGAACTCAAAATCCTCAACTCTAAACCAACTCGACAATAATAAGCACCATCAAGCAATCCATAGAGCAATCCGACTTTTGTCTTCTTCATGCCAGATGCAACAACATCACACCCATCAGAGCAATACTTGGAAAGCTCCAGAGTACCCAATCAAAACCCCACTGAACTCCTCATCAAGCTGCTTATTATCTTTTACTTTGGACTTTGGACTCCCCGAGCCCGCCGAAGCCTTCTCATAGCATTGGGCCAGTACTCAAAGTGAGCGCTCAGATGAGTAAACAGGTGATGTTCAATAAGACAATCCATAAACTTGCTAATATAACACATCTCCCCTACCAACTTAATCAAAGCAGATGCATCGGATCAATGGGTTACACTTGGAGAAAAGAAGCAGGCTGGGCAAAAGAATAGGTGTTGGGTGTTGGGAAAGGAAAGACCAAACTATGCATAGCACACAAAAAGTCCCGTACAAATTGCGACGTCCATACCTCACCAGAGTAATCTCCCCCACAGAAGCTTCACTTTGAACATGATGCAAGACACTCTAGCTAATCTCACCAGAGGAATAGTGACCACTTTTAATGGGACGGAGGGAGTATATAATAAAAGAAAATTTTAATTAAATTTAAATAAATTAAAGTGGTAAATTAAAATGAAAAATCATTTATATTAAAGTTGTAAATGAATTATAAGTAAATTAAATTTATTTTACCACTTTAATTTACTGTAATTTAATTTAATTTTTATTTTATGTTGGATTCATTTTTTTTATAGTTTTTATATTATCACTATTATTTTTATAATGTAATTATATTTTATTCTAAATAGAAAAAGTTGAAATAGTCAGATAAAATGAAAATAGAATAAACTAAATGGAAATTGGAATATTTTAGTAATCTACTGTATAAAAATAATGGAAAAATGCCAATATAGTCCTTTATTTTTACAAAAAAGCCAAATCAGTCATTTTTTTTATTTTTGGCCAAATTTGTCCGCTACATATACTAATTACGTCCCAATCAGTCCTCCATCCACTAATTATGCCCTAATTACATATTTTTGGCCAAATCAGTCCTTTTTTTTTCAAAAATCTAAATTGGTCCGTTATTAATTTTTGCCCCCTTTCATGCAGTCCAATGCACATTTCAAACCACTAATAACTCAAATTCGGTATAAGTAAAAATTCTAAAATTTTGATATTTATAAACTACACGACGAGACGAATCTAATAAGATCCTACTTAGCTCATTTTAATTTGTATATCTATGTTTAAAATTTAAGTCAAAACAAGTGTGTGAATAGTAGCAAATTAGACAATATAGTTATTAAAAAAAATGGAGGGAGTATATCGCAATTGGTCTTCATTTTATGGAAAAATACCAAAAACCACCGAACTCTAAAAGATGAACCATTTGTTTAATAACTACATTTTTTTAATAACTACATTTTATGGAGAAACACCATTTTATGCGATATATTCCCTCCATTTTTTAATAATTACATTATCTAATTTGCTACTATTCACACACTTGTTTTGACTTAAAGTTTAAACATAGATATACAAGTTAAAATGAGCCAAGTAGGATTTTGTTAGATTCGTCACGTCGTGTAGTTTATAAATATCAAAATTTTAGAATTTTTACTTATATCGAATTTTTGTTATTAGTGGTTTGAAATGTGCATTGGACTGCATGAAATGGGGTAAAAATTAATAACGGACCAATTTAGATTTTTGAAAAAAAGGACTGATTTGGCCAAAAATATGTAAATATGGCATAATTAGTGGATGGAGGACCGATTGAGACGTAATTAATATATGTAGCGGACCAATTTGGCCAAAAACTAAAAAAATGACTGATTTGGCTTTTTTGTAAAAATAAAGGACTATATTGGCCTTTTTTCCATAAAAATAATTAGGGTTATTGTTAGACCGGAATTGCGTTAATGATCATTTAAATAACAAATATTTAATCAATCAAATTAAATACTACGCCAAAAAAAATTAATTAAATTAAATAACAGTAAAAACCTTTATAAAGCAGAACTAGTCTCAAAATCCATTGGTCCTTGTCCCATCTCCTTATTGTGTTTAACCCAATGTGGAATGACTAATTAATTCTAATTAATTGAAGTATAGGTATAAGTATTTTCGAGGGAGAAGATGAGATGATAAAAGAAAAAAAAAATTGAAATCATTGCTCAATTATCTTTTGTTTTATTTTATTTTTAAGAAAAAAAACTAAATAAATATTCAAAAGATCATGCAACTTTTGCTATTTTTTTTTATCAATTTAATTCATAAAGTATTGAAATAATCTACATAATTGGTTGGTCCAGTATTAAATTTGTTCAAAATAGTTATTTTATTCAAATTGATCCTCAATAACTTTTTTCAATAGAGGTAGATGCACAACACAATTCACAAAGAACAAAAGAGGAGGACAAAAGTTGGTTATGTCACTTCATTTCCTAATCAATTAAGGGTATGTTTGGGAAATAATTAGAGTTTAGTGTCTGGAGTCTAGAGATTAGAGTCTGGAGTTTGAAATTAATGGTAGTAAATAATTTCAAATTTGAATAATGGTGTTTGGTAATGCAATTTTAAATTAGAGTTTAGAGTCTGAAGTTTGAGAAGTTAAAAGCTGGGGGAGAGAGTGTTCTGAGTTTAGAGATTATAGATTAAAATTTGGCGGTTACTGTAATTAGTGTTTACTATAAATATAATTTTAGGCTATTTTTAGTATGTATTTAAAAGCTAAAACTAATTCCTAATCCCTAGCGTCTTTTCCCAAACGCAGCCTTATTAAAAAATGAAAGAAGAAGATACGATGATGGGGATTTATTACAGAACAGAGTATGAGAGAGTGGACGCTGGACAGACAGTGGAGTCGTAGTGGGATTCATTAATTTTGATGGACCATAACAACACACTATACGATACTACGAATACACACGCAACAGACAAATAGTGACAGATTGACAACTCCCTAAATTAGATTATTAGAGTAGTAGATCAGAAATTAGAAGATTAGCCACCGCCATTACACTACATTTACCCACCAAACCCATGACCATGATGACACCCATCCACCCACTTGCAAGAAAAGGTTCAGGGAATGACTTCAAAACAAAATTTCCTTGTCGAACCACCAATCACAACAAGTTCCCACATTGATGAGATGAGATGAAAAAACAGGGTCGGCCAGTACATTATGTACTGCACTATAATTGTATTTCCATGTATACTTACGAGTATATGTATTCTCTTATCTCATCATGTACTGGTAGGACACAACTACATTTGTATTCAAATGTATGTGTTGTTGTTACATGTAAGCCACTCCATGTCTCAAAAAGGTTGAAAAAACCCACCCAACACATTGTTTTAAGTGGGGATCATCGTCATACTCATGCAGTCATTCGATCTGTAAAGTGCAAGCAAATTCTTGCTACTATATTACTAGCAAACTTGGGCGCCCAATATCAATCTATATAGTTTTTATTTACACAAACAACAAGTGCCGGTGCCAAGAAATCAATCAATCAATTAAGCAGCGGGGTTTTAGGGATTTGAATGCGGTGCTGCCTTCCCCATTGGGATTTGGGAGTTGCGACGAACGGTTACTTGATCATCGTTTTCTCCTCTTCCTTGTTTCTCAATGATCTCACCGGAGGTATTCTCTGATGCAAAATTGAATCTTTGAATAAACGGGGGAATATAATCAACAGATCTAACTGAAGAAGGAGTGAATTGAAGGCTTTACCTGACAAGCTAGTTTGATCTCCCTGAGTCGGTAGAGCCTATCGAGCTCCATCTCCAGCTGCTTCTGCACCTCCCCTCTATTCAGGATTTCCTTCATCTGCAAATCCAGCATCCGCGCCCGTTCTTCCAGCAGCTTCTGGGTCTTTTCCCTATCGATCTTCACTCTCTGGAGCCTCTCGCGCATCGCACTCAGCTCGTCGGCCAATGAAACGTCCAAGGCCTCCATTGGCAAGGGATCGACTTTCTTGACTGCAGGTGTGGATGTGGGTGTGGAGTAAATGGGAGGAACATTCTCCTTGTTAGCTCCATTCACCTCATCAACAAATATGACGATTTCTGAGGGAATGAGATTTGAATGTTGGCGCTGGTGGTTTATTGGCTTAGCACTGGTGAGGGCAGGGGAGTCGGTGGAGAGATTCTTGGGCTGCAGAGGCGGGCGCCTGACGCCGCCGCTTTTGGGACATTGAATCAGGCGATGATGGGCGGAGAGATCAGGTGAATGAGCAGCCAACATGGTTTGGTTTGGGTTTGAAATTTGGAATGGGAAGAAGTGGAAGAAGAAAGGTTTATTTTATTTAATACTGGTACGAGTCAGTCAGGAGGTGCAGTAGTTTCAAACTTTGAATTTGAAAGAAGAAGGCGGACTAACGGCTATCTTTTTTATGTAGGGAATAGTATAACTTTGAAGCGGGTGGGTCCTCAGTCCTCCTCGCTCCTAACGCCTGAAAAAGGAATTAAAATAAACACTGGTGTCTAGAATTTCAAACACAGCTCCACTTGTAATGTTTCACACAAATGTGTAGCCACTTGCTACTACTACTGTTTTAAATACTACTAGTATAGTTGATCTGCAGTGACCCATAAATTTGGTGTTACAACAAATTAGCCAACCTAGCAAACAACAGGGATTAGTAAGGTCATGAAGAAGCAGAATGGCATATTTAACTGATTAAAAGCAATTCCATTTGCTTTTCAGATGACATGAATACAGATGTAAAGGCTATCCACAGAATACCAAAAAAGTAGCAACAGCAGTAAGTGACTGTAAAAGGAATCACTATCACCTGAGCAGAATACTACTACATGTTCCATGGAATGCCTTGCAAAATTTTCAGACAATGTAGTGTCAGTTCATTAATGATGCAAAACTCCAAGATAGAACAAGATGTTGAACTAGTCTCTTTAGGGTTCAAAGCTCAAGTGGCCAACCAATTTAGAATGATCAAACACTTCACGATGAAGATTCAAGGATTTGCGATCTTAAATTGTCTCAATATTCAATATGTTACCAAGTACTGTATCTCATTGGGACACCACACCTAAAGGGGAAATAGCAATTTATAGTATCTTCTTATGATATGAGGGCTTATTTATAACTTGTTCAGACCTCAGCGCTCCTCCGATTCTGACATTGCAAAGGAACTACTAGTAACTAGTTGGTCCTAACATGGAGTCAGCACTTGAAAAGGTGAGTGCGTCCCAAATTCAGTACACGTTCACTGTACACTTCAAAGTTCCAACCCTCCAATATAGTCATGTTAGTCACGTTACACAATCCCCCTTATACAAACACCAACTTTATCAGGTAAACCAGAAAACAAATCAGAAGCAAGACAAACTGTCCTTGATGATCTCCTTGTTGCAGTATTGTATCAAGACAGGGGATTCATAATATGAAACTGAAATAATGGATTGTTCGCTCCCAAACATTTCCAATGTCATCACTCATCTAGCAATCCACGTGTGCTTTGACCTCCAAACTTTGTTTTTGAACTATGAGAGAATAAGATAGTCATTTGTAGAAAATTCTACTTCCTCTTGTCCATCTCTCTCTCTCTCTAAAAGTTCAATACATTTATTTAACGACTAAAATCTCAAAATATATACAAACAAAAATTATATAAAACATCGCATATGTTGCTGTGCGGATTTTCCTCATCCATACCGTGCAGAATCAAATTGTGTACCATTGATCAATTTTATCATCCAACGGTCGAGATCATTTATAGGGGTAGTTTCGTAATTTTACATTTTATGTATTTAATTTGTTGTATTTCTAACATAGGCTATACAATTCAACGACATGACATATATAACTCAGCGACAGATCCAATCCAATTCAGCGACGCAACATATGCAATTCAACGACATTATTGTATATCTCAGCGACGTTTGAAGTTAGAGCCGTTTGCAGTTCATTGCATTTTTAAACGTATCTCAGTGACGAGCCTTCTCACAATTCAGCGACATGGCCAATAGAATTCAGCGACATGGGATATGCAATTCAGTGACATTATTGTATTCATTTCAGCGATACAATTTTATATATTTCAGCGATATAGTTCTGTGCATTTGAACGCATCTCAGCGACGGAGCACACACAATTCAGCGACATGGCATATGTAATTCAGCGACAAGGTATATACAATTCATCGACTTGATATAGTACTTCTCAGCGACATGCTATAATATATTTTAACGACATATATGGTTATCTTAGCGACATGTTATCATTATCTCAGCGACATATTTTCGTGATTTTGGTAAGTTAAAAGAAACGGTTATATTTTTTTCTACAATTATACCCTTATCAATTTATGACCGTCCGATTGAAATCAATGGTCCACATTCACATGCGAACGTGCGGACCATAACCGCACCCATAAAACATATAACTCCCTCGGTTTTAAATTAACAGATCATTTTTATGTTTTGACCGTATCAAAATAACCTAGTTACTCATGACGTGGGCCTTTCCTCCGGACGAGATCAATACACTTTTGAATCAAGATGCAGATGGCACCAGCTTTGCTCGTGTTTGATGCTTGAGTGTGGTGTGGTAGTTTGTTTTTTGTAATTTTCATTTTTTTTCTTTCTTTGTTCGCCTTTTCAGGCTGTGTCCCAAAAAAAAATTAATTACTAATATTTCTATATTTGATAAAATAAAGTAGGTGATAAAGTAAGATTGTGTTTGGTATAGGGAATTGGGCTCAGAGAATGGGAATTGAGCCCAATTCCCTTGTTTGTTAATAGTCGAGATTTCAGTATCGAGATTTTATTGGATTCCCATTCTCTAATTTTATTTCTCTCTGAAAAACGGAGAATTGGGGAGAATTGCTTCTTTCATTCTCGCCAATTCCTCAGATCGATTCCCTCTTCTTCCACCATCTGCGTTTCTGCGTCTCCCCCCTTCTTCCACCATTTGCGTTTTCTGCGTCTTCTGCGCCTCCCACCTTCTCCCACCATCTGCGTCTCCTTCGTCTCCCCCCTTTCTCCCACCATCTGCGTCTTTCCTCATCCGGCGGCGGCAATCACCATTCCCCTTTCTTGTTCTGAGCACATCCATTGTCGATGGCATCTCCTCTTTTGGTAAGATAAACGAATTTTGTTATTTTCCTATGTGTAGTTATTTACATCACGGTGATTGGGATTTCTGTTCATCTATCCTAAGCCAACTCATGTGAAGGTCGGTTAATCTTTGTTTATTTTGGCTACATTTGTTTTTTCTTGAAGAAATTATGCAGATTTGGTGTGTGTATTTTTTTTTTTTTTTGCTTGTTTTCCTGCTTGAAATTTGTTGCTGATCGCATAGATTCTGCTTCTTTTTTTTGGCTTGTTTTCTGTTGGTTCTATTTTAGGTGTAGAGATTTTCATTTGTAAACAATTGAAGATGCAACAAGCAGTGAGCTGACATGGTGTTGTAAAGAAAAAGGGATTCTTTTGATAATGGTACATATTTTACTTGTATATATAAACAAAGAATGATCATATGTGCCTTCAATTCCCGTTAAGTGCTGACATGTGGTGTGCATTGTGAATTTTTGTCACTTTGACAGAGTGATTGGGGGATTCATATACAAGTGATTTCAGGGATTTTACTGTCGCCTTGTGCTGAGCACTTGCATGTTACTTTGTGTCGCTTAATGATTCTTCAAGTGACGATTCTTCAAGGTTTGATGGCATGGGATTTTGTGTGTCATGCAAAGCTTCTTTGAGCTTTGATGTTGTCGGATGTCATATGTGCATGTTCATTTTCTTCTTGTTTCTAGAATCGCACACACTTTCTCTTTATGTTTAAAACGCATGGAGGATGAGGATTTTAGAAAATGCACTCTCTGGAATATTGTTTCATCAATGCACATAAGTTATTTTTTTTTCTTGAATTATTTTGATTGCTTTCTTAGCTTCTATGATTATTCTTGATTATTTGGTTTTTTTTCTTCTTTACCCTGGTTTGCTGATACACTTCTTTACCATTGCATGGTAGTGACTTCAATAATAATTTCTTTTAATTGTAAAAAGCAACCTTGATTCTACCAGGTCAAGTGGTCACCTTCCTCTGTTTCTTTGAATGTTGTCTAATAATGTCTAACAGTAATGGAAATTAGTCTTGGTCATTGTTTTGTTCAATAGGTCAACTCCAATTTTGCGATGTTTAGTGTTCAGCTTTTGAAATACTGAATTGTCTAAATTATTTCACTTTTACCTGACATTTTTTCCTCTATTGGAACGTGGGCTGAATTTTTATGCTGCTGCTTTGATGGCTGTAGAGAGTATGGATTCTGGTACATCAACTACAACAGGCGTTACTTCCAAGAGCACACTTCAAAAGTTGGATGATCAACTGGATCTGGAATACAAAGGCTAGGAAATAGGGCTGCTGCTTCGGTAATGTGTTTTTATGTGTTATTAATATTTGGTCCCCTCCCCAGAGAGCTGTCCTGCCAAGGGATCTAGGCAATGGTCAACTATGTGAATCCAAGATATCAAACCTTTTGCTGCAAAAGGTCTTCTCTATGTTTTTGAGGGCTTGATGGGTTCTTACTAGATATATATATTGCTAAGGCAATTGTTAAAGAGTTGAGCCAAAGTGAATCTCACACTTCTTACGTTAGTTGTTGATTTTTGTTGATATATTATTCTTGTTTCCTCATATCAGATAATCATGCAATTGAAATCCTTGCAAAGTGTTGCCACAAACAATCGGTATTTTGACAAGTGAGGTGGAAGGCTGAACAATCGGTATTTTGACAAGTGAGGTGGAAGGCTGATCATGTCGGTGAATGGAGTTAAGGAACAGTTGTATATATGGCCTTTGAGATATTTTTATTATATATTTTTCTTTTTATGTACTTTTCGTTTATTATAGAACTTTACATTTATTTATATGTATTTATTTTTAACAAAATTGATCATATTTTATTGTGGATGTTTTATGTTTTTTATTGGATGTTATTTTTATATAATTTAAATTACCCATTGTTAAAAAAAAAGAAAGGAATTATGGTTGGGACAAATAAAGTTTAAAATAAAATTTATATTTCAATTCTCTATCTATAATAACCAAACAAGATAATTGATTCTCTGTTGCATTTCTCTTTTCAATTCTCTTTCTCTGCAATTCTATTCTCTGGCATCAATTCTCTGCAATTCCATTCTCTGTACCAAACGCACCCTAAGAGTGGTGGTAGAGCTAGAATGTGAGAGGAAAGTGGTGTTTTAATTTTTTTTTTTTTTTAAAATTATGCAAAAAGAAAACCAATTAATATGAAACGGATATAGTATATTTTAAAATTATGTTCTTAAAAATAGAACTACGAAGGAGGGAGTATTTATGTCGTATTGTTTAGAAGTATTTTATATTGTAAAACCATGTTCATGTTGTAGAATTACTTGAAATTTCATGTTCGCAAAAGAATTATGATCAATGTTACTCATGAGTTTGATATTAAATGATGTAATTATTTAATCAACAAAAGAGAATAGTGCTTTTTTGGGTGAACAAATTAATGAATAGAATACCATTTGTACAAATAAGAATCCCCTTGGTTACATGATTTTTTTCTTCACATAAATAGATGTAGGATCTGTGGGTCAATTACTTGTGCATTTTGTGCTACAACCCTTCTTATCTTATAGAAAAAGATCACATGATCATGAACCGACCTTACCTTGGATTGCAAATCCCAAGTTCTCTATGAAGAGCGGATCAATTGTATTATTGTCTATAATTAAATTTTTCTGTATAATGCTAATGAAAGAGCTTCATTGATAATTGCTACAAGATCTCTTGTATTGGAACCTATGGTTATGGACCCAAATCCATTAAGACGGAACATCTTCTTTGTCAAGTGAGATCCCTTTAGTGAATGGAATCTACTTTTCTCTAAAGCTTGAATACAATATTAATAAATACTACATCCATTCTGGAATGTTTATTACGTTTTGTAATGTGGTACTATCACATACATACTTTCACTTAAAGTTTTATCATAGTTATACAAATTAAAATTTAGCTAAGTGGAATCTTATTAGATTCGTTTCGTTGTGTAGTTTTTAAATATCAAATTTTTAGGGCCTGTTTTGCACGCAAAGCTGTAGCTGCGAGCTGAAGCTGTAGGGAGCTGGAGCTGGAGGGAGCTGTAGCTGTCAGTTCAATTTAAGTATTCTGTATAACTAGCTGTAGCTGTCAAAAAATGTATGAAATGATATAAAAGGACAAATATTTATGTAGACTATTGGGTAGTGGGTTGGTTATTGGGTTTAAAATTATAATTGCTAAAGAATAAGTTACTAACTTATTTTTTAACCCTACTACATGTAACTTCTAAAAAGAAGCTTCCCAAAGCTCTCAAAAGCTAGTGTGCAGAATGAGACTTTTGTTTTGAAATAAAAGCTAAAGCTATCAAAAGCTCTCAAAAGCTACGTACAGAATAAACCCTTAGAATTTTTACTTATACCGAACCGAATGATTAATAATTTAAAATTTGTTTTGGACTGGTAAAAAGTTGGTGTTTGAGGAAAGTAGTACGTTTCAAACGAATGAGAGTATGAGATGGAGGGAGTAGCAGTACATAACTATTTCTTCTTCTTCTTCTTCTTTTTTAGGAAAAAAAAATAATGCGTGGCAGGGAATACAAAAGAGCATATTCTCCACCTCACCAGAGCTGTTTCTCTTGACCACTAATTTTACGACAAGTGGTCACCTTTAGTAATTGTTTATTTCTTTTTTCGGATCGGTATATAATTTGGGCACGCCCCTGTTTTATTTCTTCGAACGGCGTTCTTCGGAAATCTCGTTTCTTCGCCCGACTCCCCAGTGAACAAGGTACGCCCAATTTCCCTCCTGGATCCTCCCCGATTTCCCATTTCTTTTCGCTTATCCGTTTTATCGATCGCGCGTCTGATTGCTTCATGTGTTAAGCTTCCGAAACCCTTCGTGAATTGGAAAAATCCCAATGCTCCGCAGATGAAACTGTTGTGGAGCTGTTGTGATTTTTAAAGAAACTGTTCCTATCTAAAAAATAACCGAGAATTAAATTGTCCCTTCTTGCATGCTTCTGAACGTGAGTTGGCATTTATTTATTTAAATCACTGTTATAACTTCAAGAATTTCGTGTAATTTTTTTCAAGATCTATGTTTATGCAGCATTTGCTTTACTTAGTAAAGATTCCTCAAAATGCCGAATTGTGGCGATAAAGATTCAAGAATGAATCTGGATCTTGAAATACTCCGGTATTTAAACCCAAATATGTATATGCGTGTAACGGTGCAGTGCATCATTTCATCTGTTTTAAGATTTCACTTTTAAAATGTGCTAGATTGTACTTCAGAACCTCATTACCTGGAAAGCTTCCTAACAGGTTGCATGTATCCAATCAATTAACGAAGTAATTTTTCAATGCTTGTCAGGTCTTCAATAAAGTTTGGGTTTGAGTCTCTTTTGGATGATTCCCGAATTAGAAACTTGCAAACTTTAAATTATTTCCTTTTTGTTGACAGAGGCATCCAATTTTGCTGGTTTTTTGCCTTCCACGCAACACTCAAATTTAAATTGAATAAATGAGCGTATTCTGTAATTTTCATAGATGACCTATTCAACTGTTCAAGACTTCAAGTATGTGTTATGACTTCTGAAAATGTGCTTCACTTGTATTCTCAATCAAAATTTTTGGCAATGACTGCACCAGATCAACATTGATTAAAGAAATATAGAATGTTGTATCCTAAACATTGCTGCCTTTGTTAGTCTTTTGCTTGTTAGACTTATCTTATGGAATATTAATGATTACTCTTACTGCTGTTGGAAGCTTAAGGTTGTTCTAAGTTATCTCCATTGTCCCCTGAAAAGAGAATTCTATTTATTACTATTTACTTACTCAAATTTCAAAATCCTAATTCATTGATATTGATTTGTTTTCAGACTTGATAGATCAAATCTTCATGAATACTAGAACCACAGTGGCATCTACAGTTTCCTGCATTTCGGGAAACAAGGACATTATCTTTTTCTGGATTCTTGTGTGCTTGCTCTGGACTTATTTGAAAACTCCCTTCTTTCTGGTGGATTGTTCTTCAATTAAACCAGACTTTTTGTTGTTTTGCCACCTGGAAGAGATTCACCTGTAGTGATAGTTAATAAGTGACCATCTGCATCCCCAATAGTATATCAGCATGGTTTCTTCTCAGTTGCATTCCCCAAGAAAAGATCGCACAAGCAAGCCTGTACTTTGCCAGTTTTTCTTACCTGTGAATTCCCCGGATGTTGTATCTTCAGACCAGGTTGAGTTAGATTTTTCTGATGTGTTTGGCCCTCCACCTATCCAGCTATCAAACGAAGTCAACAATGGAAACAATGATTCAAATGAAGTTGTGTTTGATGATCCTGAGGTAATCTGTAACCGGTCTCATTCTCTTGTTGGTCCTTCTGTGTGCATCAGTCAATCTCTGAAACTCAGTGGGCTCACTATACATGAGACTGAAGATCAACTGGAAATAGCTGATGGTATGATGAATATGAGTATTAAAGACATGGACTTATCCATGAATGATCCTGTTTCTAAGGTCAGTTACCAAACAGTTGGTCTTGAGGATTTTGAGGTATTGAAAGTTGTTGGACAGGGTGCTTTTGGCAAAGTGTATCAGGTAAGAAAGAGGGGTACGTCTGAAATATATGCTATGAAGGTCATGAGGAAGGATAAGATCATGGAGAAAAATCATGCTGAATACATGATAGGTGAAAGAGATATACTGACCAAGATTGATCATTCCTTCATTGTCCAACTGAGATACTCATTCCAGGTTCCTTTTACATCCTTCAGACAGTTTCAATTCCTGCAAAGCAGCCTTATTAGTATTCTCCTTTATTTTGCTTGCTATATGTTATCCACGTCTGACTAGGATTCAAACCATGTGAAAATAACAGAAATAATTTCTTTACCCTAAAAAGTACAGAGACTGTGTGATATGTGGTTCATTTGGAGGTTAGATGATATGTGTAACTCTTTACTTCTCTTATGTGCAGACTAAGTATAGGCTTTACCTTGTGCTCGACTTTATCAATGGTGGACACCTGTTCTTTCAGCTATATCATCATGGACTTTTCAGGTACTTCATTGGGCTGTTTCCTCTAATTGTTCATTGTTTCATTGTCTATATATTCATTTTATAAATTGTAGGGAGGATCTGGCACGTATCTACACGGGAGAAATTGTTTCAGCAGTGTCCCACCTTCATGCTTGTGGAATAATGCACAGGGATCTCAAACCTGAGAATATCTTACTGGATGCAGATGGCCATGTCTGTTCTGTGTACTTGATATCTGCATTATCTAGCACATCGTCTGTGCTATCCTTGTAAATTTATTATGAATTTTGCAATGTTTTAACATGGAGTTCTTGATGTTGTCAGGCTATACTCACTGACTTTGGATTGGCAAAAGAATTGGAAGAGAATGCCAGATCAAACTCTATGTGTGGAACTATAGAATATATGTCACCAGAAATTATTCTTGGGAGGGGCCATGATAAGGCTGCTGATTGGTGGAGTGTTGGAATCTTGTTGTTTGAGATGCTTACTGGGAAGGTAAGATTTCTATAACCCACGTTTATCGTTTATCTCTCTGGATCTTCTAAATGATCAGGTCATTTGATCATGTGAGTTCTTACCTAACTGTTGTTTTGTACTTAGGTTAGAATGTTTCTTTTAAACACACTGAGTCACCTGCAAGGAACCTCCCATCTTATTATTGGTTATTGGTAAAAAAAAATTAAATGTTAGTTTTCTTTTTAGGCACAAATGCCTAGAGCATTGACATCTATTCCCCGGCATACAACACTGCAAAAACTAACATTTTATTTCTTTTGGGTTGAGTCAGTTGTATGGCTTGAATACACTGGTATTTGGACTTTAATCTAAGAGTGAAAAATAACTTTTCATAAATGTTAAAATCGAAGCATTGAATGTATCCACAGTTTGAATCTATGTATACACAACCACATGTATTTATAATTATGCTTAATTGTGTATTATACTTGAGAAATATTTGTTGTCTAAAATTACATCACATCAGATACTATCATTTATGTCATACGCATGATGCACTCAGATTTATACACTTATATGCATTTATTGTTTTGAATCTGTTTATAAATATGCTAATCAGATATTCACACTGCTTTCATGTCTTAAAATCATAAAACAGCATGCTAAGGAATTCCCTGGAAACTAATCAATAGGTCTTAAATAGTTGCATTGACTTTGTTACAGTCTTTCTGGTTGACGAATTATTTACAATTTATGTGGCAGCCTCCTTTCATTGGTGGAAACAGGGAGAGAGTGCAGCAGAAGATAATTAAGGACAAAATCAAACTTCCATCATTTCTGTCAAGTGAAGCACATTCTCTGTTAAAAGGGGTAGGCTTTTGATAAACTTCTGCTACTGCATAAGAAATACTATTGCATATCTAATTTTATGAATGCTGTCATGAATTATAAATGCTTTTTTGTTATCCGATAAAGATTTTTGTGGTTGAACCCTGTCCCTGTCTGTTTGGTCTTGGCGAATGCAAACGGACATATACGGGGCTGTTTGGATTTTAAATTGAAAACGTGTCCCAACACCTGATGCATTACAAGGAGTATTTTGTGCTATATGTTTCCTATTGTTGTCTTATATCCTGAAACAAATATACTATTTCCAACAATGCAGCTGCTGCAGAAGGATCCAAGCAAAAGGCTTGGGAGTGGGCAAAGGGGAAGCGATGAAATTAAGAGTCATAAATGGTTCAAGTCAATCAACTGGAAGAAATTGGAGGCCAGGGAAATATTGCCAAGTTTTCGCCCTGAAGTTAATGGGCAGCACTGCATTGCCAACTTTGATAAGGAATACACAGAAATGCCCTTGTTGGATTCTCCGGTTTCCAGTCCAAACATCGATGGAAACATATTCCAGGGGTTTACATACGTGAGGCCTGCTTCCTCCTTCCTCCTCAAAAGCAGTCCTTTGTGCAAGGATAGCATTGTTGAATAAAACGGTGCTGGTTGTGTTGCCTCACTCTATGACTTTTATCTTGTTGCTAAGAATATTCGGCGTTTGATTTTACTGAATGCTAAGTTGAAAATGCAGACATGTATTTTGGACAAGATGACAATTAATCCTTGCTTCCTGTTCCTGTGCTGTACTACTGATAAGTTATCATATCCTATGTTTTTATAATTGGATTCTTTCTTGATCTAATGGCTCTTTGCTGAGTTGCTGATTAGGTGGTGGTGAGTTTTTGTATTGAAGGCAAATGAGAAATCAAATCCATATTCAATCCAATTTTTCTCAAATATCCAAGAAGTGAAATATCGGATCAGATATCCAAATAAAATATTTCAAATCAAATCGATGGAATTTCGAATCAGATAAGGATCAAATTCTTTTCTCACCCTTACCAGGAATTGCTTGATACAATTAGATGAAAATGAACTGAGGGTTAAAGTATTAAGTGACTGAATACAAATTGTTTATGTTATACAAATGAGCTCTTCTAAACACAACCCGTTCAGAAGCAGCCCTTTAGCTCCAGCAACAGCAGAAGCAACGCCAAGCTTCTTCAAATCAGCAACAATCTTCACTTCGGAATAGCAGCAGCGGACAGTCCTCCTTTTAGCTTTAATATTCTGCTACAAACCTGAAAACATTACACAGACAAGAGAAACAATAGACAAAAAATATATGGTTAGGAATGTAGGGCTCAGAATGCCCAAATATGGTACCCAAACCAAGAGCAACCGATTGGACAAAAGGGGGAAGAAGATGACTGCTCCAATCTACCCAATATCCAAACAACGACAGCCAACACACCCTCTATTTCCTCACTCGGCTATACTCTCTATTTCTCAATCCCAAACCAAACCCGTAGCCCTGTCGAACAGCCTCTGTCCAACAACCTGGAATAACTCTAAGATTCCTACAACTGTCCAACAACCTGGAATAACTCTAAGATTCCTACAACAACACGGGCACACAACTCTCAAAATCACTCAACCTAAGGGAGTAAGAAGACAGAAGTATCTAGAGAGTTGAACACAGGGAGAGAATATGAATCTGGAAGAACCGAGAGAAAGAGGCACTGCTTGCTTCAAAAAAATCCCCTAATCTGATGAACAGTAGACTACTTATAGGCAGAGATAGAAAACCTAGGGTTAGAGATGGTGTAATACCCGGGAATTTTGCAACATAAAATAAATAAATAAATAAAAGAAATAAATAAATAAATAAATAAACAATAAATAGATAAAGAATCATAAGAGATGAGAAATGAAATTTAAATTAAAAAGGAATCAAAATTTCAAGAACCCGGGAAGCCGAAGACAATTTAGTCAAATAAATGGTTACACGGAAACCCAACACCAATGAACTCGAGAACTCTAGTCCAAACATAAATTTAGACCCGAATAAAATGACGATAGGAAACAGGAGCCCGAAGATATCCCGGAAATCCGAATCCGAGAACATAGAGGGATAGAAGTCCGAAAGAGAGGAGGAAAAGCGCGACGGATCGCACGACCCGCCCGGACCGGAGTCCAGGCGTGAGTGGCGCACTGGCCGCGCGGTGGGTGGTCTAAGGGCGCGCCAAGCCCGCGCCAACTGGCAGAAACGCCCCGTGCGAGATTCTCTCACCCGAATCCGGATTTTTCGGCTTCGGTTGCATTCCTTTCGGCTCAAGACTCTTAGGGGCAGACCTTGGACGTCCCCTAGGTCTTGTTTCCCTATAAATAACCCTCCGAGTAATCCTAAACACTTTTCAACTCTTCATACTCGCTATACGTTCGAAAACCCTAATCCCGGAGTCGTCGGAGGCACCAAAACCGAGCAAGGAACTGTCTTGGACAAAAATTTGGGAAGCTACAACGTCGTGGTATGTTCTGGTCCAAATTCTTTTCCATTGTGATTCGAAAACGAATCCTAACTTAATTTCTTTCCTTTCTACACCCCGAATCGGATCGAGAACGAAGAACCCGACGGACTGAAGAGATAAACGGTGGACTGGAAGCCACGCCTCCGAATCGACATTCCTGGATGACCAAAGATCTGTAAGTTAATGCTTACATGGTTTGGGAGATTTAAAAATACACGTAATCTGAAGATCTAACCAAGAACGTAAAATCTGTCAACACGAAAACCCTACGGCGCAACGTTTGTGCATGAATTTTTAGAACCTCTAAAAGTGTTTAAACGAGAAAACTTAAAACACGAAAAACGTTCCTAAGACATAGATCTAGCTTCTATAAAAATTTCATAATTTTTCATCGTGTTTTGATATCCGAAAATGACCGCGAACAGACCTGCCTTCGACTTAGATCTTGAAACGGTGATAGATTCTTAGCCCGAACTTGAGGTTGATTTTTGCCTTAGATCTAGACCGATTTAGGATTGGTTCTAAACATAAGAATTATAGATCTATACGTTAAGAACACCTCCGTAAATTTTTGAAATTTTTTGTTGAGATTTGATATCGGAAATCGACTCCAAACCAAACTGTTCTAAGTTTAGATCTTGAAATCTTGACAGATTCTTGGTCCGAACTTGTTGGCGTTTTTGACAATAGATATAGGATGAATTAGATCTTTTATTGAATATGAAACTTGTAGATATATGTCTGTAAAATTTCATCAAATTTGGAGTTAGTTTGCTATGGTAGATCTCGAAATTTAGGAACTTCTGTTGTAAAGATTCGGACAGATTTGTAACCTGTTAGAAATCAACGTTTTTCTCTTACTTCCGTATCTCGGATTGAAAAACTTAAAACATGAAACTTGTTCATCTCTGTGTTTTCGAGTCAGCAGTCAAATTTCATAATTTTTGGACTTAAACTCGATTTTTAATGAATTTTGAAGTAAACTGTGGTTTTGACCAAGTCAAATCTTGAAAACTTGTTGAAACTTGTGAAATTGTGAAACTTGTTCTTACCTTGCGGGTTCGATTCCCCAAGGCGTCTGTGTCCCTGCGGGTTCGATTCCCCAGGATGTATGTGTGAAACCTTGCGGGTTCGATTCCCCAGGGTGTGTTTTCCTGTGGGTTCGATTCCCCAGGATATGTGTTGATTCTCCCCAGGATATGTGTTGATTCCTATGGGTTCAATTCCCTATGATGTATTTGAGTTCTTGCGGGTTCGATTCCCCAAGGGCGATTGTCTGTCTTCCTGCGGGTTCGATTCCCCAGGACGTGTGTTGATTCCTACGGGTTCGATTCCCTAGGATGCGTTTAAATTCTTGCGGGTTCGATTCCCCAGGAACAAATTATACTAGACCATATTGAACAAAAGTGGAAGAATGAAATCCTGAAATACTTGAATATTTTCCTTATTTAAATTATGCCTTTAAATTATGTCTATCGATTATTGTATCAGGTGTGTTGAATTATGATCTTGTGGAAACCCTTGTCTTTTAAATTATGCAATTAAATTATTATTAGATGAATAAAATTAAATCATGTATTGTATGCACATGTTTTCTTTAAATTTAATTAAAGGCTTTGAAACCTCATAATCATGTTTGTGTTAACTTACTCAGCAAATCTTTGCTGACCAAACCATATTTTTCCCCTGTTTCTTTCAGAGCTGAAGAATATGCATCATCATATGCATTCATGAGAATTTTGGGGAAATACTTTATTTTTAAATGTTACGTTAGACTAGATCTTGCATGAACGGGCCTGTTTAACCCGTGATTAGGCCATGTTGGCCCTATTTTTGAATTCCGCTGCATTATATACGTAGATATTATTTTCCGCTGCAACTGTAATGACATTATTTTTAAATTATATATATAATGGGCTGTTTGAATGTTTTAAATTCTGAAAAACCATAGCCTTGCATCTCTTTAGTGAGCTCGGAGAAACCATGTCTTGCTAGAGAGGTGTGGCGGTGACATCCCGACCTGGGTGACCAAAAACCGGGGTGTTACAGATGGGCCTCAGGTTTATTCATCATGGGCCGAGGAATGTGGGCTGCACAATAGTTTGGTAGGATTAGAAAGGGCCACTCCAACAATCTCCACCTTGGACCTTTTAATCCGGGTTGCTCAATGGGTATCCAAATATTTGGGACTTATAAATCTCATCATTGCCCAATGCAGTATGCTCTTACCCGTGAAGTGATGCATCTGTTCTTATGCAGTGAATGCAAGTGATGTATCTGTTCTAATGCAATGAAATGCAAGTGATGTATCCTTTTTTTTTATGCAATGAAATGCAAGAGACAACAAATGCAAGAAAAACAAATATGCAAAGCAAAGACAAGTAAATGAGTGAGCTGTTCTTGAACATGAACAGCAGCCTGGAAAAAAAAAGGATACCTGCATCAACCAAAACCAAAATCAATGTGAAGAGTTTTCATACAAGACACAAGTTTCTCAACAGGTAAACACTTAGTTCCCATGTCAGCTGGATTAAATTCAGAGGCAATCTTTTCCAATTTAACTATTCCAGCTTCTACATAATCTCTCATAAAGTGATATTTGACATCTATATGTTTGGACCTATCATGGAAAACTGGGTGTTTACTAAGTTGAAGAGCAGATTGACTGTCAGAAAATATCACAACATCTCTTTCATATCCTAACTCTTTAACTAAACCTTTCAACCAAAGTCCTTCCTTACATGCTTCAGTCATTGCAATGAATTCAGATTCAATAGTTGAGAGAGCTACAACAGGTTGTAATTGTGACTTCCAACTAACACAAGATCCACACAAAGTAAACACATAAGAGGTAGTAGATTTCCTATTATCTTTGTCATTAGCAAAATTAGAATCTACAAAACCTGTCAAACAAACATCATTATCCCATTTAGCAAAACAGAGAGAGTAGTCTGTTGAGTACACCAAATACCTTAGCAGCCATTTCAAGGCTTCCCAATGAGCCTTACCTGGATTGGCCATGTATTTACTCAAACAACTGATAGGATAAGCAAGATCAGGTCTAGAACAAATCATGAGATACATGACAGAACCAATAGCATGAGCATAAGGGACATCTTTCATTGAGTTAATTTCATATTCAGTTTTAGGACTTTTTACTTACTCAACACAAAATGAGATGCAAGAGGATTTCTAACAGGTTTTGCATTTGCCATAGAAAATCTTTGAAGAATCTTTTTAACATATTCTGTCTGATTTAAAAATAATGTGGAATTAGCCCTATCTCTAATTATATGCATTCCCAAGATGCATTTTGCATTCCCCAAATCTTTCATTTCAAAATTCTGTTTCAAACAGGTTTGCACATCAGAAATAATTTTCATAGAAGGGCTAATCAACAACATATCATCCACATATAGAAGCAAAAACATTGGCACAGAATTCAGATTCTTCAAGTAAAGGCAGTGATCAAAATGACTCCTAGAAAATCCCATATCTTTCATACATTTGTCAAATTTAAGGTTCCACTGCCTGGGAGCTTGTTTAAGGCTATAAAGTGCTTTCTTAAGCAAACAAACATGATTAGGCTTTGTTTTATCTTCAAATCCAGGAGGTTGTTTCATAAAAATTTCTTTATCTAGTTCACCATGCAAGAATGCTGCTTTAACATCCATTTGTATCAATTCCCAATCAAAATGTGCAACCAAAGCAAGCATGACTCTAATAGTGGTGAATTTAGCAACATGAGCGAAAATTTTAGAATAATCTACTGTAATACCCGTAAAATTTTAGAATATAAAAATAGGAATTAAGCCAATAGGAGAGAAGGTTTCGTTTCCGAGAACCCGTAGACGCGGAAATGCACGGAAGTCAAAGGACGACGAATTAGAACCCGACGGACCAAAACCGACGGTCTTAGGATTTCAAGCACGTAATCGAATTGAGACGGAATAAATTTATGATGAGAAGCATAATCCGGAAATGACCCGGAAAAAAATCGAGCGCAAAAATGGGGAAGGATAGAAGTCCGAAAGAGAGGAGAAAAAGACCCGACGGATCGGATCGCACGGACCCGCCCGGACCCAGTCCAGGCGAGTCTCGCGCGCTAGCCGGGCGGGGTTTGGCTAAAAGGCGCGCCAACCCCGCGTGGCCCTACAGGTTTTGGCAACTTGCGCGTTTTCGGCGATTTCTTACCATAATTCGACCTCCCGACTTTGGAAAGCGGATTTTGGCCGAAGGGGGAAGCTCTTAGGCGACCTAGGGCAGCCTCTCCACCATTTTCATCAGTCACCATTCACTCCCAAACTCTCTCAACTCTCTCCAAAGCCAAAACACTTTCCGGCGATTTCCCGACGACTTTCCGATCACTTCCCGGCGACAAAAACCGACGGAGGAGGCGTTGAATACAAGATTCCTAGTGTCCTAATCTATGGTAAGTCGTTCACAGATTTCTATTTAAGTTTTTGAACCCGAAAACTTGATCTAACATTGGATTTCTTCGTCCGGTTCGAAATCGTGGCCAAAGTCGGAAGCTTGACGTTGAGGAGATCCGTTCGTAGGATTTTGGACGAGTCAGCGACCTTAGGATGACCCAAACCTCTCTATCACTGTAAGTTGAGCCTTCCATATCAATACGGGTGATTTCGGGGCGTCCGGTATAGGCGTAATGTAACGAAACGTAAAAATCGAACTTAAAAACCCCATCTTGCGCAGTTTCTGTAATCGGCCTAAAACTCATATTTCGAGGATTCAATCCGAGAAACTCAAAACTAGACTTTTAATCCTAAGACATAAATCTAGGTTGTGTAAAAATTTCAGCCATTTTCGTTAACGTTTGCTATTTTAAATCGCATCGAAAAGAAACTGTTTTGACAAAACGTGTGGAAATCTGCCTATGAACATGTTCGAACTTAGTGAATTTATTTCTATATTTTCTAGTCCGATTTGATCTTTACAATCTAAATGAAAGTTGTAGATAATCATGTCTAGTATGTGCATATTAAATTTCCGAATTTTTGAAGTCCATTTGATATGTTAAAACGTCAAAATTTTGAACTGTGTCATACCTGAGTTCGGACAGATTTCTGATTGCATAGTAAAATCGATTTTTGACATGTTTCCTCAACTTATTTCGAAAAAGTTAAAACACGAAAGTTGTTCGTTAGGGTGTTTTGCATAAAGTGTGAAGATTTCAGATTTTTCGGACTTAAAACGGATTTTTAAATTGAAAAGGCGCAAACTGTGACGCCAAGATACTTTTAAATCGAAGGATTTTGAAATTTCGAAACGAACGATCAAAGATTTGAAACACGATACATCTACACTTTTGAAAAACCCCGATACATTAAATCTAAACGATACATGAGATACTTGGTGGAGGGTGAGTGCTCTGCAGGGTGCCCCTCTAGCCTTTTCTCTTCGGGCCTATAAGGGACGAGAGAATTTGATGAAATATTACGCCAATCGGCGGGAGATACATGGCCTACTCTCTCAGATTGTCCGTATGGATTTCTCGAGGCTCCGGAGTGTTACTGGGTATGGCAGATACGGCTGCGGCCGCCGGATCACCGGCTATACAAGATACTTACGACACGGCTGCGGCCGCCGGATCACCGGCTATACAAAACACTGAGAAATGGTTACGTAACGGGGAAATAAAAGAATTAATGTTTTTAAGTATTTATTTATTTTTGCATGTCTTTAAATTATGCATTTAAATTATGTCTTTAAATTTCATGGCATGACTAAATTATTATTGTGGATTAGATGCATGTTTAATTACACAATTAAAATTATTATTTCCTTTAAATTTTGTGAATGCATGTTAGGAGTGAAATCTTAAATTATCTAATTAAATCCCTTTATTGCTATGTTAGGATCGACTTACTCAGTATTTTATATACTGATAAAATTGTTGTATTCTCTTTTTATTTCAGAGTACGGAGGTGATGCATAGCATGTGCATTGGGGATGGATTATTAAACATTGTTTATTTGCTTTTTACGATACTTGCATAACGGGCATGTAAACCCCGAGTTTTGGCCATGTCGGCCCATTTACATTTTTCCGCTGCAATATATATTTACTACTATATGTGTGGATGACACTTATTATTTTTACATAGATTCCGGACTTGTTTTAAATCTTTTTGCAATACCTATAGCCTTGCATCTCTTTGGCAAGCTCGGGGAATCCGTGTCTTGCTAGAGAGATGTGGCGGTGACATCCCGGCCTGGGTTATCAAATCCGGGGTGTTACAAGTTGGTATCAGAGCCCGGAATATTTTGAAGCTACTACTATTTTTATTTTAAAATATTTTGAACTAAGTATTATTTTTAAATTTATTATTATCATTATTATTTTTAAGACTACTAGTATTATTATTTTAGCCCAAAATTTGAGCCCAAAGGGGGTTAAATTATTTTGACCCAATATTTATAATTATTTATTTTAAGCCCAACCATTTCGACCCAATACCCATGTTTTTACTTTTTAAAGTCCAAATTATTATTTTGGCCCAATATAGGCCCAACTCTTTTTTACCCATGATTAAATTTAAAAATACACTAAGATTAATTTTTTTGGGGGATTGCATGTGCATATTCATGTAGATTTAAATTCCTGCATATCATGACTTATATTCGAAACATACTCTAACTCTAACCTCCTTGTTGACACTAGATGGCCGAACCCAACATGAACATGGTCAACTTGATGGTGAAACTGACTAACGCATATTTAGAGTCCCAACAACATGTCAACTATTTCAAGACTCGAGTAGGACAACTAGAGGGCCAAGTGGCCCATCTGGGGCATCTTAGGGAGACCGATCATCATAACATAACCCAGCTGCAAAATCAAGTCGCCGAACTCCAAGCCCAAATGGCCCAACTCCAAGACAAGGGTGATGACTTGGAGGAACAAATAGGGAACGTAGCCTGGGAGTTGACTACCTTGGCCAATGAGATTGACGGGGGGGTCCTTCAGAACCCGGGACCTCACCCTAATGCTGCAGCACCGATTGACGTATCCAGCGACGAGGACGATCCCATCGAGGATGTACCTGCCTAGTCACCCTATACCTAGGAGTCCATACCGATGCACTACTATTTCATTCCTGTTACGAATGCTTGTAATCAGCTGAAAAATTTTCTCTTGAGTAATAAATCTACAAGCATTTATTTTATACAATTATATTTAAAGCATTCCTTACATTTTAAATAAATTATTTCTCTTCGAATACCCTACTAAAACCCGATCAAACAAACGAACAAGTTAATAATAATCAATGACCTATAGATAACAACTAAACAAAAATACAAGTAGTAAATATATATAAATATACTTTGTATGGAGATAATTATCGGACAAGGGTATCTCCAACCCTAAACCCTAAACCCTAAACCCTGAACCCTAGGGTCTAAAAAAAAAAACAAAACAAAACAAAAACAAAGCAGTAAGTAGAACCAACCCCGAATAACAACAAACAATACGCTAAACCCCAACAACCTATACTAACAGGTTCCAACAGAACTGATACCTGTTAATATCGTCATTTATTTAGTCAAATTATTTCCTAATTATTACATAATACTTCAACAAAAGAATCTAAACTCTCTTGTTCTTGCAACAGCATGGCACCGAGAGGAAGAGCACGCGCTCAGCCCACTACTCCAAACACCAACGAAACCCCTATGCAACCAGAAATGCCCATACCCGGCGAAGGGGTACACGCTCAAGAGGAGCCGGCAAACCCCATGCCAAACAACATGGACGCGCGCCTACGGACTCTAGAAGAGGTTCTCATCGCGATAGGGAACGCGCATGTGAACCAAGGCCAGGCCGCTGCGGTACCTCCACCCGAGGCCCGCATTAACTACCTAGCTATGGTGAACTCGTATCGTCCGCCGAACTACGCCGGAGAAGAGGACCCGGCCAAACTTGAAGAATGGATCCGAACATTCGACAAGCTACTAAACGCGGTGAAGTGCCCAATTGGCGAGAAGGTGCCTGTGGCATCGTACTATCTCGGAGGGGAGGCGGATGACTGGTGGCGTGCCATGCAAGAAAAGCTAGCCGAGGACGAGGAACCCTATTCTTGGGAAGAATTCATGAGTCTGATCAGGGATCGCTTTTATCCCATGAGCACAAAGTCCGCCATGTACGAGGAGTTCTTATCTCTGAAGCAAGGAGGGCAAACAGTCCAGGAATATTACACCCGTTTCAAGGAGTTGGTGCGTTTCGCACCGAGACTCGTGCCGACAGACGTGGAGAAGGCACAGAAATTTGAAATGGGGCTAAACTTGGCTATACGAGAGGTGATCACTGGCGTCCCATACCCAGACCTGCAATCGGTGTATGATCGTGCGGTAGCTGTTGCAAGGGTGCAACAACTAAAAAGGAAAGTGAGTGGAGAACCCAGCCGAGGATCTCAGGGTCAGGATAAGAGGGGTAGAGACAACCGTTCCGGAAACAATGCTGTAGGGAACAACTTTCGGGGAGATCTGAACAGACCCCCTCAAAACAACAACAGAGGATATGACGATAGAACCCTTTTCCGGGGTAACCCGGTACCACCTTGCCCGAGATGCGGCAGGCCTCATTTGGCCAGAGGGTGCCCCCAACAGGGCGCCTGCTACAGGTGTGGTCGCAACGGCCACATGGCGAATGAGTGCCACACTCGACTGGAAAACATCACCAAGAGAGAGGACTTAGGCACGGGGCCAACTCAGCCTCGCAACCAGGATGGACGGAATGGAAACAACCAGGGGTATAGACCCCCTCAGAACCAGAATCTCAATCAGAATCAACGTCCCCCACAGAATCCAAATCCGCAACAGAATCAGAACCCGAACCGGGATCAGCAAGGCAACCCGGGACGTCCAATGGGGCGATTGAATGTCATCAATGAGGCAGATGTGCCTACGCAAGGGGACGTAATGGGAGGTACGTTCCATGTCTTAAGTACACCCCTTAGAGTTCTATTTGACTCAGGAGCTAGTTGTTCGATAATATCATCTAGAGTCTTACCTGAACTAGATCTACCTAAGTGCGAATTGATTAACTTAGGGATTCAACTTCCATCGGGAGAGGTAGTATCATGCTCTAAGCGATATAACGGAATTCCGATAGTTATAAAGAACGTAGAGTTTTTCGCGAACTTAGTAGAATTCGAACTACAGGATTTTGACGTCATACTAGGAATGGATTGGCTAACCCAATATAAAGCCGTGATCGATTGCCAAAAACAAAAGATCACGTTGTCAAAGAGTCGGGGAAGGAGAGTCATCTTTTACTCCCAACCCCCTAAGAAGTCTACCAAGATAGTTAGCGCCATGAAGCTATGTAGCTTAATGCGTAAAGGGTACGCGTTATATGCATGCTACATTCATAACCTTGAGGCCGAAGAGGTCAAGGTGGATAATATTCCGGTGGTGAGAGAATACCCGGATGTATTCCCGGAAGACGTTCCCGGCATGCCGCCTGAGAGAGATCTGGAATTCACTATAGATCTTATTCCGGGAACGGAGCCTGTCTCGAAGGCTCCTTACCGTATGGCGCCGCTGGAAATGAAGGAACTAAAAGAACAACTTGAGGAGTTGCTAGAAAAGGGCTACATAAGGCCGAGCACGTCCCCATGGGGAGCCCCGGTCTTATTCGTGAAGAAGAAAGATGGAGGTCTGCGACTATGCATCGATTATAGAGGACTTAACCAAGTCACGGTCAAGAACAAGTACCCGTCGCCAAGAATCGAGGATTTGTTCGACCAACTGAAGGGAGCCTCAGTATTTTCAAAGATCGACCTACGATCTGGATATCACCAGTTAAGGATCGCCGAAAAGGATATCCCAAAGACGGCATTCAGAACTCGCTACGGGCATTACGAATTCACGGTGCTATCATTCGGACTGACGAACGCCCCAGCTATGTTCATGAATCTCATGAATAACATGTTTCGAGAACTATTAGATCAATGCGTGGTGGTGTTCATAGATGACATCCTGATCTACTCGAAAAGCGAAGAAGAGCATTCCGAACACTTACACAAAGTGTTAGGGATCTTACGAGCCAATCAGCTGTATGGCAAGCTGTCCAAATGCGACTTCTGGCTAAAAGAAGTGGCATTTCTGGGACATATCGTATCCGCCAACGGAGTGGCAGTAGACCCAGCAAAGATTTCGGCAGTGACCGAATGGGTGCCACCGAAGAATCCAACCGAGATAAGAAGTTTTCTCGGATTGGCAGGGTACTACCGGAGGTTTGTAAAGGATTTCTCAAGGATCGCTCGCCCATTGACGCAGCTGTTAAAGAAAGGGGTGAAATACGACTGGACCATCGAGTGTAATTCCGCATTCCAAGAATTGAAGAAACGGCTTACTACAGCGCCGGTGTTGGCATTACCATCGGAGGATGGGGACTTCGAGGTGTACAGCGACGCCTCGAAGGAAGGATTGGGATGCGTGCTAATGCAAGATCAAAGGGTTATAGCATATGCATCACGTCAACTAAAGCCACACGAAGAGAACTACCCGACGCACGACTTGGAGCTAGCCGCAGTCGTGTTCGCTCTAAAGATATGGAGGCATTACCTCTATGGGCGAAAGTGTCGGATGTTCACCGACCATAAGAGCCTCAAGTATATATTCACGCAAAAAGAGCTGAATTTGAGGCAAAGAAGATGGTTGGAACTGATTAAGGATTACGACCTGGAAATCGCGTACCACGAAGGAAAGGCCAACGTCGTGGCCGATGCCTTGAGTCGAAAGACTCAACACGTGGTGAACTCACTTGTGGTACCGACCGAGTTGTACAGAGACTTGGCAAAATTGAGTCTGGAGTTGGTACACTCTGGCGAAGTAAGTGAGGTCGTCAACACGATGGTAGTAGGATCTACCATACTTGATGAGATACGACTAGCACAACAGGGTGATGAAAAGTTGGAGGAAATTAGGAAGAGCATTGCTGAAGGAAAGACAATGGATTTTAAAATCCATGAGGACGGAAGCATCCGCTTCAAAGGAAGGTGGTGCATACCACGAAAATGCGAGGACCTGAAGCTAAGAGTAATGGAGGAAGGCCATAATACCCCATATTCGGTCCACCCCGGAGCCGAGAAGCTATACAAGGACATAAAGAAGAACTATTGGTGGCCGAACATGAAGTGAGAAATAGCCGAGTTTGTGGCGAGATGCCTTACCTGCCAGAAGGTCAAGGCCGTACGGCAGAAACCCTTAGGATTAATGCAGCCATTGGAAATCCCAAGTTGGAAATGGGATAGCATTTCAATGGACTTCGTTTCGGGGTTACCACGTTCACCGAAGGGGATGAATAAAATCTGGGTGATCGTGGATAGGTTGACAAAAGCTGCCATATTTATCCCCATGAAGGATACCTGGTCCATGGACCAATTAGCAAGGGCATATGTCGACAACGTGGTACGACGACATGGAGTACCACACGACATCATCTCGGACAGAGACAGTAGATTCGTCTCACATTTTTGGACAAAACTACAAGAAGCCCTCGGTACGAAGATAAAGATGAGTACCGCGTTCCATCCCATGACGGATGGACAAACGGAAAGGACGATCCAAACTTTGGAAGACATGCTGAGGGCATGCGTACTAGAGTTTAAAGGAAGTTGGGAAAACCACTTACCCTTGATCGAATTTTCCTACAACAACAGCTACCATGCTAGCATTGGCATGGCACCTTTCGAGGCACTGAATGGACGCAAATGCCGAAGCCCATTGAGCTGGGAAGAGGGCGAGAGGACTATGGTAATTGGACCGCAACTTGTTGAGGACATGGCTCAACAAGTCAAAATAATCCAAGGAAAGATGAGAGCCGCGCAAGACCGGCAAAAGAGCTATGCCGACGTGAGACGGCAAGATTTGGAATTCCAAATAGGCGATAAGGTCATGTTAAAGGTATCACCGATGAAGGGTGTGATGCGCTTTGGCAAGCGGGGGAAATTAAGCCCACGGTACATAGGACCCTACGAGATCCTAGAAAGAGTGGGGAATCTTGCATACCGATTGGCATTACCGCCACAATTTGCTCGTGTCCACGACGTGTTCCACGTCTCGCAACTGAAGAAATACGTCCATGACCCGACCCACGTACTCCAACCGGAGGAAATTGAGCTGGACGATGACTTAAGCTATGAAGAAATTCCGGTGCGAATACTCGACAAGAAGGAGAGGGTAACAAGGAATAAGACCGTGAGGATGGTTAAGGTTTTTTGGTCTAACCACGAAGCCGAGACGGCAACGTGGGAGCTGGAAGCAGACATGAGGGAGCGTTACCCAACCCTATTCCAAGACAGTGCAACAACAGTTATGGGGACATAACTGTAATCTTAAGAGGGGGAGGATGTGACGACCCGAGTATTTCTGAATATTTTGTACGAATACTTTGTACCCCAAATAAACAAATTCAAATTGTTTTGAACTACGTAATGACTTGATCCCTTCACGGGGTACGTAGGCAACTCGGAAATTTCAATTCTGGGTTCAGTCAAATAATAACAAACAACGACACACAATAATACAATCGCTTAATCAAACAATTCCCGAACTCGCGAGAGGATGAAGTACAACTTCGAGGACGAAGTTGGTTCTTAAGGGGGGTAGACTGTAATACCCGTAAAATTTTAGAATATAAAAATAGGAATTAAGCCAATAGGAGAGAAGGTTTCGTTTCCGAGAACCCGTAGACGCGGAAATGCACGGAAGTCAAAGGACGACGAATTAGAACCCGACGGACCAAAACCGACGGTCTTAGGATTTCAAGCACGTAATCGAATTGAGACGGAATAAATTTATGATGAGAAGCATAATCCGGAAATGACCCGGAAAAAAATCGAGCGCGAAAACGGGGAAGGATAGAAGTCCGAAAGAGAGGAGAAAAAGACCCGACGGATCGGATCGGATCGCACGGACCCGCCCGGACCGCAGTCCAGGCGAGTCTCGCGCGCTGGCCGGGCGGGGTTTGGCTAAAAGGCGCGCCAACCCCGCGTGGCCCTACAGGTTTTGGCAACTTGCGCGTTTTCGGCGATTTCTTACCATAATTCGACCTCCCGACTTTGGAAAGCGGATTTTGGCCGAAGGGGGAAGCTCTTAGGCGACCTAGGGCAGCCTCTCCACCATTTTCATCAGTCACCATTCACTCCCAAACTCTCTCAACTCTCTCCAAAGCCAAAACACTTTCCGGCGATTTCCCGACGACTTTCCGATCACTTCCCGGCGACGAAAACCGACGGAGGAGGCGTTGAATACAAGATTCCTAGTGTCCTAATCTGTGGTAAGTCGTTCACAGATTTCTATTTAAGTTTTTGAACCCGAAAACGTGATCTAACATTGGATTTCTTCGTCCGGTTCGAAATCGTGGCCAAAGTCGGAAGCTTGACGTTGAGGAGATCCGTTCGTAGGATTTTGGACGAGCCAGCGACCTTAGGACGACTCAAACCTCTCTATCACTGTAAGTTGAGCCTTCCATATCAATACGGGTGATTTCGGGGCGTCCGGTATAGGCGTAATGTAACGAAACGTAAAAATCGAACTTAAAAACCCCATCTTGCGCAGTTTCTGTAATCAGCCTAAAACTCATATTTCGAGGATTCAATCCGAGAAACTCAAAACTAGACTTTTAATCCTAACACATAAATCTAGGTTGTGTAAAAATTTCAGCCATTTTCGTTAACGTTTGCTATTTTAAATCGCATCGAAAAGAAACTGTTTTGACAAAACGTGTGGAAATCTGCCTATGAACATGTTCGAACTTAGTGAATTTATTTCTATATTTTCTAGTCCGATTTGATCTTTACAATCTAAATGAAAGTTGTAGATAATCATGTCTAGTATGTGCATATTAAATTTCCGAAATTTTTAAGTCCATTTGATATGTTAAAACGTCAAAATTTTGAACTGTGTCATACCTGAGTTCGGACAGATTTCTGATTGCATTGTAAAATCGATTTTTGACATGTTTCCTCAACTTATTTCGAAAAAGTTAAAACACGAAAGTTGTTCGTTAGGGTGTTTTGCATAAAGTGTGAAGATTTCAGATTTTTCGGACTTAAAACGGATTTTTAAATTGAAAAGGCGCAAACTGTGACGCCAAGATACTTTTAAATCGAAGGATTTTGAAATTTCGAAACGAACGATCAAAGATTTGAAACACGATACATCTACACTTTTGAAAAACCCCGATACATTAAATCTAAACGATACATGAGATACTTGGTGGAGGGTGAGTGCTCTGCAGGGTGCCCCTCTAGCCTTTTCTCTTCGGGCCTATAAGGGACGAGAGAATTTGATGAAATATTACGCCAATCGGCGGGAGATACATGGCCTACTCTATCGGGTTGTCCGTATGGATTTCTCGAGGCTCCGGAGTGTTACTGGGTATGGCAGATACGGCTGCGGCCGCCGGATCACCGGCTATACAAGATACTTACGACACGGCTGCGGCCGCCGGATCACCGGCTATACAAAACACTGAGAAATGGTTATGTAACGGGGAAATAAAAGAATTAATGTTTTTAAGTATTTATTTATTTTTGCATGTCTTTAAATTATGCATTTAAATTATGTCTTTAAATTTCATGGCATGACTAAATTATTATTGTGGATTAGATGCATGTTTAATTACACAATTAAAATTATTATTTCCTTTAAATTTTGTGAATGCATGTTAGGAGTGAAATCTTAAATTATCTAATTAAATCCCTTTATTGCTATGTTAGGATCGACTTACTCAGTATTTTATATACTGATAAAATTGTTGTATTCTCTTTTTATTTCAGAGTACGGAGGTGATGCATAGCATGTGCATTGGGGATGGATTATTAAACATTGTTTATTTGCTTTTTACGATACTTGCATAACGGGCATGTAAACCCCGAGTTTTGGCCATGTCGGCCCATTTACATTTTTCCGCTGCAATATATATTTACTACTATATGTGTGGATGACACTTATTATTTTTACATAGATTCCGGACTTGTTTTAAATATTTTTGCAATACCTATAGCCTTGCATCTCTTTGGCAAGCTCGGGGAATCCGTGTCTTGCTAGAGAGATGTGGCGGTGACATTCCGGCCTGGGTTATCAAATCCGGGGTGTTACATCTACACCCTCCTTTTGTGTAAAACCTTTAGCCACTAATCGAGCCTTAAACCTTTGACCATCAATTTCCTTTTTAACTTTAAAAATCCATTTGCAATCAATGACAGATTTATTCTCAGCCCTAGGTACAAGTTCCCAAGTTTTATTCTTATGCAAGGATTCAATTTCATCTTTCATAGCATTAAGCCAATTTCCAGAATGTTTAGATTTCATAGCCTCATCAAAACTTTTAGGTTCATGATAGTTTAAATCTTCAGCAACGTGCATAACATAAGCATTAAAATCTGAATCTGAGAACCTAACAGGAGGTCTTACTGTTCTTCTAGTTCTATCCCTTGCAAGCAAATAATCATTCAAGTTATTTTCAGGTTCCTTTATCTGCTCATTAATGTGATCAGCTCCACCTAGTTCAATGTCATCATTTTGAGGTGCATGTTGATTAATTTCCAAATCATGATCATTAAAATGAACAGGCAGATTACTGGCAGCAGGCAAAGTCACAGATTCAGATTCAAATTCAGGCAAGTTATCACCAACAGGATGTTCAGATTCATTTCCATCATTTTCAGATTGCTCCACCTCAATTTCTAACTTACCAGATTCAGATTCAGAATTCTTACAAGGGAATTCAAATTCATTATACACAACATCTCTACTTATTATCAATTTAAAACCTGGAACACTTCTATCCCACAACCTATAGCCTTTAGTACCTTCAGGATAACCTAAAAAAATGCATTTTTTAGTCCTAGGTTCTAATTTATCAGTGTTTGTCAAAACATAAGCAGCACAACCAAACACTTTCAAATGATCATAATTCACAGGCTTTTGAAAGAACACATAATCAGGACACTTACCTTTAAGAGGCACATTTGGTGATTTATTTATTAAATTAACAGCAGTCATCAAAGCCTCACCCCAAAATCTCTTAGAAAGACCTGTTGGTGCTAAAAGACACCTAACCTTTTCTAAGATTGTCCTATTCATTCTTTCAATAACTCCATTTTGTTGTGGTGAATATGGAACTGTTTTATGTCTAATAATTCCAGATTGTTCACATAATTCATTAAACTGGTGGTTGCAAAATTCAAGGCCGTTATCAGTTCTCAATGTACCAATTTTCATATTAGTATGATTTTCAATCATGGTTTTCCAGTTTTTAAAATTTTCAAACACTTCAGATTTGTGTTCCATCAGAAAAACCCACACTTTCCTAGAAAAATCATCCATGATTGATAAGAAATACCTTTTACCACCTTGTGTAGGGGTGCTAGACGGACCCCACACATCCGCATGCAAATACTCCAAAATTCTAGAAGATTTAATCTCACAACTTCCAGAACTTTGAAAAGAAACCCTGTGATGTTTACCTGCCAAGCATCCTTCACAAAAATCAAGTTCAGAAACACAATCATTTTTAAAGGCACCTGAATCCTTTAAAATTTTTATTCCCTTGTTACTCATGTGTCCAAGTCTACTATGCCACAACATAGTAGAAATTTTCACATTCACATCAGTTTTAATTTCAGAAACTTCTTCAGATTCAATGGACAAGGCATGAGTTTCAGATTTTAAGGTTGTGCATACATATAAATCATGTTTCAAGACAGCCTTAAACAAAACCAATGATCCCTTTAAAATTTTTATTACCCCATTGCCCCATTTTCCCTCAAGACGTTTCTTTTCAAGGGCTGCAATTAACATTAAATTATAAGTTAACTCAGGAACATGCTTAACATCATCCAAACATAATTTAACACCATTTTCCAGATTTAAAATAATTCTTCCTATGCCAAGAACAGTACATCTGTTATCATTTGCAGTTAAAACATAATTATTGACTTCTTTATATGTATCAAACAATTTCCGATGAGGTGACATATGAATTGTACAACCTGAATCAAGTAACCAGACATATTCATGGACACCTCTTACTGCATTCACATCAGAAAAATAGTTTAAATCATGCACCATATAAAATTCATCAGATTTTTCATTTTCAGTCACATTATTCACCTCAGTTTTATCACTTGAATCAGTTTTATTGGCATTGTGATTATTATTATTTAAGTTTTTCTTGGGCAGCCTACAATTTTTAATAAAATGGCCAATTTTTCCACAGTTATAACATCTTTTATCATTTGATTCATTTCTCCCTTTAGAATTCGACCTATGGTGTGGTCTAGACTGACTTCTATGGGAAGAATTACTACGGCCTCTCTCATTTTGATTTTTATGATTATATCTTTTATTGGATCTGCCTCTAGTAAATAAAACCCTCTCTGAATTATTTTTTGATGTTTTATCATGCTGCCTCATATCCAATTCTTTGCTTTTTAAGCTCCTAATAACAATGTCCAGGGTTAATTCGTCTCTACCATATTTAATAGCAGACTTCACATCAGAAAACGAATCAGGAATAGCATTTAACAAAACAATAGGCACATAGTCATCTATGTGTTGATCACCAGTAGCTTTTATGTCTTGTACTAGTTTGTTAAATGCATCCAATCCTTCATCTAAGTCTTTAGATACATCAAGTTTAAATCTAAAGAACTTTTCAAGTAAAAACATCCTCGATGGCAGAGAAGATTCAGTATAAAGCACATTCAACTTATCCCAGATTTGTTTAGCAGTTTTGCAATCACTAACCTTCCTAAGAACAGAATCTGACAAACTCAACATTATAGAAGACATTGCTATTTCATCCATTTCTTTCTTTTTAGCATCCATGTCAGTTTGTTCATAGGATTCATCAATGGCTTTTGACACTTTCTGTTGAACTAAAACACATTTCATTTTAACTTTCCACAAGCCAAAAGCATTTTTTCCATTAAATGGAGCAACACTATATGATGAACTTGCCATTGTCGGTTTTAATTAAAAAAAAACAGAGTTTTCATTCAATTTAAAAACCAACAGATTTGCACCAACTGCTCACCAAACCACACACATTCAAAACAAGCAATTCCAATAACAAAAATAACTTGGATAACCACAGATCCAAGCAAGCAGACACACCAAAAACTTTGACAGAAACATAAATAGAGGGATTAAGCCAATTTACCGAGCCTGGGTGCATTGAACAACCCATGTACCTACCTTGGAGCTCTGATACCACTGTTATACAAATGAGCTCTTCTAAACACAACCCGTTCAGAAGCAGCCCTTTAGCTCCAGCAACAGCAGAAGCAACGCCAAGCTTCTTCAAAGCAGCAACAATCTTCACTTCGGAATAGCAGCAGCGGACAGTCCTCCTTTTAGCTTTAATATTCTGCTACAAACCTGAAAACATACACAGACAAGAGAAACAATAGACAAGAAATATATGGTTAGGAATGTAGGGCTCAGAATGCCCAAATATGGTACCCAAACCAAGAGCAACCGATTGGACAAAAGGGGCAAGAAGATGACTGCTCCAATCCACCCAATATCCAAACAACGACAGCCAACACACCCTCTATTTCCTCACTCGGCTATACTCTCTATTTCTCAATCCCAAACCAAACCCGTAGCCCTGTCGAACAGCCTCTGTCCAACAACCTGGAATAACTCTAAGATTCCTACAACAACAAGGGCACACAACTCTCAAAATCACTCAACCTAAGGGAGTAAGAAGACAGAAGTATCTAGAGAGTTGAACACAGGGAGAGAATATGAATCTGGAAGAACCGAGAGAAAGAGGCGCTGCTTGCTTCAAAAAAATCCCCTAATCTGATGAACAGTAGACTACTTATAGGCAGAGATAGAAAACCTAGGGTTAGGGATGAGCCTCAGGTTTATTCATCATGGGCCGAGGAATGTGGGCTGCACAATAGTTTGGTAGGATTAGAAAGGGCCACTCCAACTAGACCTGTCAAAACGGGCTTAGCCCGTTGGGCCGGCCCGCCCCGCAAGATAAAAATGCGGGGCGGGCTCTACTTTTAGAGGCCCGTTTAAATGCGGGCCTTACGGGCCCAACCCGCGGCGGGGCGGGCTTTTGCGGGTTAGGCCCGCGGCGGGGCGGGCCTACCCGCGGGCTTTCAGTTTTTTTTTTTTTTTGTTTTTTTTTACATTGTGCATCCATTGAATTTATTATTCTTTAGTATGAATGTTTAGCATAATGTCATCAAACATTTAAATTATTGAATTGATTGCATATTGAATTATATGTCTCTTCTAATATTTCCATGTTCATTTAATTTATGAGTATCAAGTTTTTAAGTTTTGAATTCCTTATTATTCTATTTATTAAAAATTATGTGTGCAGACAAATATTTATTTTGTAAAATATAAATTAATAAATTATGTCCATACAATCTTACCTAATAAAATACTAAATTTAGTGAATTATGTCCAGACAATCTTACCTAATAAAATATAGAATTAATGAATTATGCTCAGACAGTCTTACCTAATACAACTCTATCAAAGACTTCATCTGTGAGACCTAAAATTTTAATCAATTCAATCATTAATTGTAAAACTTTTGTCACACATATTATATTTTGCAAAATATTATATACTCCTTTAGTATTAAAAATTGAATAATCATAAATTCTTTTAAATAATTATTCAACAAACCCACATAAAAGTAAATAGTGCCAATAAATACACACTTACTTATTTATAATCATAAATACTAATTATAAATCTCTTTATTTTATTTTTAATATATAAATTAAAAAATATATCCAAATTTTATTTTTTTTACAAATAAATAAATAATACTATTATTTAAATAAAAAACCCGTGGGCCGACCTGCATAACCCGCGGCCCGTATGTGGGGCGGGTCGGGCCTAGATATTTTGAGCCCGCCCCAATTAGGCCCGCCCCGTTCAAGCCCGCAAAAAATGCGGGGCCCGCGCGGGCCGGCCCGTGTCGCCCCACGGGCCCGTTTCGACACCTCTAACTCCGACGGTTTAATTGTAAAATTGAGGTAGATTGGATTAAGGTTTTGAATTAGTATTTTTAATAGTATAAGAAGTGGCTATGAAATAAATGGAATTTCTGATGTGAATAAGTAGGAAAAACGAAAAGTATGAGGTGGAGGAGGGGAGCAATCGACATTATTCAAATTGGTGGAGAATATGTAGTATGTGTGGGTGTGTGTGGATTATGTGTGGATTATTAACTGGCAATTGGCGAAGGTGGGCCCACAATCCATGCAGGCAAGTGGGGCCTATTGCTCTCTACGCGGGGGCCGGAGACGGCGACGCGTCTGTGTGGGGCCCAACAGAACTGAATCGACACCTAAACGTGAACGCTCGAACCTCCGTCTATACTATTCTTTGCGCGCCGCACTCTCCAACTGCCATTTTTATTTTTATACTATTATTTTTTCTTATTATAAAAAAATCTTATGTTTCAGCTTAACACGGGATTTAATTTGTTATTGGATGTCCGTTAATTAATTTAAGCGGTAATAAGGTTGTAGCTCATTAGTAGTAAGTTTCAGGATTTTACTATTTTAGTCAAATCCATTAAATTATGTATTGGCATGAATTCAATTAATTTTATACTAAGTAAAGTATATATATCTACAATTATCAAATAAAATAGTAGTAATAGATAATCTCATCGGTATAGAACTATAGATATTCACCATCAATCGACTTAGTGCATCGCACGCCTCCGATCCATGCAGCCACACCTCAATTTCCATAATATGTACCATAAAATACTCTTTGGCCTCATGATGTCAAGAAACATAAATTAAATATTTTTGGGATAATTTATTTGTTTATTTTGTATATAATTGTGTTGAAATGATCAAACACTTACTTTCTAGAGCAATCAAATGAATTATATTTGTATTAAGGGACAAAACTAGGACTACTTTTAGGGAGAGACAGTTCCACGAAAATCCAAATGAATTATATTCATATTAAGGGACAAAATTAGGATTATTCTTAAGGAGAGAGAGTTCCACTAAAAATATTTGTCACGATAAAAGAGATGATCAATTTCCACTGAAAAATTAATTTATCACCCAAAATAAAAAGGTTAGTTCCGAAAAAATAAAAAAATGAAATTATCATGAAATATCAATATCAAGATTTAGTTGGTTGTGATTGTTTTTTCTTTTTTCTTTCATTTTCTATCTTTGCTCGCCTTCTTAGCTGTGTTACCCAAAAAAAGATTTAGCGGATGATTGAAGGATGAGTGCGGACGTGAATATGCTCTCGGCGGTTCCCGAATTCCGTCCACTAGACTCTTGTGTTTTTGCCGGCGGGACAAAACCATCTTTTCGTGATATGGTCTTAGAAGGGAAATCGGCGGCTCCAACGTCTCTTCTGGTTCATCCAGACAAGGAAAACTTAGTGGTATTGGACTTCATTGATGGTGACCGGCTAAAGCCGCGAATTACAGTTAATACGCAAGCCATGACCTCCATGTGCAAGCCCTGGGAAGATGCACTTATTCTGTTGGTTCTGGGGAAGAAGGTCGGGTATATGGCGATGAAGGAAAGGCTTGGACACATTTGGAAACTCAAGGGCAACCTGGTATTAAGGGAGTTAGATGCTGGGTATTTTCTTGTGAAATTCGATCAACCTGAAGATCGGGTTAAGGTTTTGAACAATGGTCCCTGGTTGCTCTTTGACAGCTACCTCTTGATCTCACCATGGTGGGCGGGGTTTGTTGCTGCCCCTGAAATGCCAAAAAAAAAACGGTGGTGTGGGCTCGCTTTCCAGGCTTATGTATCGAATACTTTGATGAGTTTATGTTAACACAGATGGCTCGGGCATTGGGAACTCCGGTTAGAGTGAATGATAAGTCCCGCGATGTTGAACGGAGTCAGTATGCGCGTGTGTGCGTTGAGATTGATTGGGAACTGCCACTCGTTTCCAGTATTCTGATTGGGATAAGTGGCATAAGGTGGCGTACGAAGGTCTTCATCTGCTTTGTACTTGCTGCAAGAAATATGGCCATGGGAGTGATCGGTGTCCTTCGAGGGAGCAACACCCTCCTCGCGATGGCCAGGAGGGCCCAGTCGAAGGGGAACGTCAGGTCCCGATTACTGACGGCCTGTCGGACGCTCCGGCGGCAGGGGCAGTTATGCCGGGGGAGTTACAAGGGCAACGTGCAGGTGAAGTGCCATCATCATGATTGGATGTCGGTTCTCCAACGGTTCCCGAGCAGCCTGCAGGTGATGAATGGATCAAGGTGGAAAGGAAAAAGCCCAGTGGGCCGCGGAAAAATACAGAAGTGGCTAAGGTGGCTCCAGCAAGGAAAGTAGAGGCTGTGAGGCCTAAGCCCATTAAGCCAGTTGGGCCCCAAGTACCTCGGCCCAATAAATCCCGTGGACAACGGGTTGGTAAAGCCCCAACTGTGAGCCCCCTTCAATCCAACGATGGGTACTCTGGCCAGACGAAACGAGCGAGACCGTCTCCTGCGACGGATGATGGGACTTCATCGGAAGCAGGTGCGCGGCGGAATGTCTCAGTGGAGTCTTCTTCTGCGCCGACGGGCAAGCCTCCGGATGAGGGGGTGCCGATGCAATGCTAGGTTGGTTCTCTTCCCCCCTTCTATTTGTTTATTGATGGAATTTCGCAACTTTAAAATTCTATCTTGGAATGTGGGGGGTATGATTGCTCGTCCGACCAGATGTGCGGTGAAGGATGTAATTTGGCAATTTCAGCCAGATATGATTATAATTATGGAACCTCAATCCCTTTTTAATCGTTCAGAGTTGTTCTTTTTCCAATCTAGTTTTGTCCCGGTGTGTCTTCAAGAGGCCTCGGGTCGGTCTGGAGGGACCTGGATACTAGCTAAGGTTGGAAGTCCTTATCAAGCACAGATAATTGATGAGACTAGTCGATTACTCACTCTTAAAGTCTCCCGTGGCTCTGCTTCTTGGTGCTTATCTGCTATTTATGCTTCTCCACGGTATGTGGAACGAAGGTTGAATTAGAAGTTGTTCGGACTTTGGCTACTCGTGTTGAGGGGTCCTGGGTGGTGCTGAGGGACTGGAATCAAATTTTGGGGGAATCTGAAGTGCAGGGTGGCCTTTTTAACCTGACCAGGGCGGGGGAATAGGCGATTTATTCTATGATTGTGGGTTGGTGAATATTAACACGCAAGGAGGCAAATTTACGTGGTCTAGGCCTTTAGGTGAAGCTCGCCGCATTCATAAGACCTTGGACCGGGCAATGGGTAACCTCGGATGGATTTCTCAGTTCCCGACGGGGCATGTGCAGATTTTACCTCATGTGAGATCGGATCACTCTCCACTTCTATTAAGGTGTTTTAAGGATTCTATGCCGCATTATTCACCGCCGTTTCGGTAGGATGCGTCTTTGAATTTGGTGGCCGGATATAGGGAGCTAGTGGCGGAGACTTGGGCTAGCTCCTCGGGGGCTTTCACTGATAGGCTTCGGCAAGTGCAGGAGGTCTCGATAGATTTTAAGCGGACAAATGGGAGAAATTTCAAATGGCGCAAGGTCAAATTACTTAAACGCTTAGAAGGGATTGCCAAGGCCCTTGAACAGACAGACTCGATTCGATTATATTTATTGGAGATGGAGCTTAAAGCGGAGTACGAGTCTATCCTAGCTCAGGAGGAAGTATTTTGGTATCAGAGATCGAGGGAGAAGTGGGTTAGATGTGGTGATCGGAACACATCGTATTTCCATGCTAGGAAAAAATGCAAGCATCACCGAGAGAGGATTCATGGACTTTTTCTTCAATCTGGAGACTGGTGCGAAGATGATTCCACGCTGAGAGCCCATGCCATGATGTTCTGGAAAGATCTCTATGCAGGGCCAACTATGCAGAGTCTTCAGGGGCATGTGGAAGAGAGGGTTGCACCACCCCTACCACCACTGCGGAGGGCAGTGGCTGAGCTGACCAGGGGACTGGATGAGGTGGTCTCGGATATGGAGATTCATGAGGTTGTTAAGGGAATGTCAAGTTATTCCTCTTCGGGGCCGGATGGTTTTCCGGCGGTTTTCTATAAGCAGCATTGGTACTATTAGTGAGTCAGTGATTAATTTTATTAAACAAGCCTTTGATAATCGGTCTCTTCCACCACAGGTCACTAAGGCAAATATTTGTCTAATTCCGAAGGTCGAGCAGACATTATATTTCTCTCATTTCCGCCCAATCACGTTATGTAACGTGATCTATAAGATATGTACAAAGGTGATTGCTAACCGCATCCGCCCTTGTCTCCAAGAATGTATATCTCCACAGCAGTCGGCTTTCTTCCCGGGGCGAGGCACGGTGGATAATGCTGTTACTCTTCAAGAGTTGTTGGGTTATGTTTCAGGCAGACGGTCTCGTATTAAGGCTGTCATTCTCAAAGTTGACATAGCCAAGGCGTATGATAATGTTTTATAGGATTTCCTAGAACTGTCTGCGGGAAATTGGGTTACCTGACTCACTTATTGAGTTGATTATGTTTTGTGTTACTTCTCCCACTTACTCCCTGTTATGGAATGGACAGACACTACCGAAATTTAGGCCAGGGAAGGGGCTGCGACAGGGAGACCCGATGTCCCCTCATCTTTTCTTGTTGGTCATGGAGAAATTGTCAATGCTCATTCAGTCGTTCGTGGATGGTGGTGCTTGGGTGCCTATTCGGTTGCCGGGGTCTGATGTGGGGATTTCTCATCTTGGTTTTGCTGATGACTTATTATTATGCTCTGCCATGGATTACACTAGTATCCAGTCTATATCTACTTCATTGAGTAACTTTGCTAAAGTCTAAGGGATGGTTTTAAATGCCCAGAAATCTGATGTCTTCATCTCTCCAGCTGTCTCGGCCTCGGATAGACAGTGGGTTGTATCGACTCTTGGGATTTCGGAGATGGAGCGGTTTGACACTTATTTGGGGTTCCCAATGATTCAGGGACGTATGAGGTGTTCTAATTATGCTTTCCTCCTTGAAAAGATGGATACGCGGCTTGAGGGATGGGCGACCAAGCTCCTAAATAAAGCTGGCCGGCTAACGCTCTGTCGCGTGGTGCTAGCGACGATTCCTACTTATTTTATGCAGATTCACTGGCTCCCTGAGGCGGTATGCACGACCATTGATCGGAAATTAACCGATTCTTATAGAAGGGCAGCGGTGGTAAAGGACTGCACTTAGTTAGTTGGTTGAAGGTGACTCAACCGCGGGAGGAAGGTGGCCTCGGTCTCCGTCGGGCAAGGTTTATGAATGTGGCTCTTCTTGGGAAGCTTTTGTGGGCTATCTTGCACAGCCGGGAGAAGACTTGGGTTCGGTTGGTACTGGGTAATAGGCAGCCGGCCGAGCTTTTCCACTATATCCCCTCAATCTCGAGGTCTAAGCTTACTAGCCTTTTCCACTATATCCCCTCTAACTCGAGGTCTAAGGGAGGCTTCCAGTTACTCCTAGGGGATGGGAATGCTTCCTTGTGGTCTTCGCGCTGGTGGAAAAAACTGTCACCTTGGGACACAAGTCCCATACATTGCCATGCAGGATTTAAATTTGAAGGTTAAAGATGTGGTAGATGGAGGGTTGTGGGATTGGTCCATGCTATTTACTCCTATGTCGCCTGCCTTGTTGGAGGAATTGAATAGTAAGCCTCCCCCCCCCCCCCCCCGCACCCCACGGCAGCCGACTCATGGATCTGGACAGAGTCTTCAACGGGGGAGTATACGGTTAAGTCTGTATATCGCTTCCTCCTAGGGCTGACGGTGCCTGCTGATGGGTGGCGGTGGCTATGGAAGTCGAGTATTCCGGAAAAATTCTCCTTTCTTTTGTGGTTGATCAGCAAGGCATCCTTGCCTGTAAATGCTCTCAGGTTTCGGCGTGGAGTGGCATCATCCCCCTTGTGTGTTCTCCGTGGGGATGCTGAGGAAACATGGTCGCATTGTCTATTTTATTGTCCTTGGGTATGTTTTGTTTGGCAGACGATTTAGGTGGATCTCCCACCGGATTGTGGCTCAATTCCCAAGGATTTCATTCGGGCTTTCTTGAATGGTATGGTGCAGTCGTATGGATCATTGTTCCTAGCAGCCCTTTGGTCGGTTTAGGTGGAAAGGAATAATAGAGTCTTTTGTGGGATCTCCAAGTCTGGTTGGCAGTTGAAAAGAGACATTCTTTTTCTGGCCTTGGAGCTTGAGAAGGCTTGTCCGCCCCCTCTTTCCCCTCGGTCTGAAGTTCGACTTGTCCACTGGAACATACAACAGGGGTTTGATGTCATACTTCATGTTGATGGCAGCTCGACGGGCAATCCGGGAAGAGCGGGATATGGTTCGTAGTGAGGATGGCCAGTGGCTAGGAGGTGCGTGTGGGTACCTTGGTGAGGCCACAAACACCTTTGCTGAGTTGGCAGCATTAGCTAAGAGCCTTGGGTTTGTGCGAAATATGGGAGCTACAAGGGTATGTGTCTATTCAAACTCCAAAGCAGCCATCCATTTACTGGAAACGGCGAGGATTTTTCACCCACTGGCGGCCCTGGTAGGGCAGGTTAAAGAGGAGAGGAGCAAGTTCCAGGAGTGTGCTATTTTTCATGTCCTCAGGGAAGGTAATCAGGTAGCAGACCGGCTTGCGAAACATGGTGCCTCGATTGAGGACTAGGGGTGATTAACGAGTAGAGCTACTCGAACTCGACTCGGGACTCGGCTCGGAAAAAACTCGACTCGTACTCGAAAAATTCGAGTCGAGTCGAGTATTTAATCGAGTATCGAGCTCGAGCTCGAGTACAAGGTTACGATACTCGTCGAGTATCGAGTACTCGTCGAGTATCGAGTCGAGTACCGAGTCGAGTCGAGTACTTGACTCATTTTTTTTAAAATTTTTTTAATTTTTTTATATATTTTATATTTTTAATACTCCTTCTACTTTTATTTATTGCCCACTTTCATTTTGATCCATTAATAAATTCATATTTAAATTTAAAAATAAAATATAATAATTCTGCTTTGGGAGAGGCAACCCTTCACTGCCCACCAGATCCTCGAGGGATTAGTATTCGGCTCAATGTGGCTTGAGGATACACGGTACACGCCAAAAATAAAATATAATTAATTAAAATAATTATTTAAATATAAAATAATAGAAAAATAAAATGAATAAATTTAAAATAGATTAATAATATAATTATTGTTATAAAATTATAAAATAAATTTAAAATAACATAAGTTCTTAATATAATAAATTTATTTAGAAATTTAAAAAATAAATTTTAATATTGAAATATCTTATAAAGAATAAACTAAATTCATTAATTAAATAATAGAAAAATTAAAAATAAATAAAAAAAGAAAATTTACTTTACCAATTAATAAAATTATACAATTAAATTAACAAAATAAAATAGAGAAATTCAATGAACTGAAAAAATAAAATTAAAATTAATTTAATAAATAATTAGATAAAAATAAATAAATAAATGATGTTAAAATATGATATTATAATATAAATTGATATACAATTAAATAACATTGTATCTCATGTTGTGACTTGTGAATTACACAATTCGTTATCGAGTTCATCAAATTCATTCATGTTGTACATTTGAGCACCAATAGATCATATTCAGCTAAGAATACACACTCTAGATGGAGTAGTGATGTTGTGGGATGAGCCTGGAGCAACGACAATCCCACGATAATACCGCACACGCTTTAATATTTTAATGTAATTAAATGTCTTACACAAATATTGGAGTTACTTATAAATGTGACACATTTCTACTAACATTTACTATTACATTTGACAAATATATCGAAATCTGCACTATATAATCAAACTAATGCACTGAATATATAATGAATATGTATTGGCATATACTGTAACTGAGGTCAAATGCATCCAACTTCCAAGTCTTATACGTATTTAAGTTTGCGATGTTCCAATTTGACCAGGGTATAATATTAACCGGAAAACATCAAAAAAAGCACACAGATAGATAAAATCATTATTCCAATATAAGAGACATGTGGTTACACAAAACCTAGCTCAAATGTTGGTATTGTAAGGTGATAAGTGATACCCGAATATTATTCATTACCCAATTCACTAACTAATTCAATAAATTCACTTATTTTATACATTTAGGTACTAATAAATCCTATTTGGCTAATACATACCCACTCTAAATGGAGTAGTGATGTTGTGGGATGAACCCGGAGCAACGGCAACCCTAAGACACGCTTTAATACTTGACTGTAATAAAATGCCTTATATAAGTATTGAAGATACTTTTAAATATGATGAACTTGTATTTATATGTACTGTAATATTTACGAAATGTATCGTATTGAGTGCCAAATGAAAAAAAAATGAAAAATGAAAGATGTTTTGCGACCAAAATTTTGGTCGCTAATTCGGTCTCGAGATTAGCGACCAAACCAATTCGATCCTGTTTCAGTCCCTAATTAGCTATTGAATAATTTTGGTCGCAAATTCGGTCGCTAACTAGCTACTAAATGGTTTCGGTCGCAAATTCGGTCGCTAACTAGCTAATGAACGGTTTTGGTCGCAAATTCCGGTCGCTACACTGAAATTTTTTTGTAGTGTAAATTTTACAATAACTAGTCAAATATTTATATATCAAATTGAATCAAGTTTTTATGTCATAGTTCCAAAATTTAAAATCAACAAAAAGAAAATCAAGCTTGAACTACTCGGGCTCGAGCTCGAACTCGATGGTACTTGAGCTCGAGCTCGAGGAAATGTAAAAGAAAAAAAAAAAGAGTTCGAGCTACTCGAGCTCGAGCTCGAACACGATGATACTCGAGTTCGAGCTCGAGTGATGCTACTCGACTCGAGCTCGAGTAGCTCAAAAAGCTGTCAAGTCAAGCTCGAGTATCCCACTACTCGAGCTCGACTCGACTCGATATTCACCCCTATTGAGGACTTCTACACTGTGTGTGCCTTCCCACCTGATTTTGTTACGAGGGAAGTGGTGGCGGATGCATCCGTTATCTGGTTCCTGAGGATCTAGTATTATTTGTCGTTTGTTTTAAAGTTTCCTTTTTTTCTTTTGTTGTTTATTTTTTCCTTATTTTCTGGCTTCGGCTAAGCCAAAAAAAATATCAAGATTTATAGTACCAAAAAACCGCACATTCCAATTGGTGTTCCTAGTTTTTTTTTCCCTGGCTTGGACAGCCTATACTAGAAAGGGGTGGCGATAGTTCATGACAAACAAATTACAAAAAGACAAAGAAAATAAATAGGAACGGATTGGAAATCGAACCCAACTTAAATATTGAGAGTTAAGAAATTTGACCATTAAGCTTTATTTAACCTACTCAAATATACCCAACGGTAAACATTTATTTATTATTTTACCTTTAAGTAATCAGTCACAATTAATGCAAATATATGTTTCAAATTATCGCATCATGCATGTACAGTAGTGTCACCAAACTGCAATATAACTGTCTCGTATGTAATTATCTCGAGCTAGTTGTATTTGTTTCCCTCCTGTTTGTTCTTATTATATGATAGGCAATAATCTATATATATATTAAAGCATTAGTGAACAACCCATCCTATATTTAATGTGGTGTCTTCATTTCAAATTTCTAATTTTTATATATTTGTGCATTTTAAAATGTGAAGTATTAATTTTAGATTTTCGTATTTATTTATTTATTCATTATATATTTTCAATTTTTGAAATATATTATATTTCCTATTTATATGGAATTCCCACAATATTTACATTTAAAAAGATTTGAAAATTTGCATATTTTATTTATCTATATTATTTTGCATTTTTTATTTACTAATTTTAGATTTTCACATTTATATATTTATTCTTCGTGTATAAAATCTATCATTTACTTATAAATTCTCACTCTATCATCCTATCGTGTCACATGTATTCACTTTTAAAAGATTTGAAAGATAAAATTTGAAATTTTGCATATTTTATTTTATCTATTTTGAATTTTATTATTTTGATTTATTTTTTATCTATTTTAGAGTTTATTATTATGCATTTTTATTTTAAATTTTATTGATGCATTTATTATTTATTTATAGATTTTCAAGTTTTACACCATAGGATTATTATAATATGAATATCCATTTTCAGTTTTTACACCATAGGATTATTATGACGAGGTTTAACACTAGCAACTAAGAATTATGTCGCGTTTATGTTCCAATATGGTGATCATATTTTAATGCCGGTAATTTTGTGTAGGTTTGGTCTCACATTTGGTTATATTTTTCTGAGTGTGGTAAATGATGTAATCAAAATGTACATTGCATATCGTATTTATTTATTTATGTTAAAAATATATTAATGTGTATATGGAAATAACAATTTTTAGTTTTTAAAGATATTTAGTTTCCAATTTATATGGAGTTACCACAATTTTCAATTTTTTAAAAATTTAAATTTCAAATTTATATGAAATTCGCAGTGTATATATGGAATTTATATATTTTTAATTTGAAGAAGGAAAATTTAATTTTTTAATCTATTTCTTAAGAAATACTCCCTCTGTTTTTTAATAAGTGTAATACTAGAAAATGACATGGGATTTAAGGTAAGTTAATAAATTGATTTAGTTGAAAAATTACAATAACTAAATAAATAAAATAAGATAATTCACATTTGACTTTATTCATTTTTGAGTTTTATTTTAATGAATATCAAAAAATTATTAATTTAAGTATAACTAATATATAAATTATTAACCTTCAAAACATTCCAAATATGGTAATGTAACACTTATTTCCAAATACCCAAAAAGGAAAGTGTAAATGTAATGACCCGATTTAATTAATTGAACTGTTTAAATAATCTGGTATTTGGTTATTTTACATTTCAGTCTGGTTGGGGTCGATTTGATGTATTTGAGATTTAAGTGGGGGAATAAGTGAGTTCAACTCACTAGATAATAAGAGTCAAGTGCTCAAATGGGTGCAATGTGGTCAAGACAAGTGGTGTAACCCTTTTAACCCACATTCCGACCCGACCCGAGACCCATGACCCGACCCGGGTTCCCTTGGAGTGTTAAAAATCAGATTTGGGGTTGGAAGACCCATTTCTTCCTCCTTCCCCTTCCCATTCCCGTCACTCTCTCTCGGTGAAGATAGGGTTCTTCATTTTGGTGAGAAATTGGTGTTTTCTTCCTCAAATCGGTTGGGGGATTGGTATTTATACCTTTGGTAAGTATTTTTCTAGCTTCTACACTTGATTTTGAGGATGTTTGAGTGGGTTTTGGAGTGATGGAAGTTGGTGACGGGAATTCAATTTTTGGGATGAATCTTTGTAGATCGGTTTGTGGGGAAGCTTGAATCCTTGTTTAAGGGTTCCAAATCAGTTTTGGGAGCTAAGGTAATGCTTTTGGTTGAGTAATTTCAGTTTTTGAGCTTCCAATGGTTTCATGTTGAAGAACTCATGTTCTTGGATGAATTTTTGATGTTTGGAGCTTGATTCTTGCAATATAGGCTTGGAATTGTAGATTGGAAGCTTGGAGGTTGAGGAGAGGAGCTTGGAGACTCGTCTACATCCAAGGCAAGGGATTATATTGCTTAAATTACGTGTTTGGGGGGTATTTGGGGGTCGGATTCCGGCGAAATCGCCGGAAAACCGATTGGAAAATCGGAGAAGACGATGAACAGTAACTCCTACAGTAACTGCTACAGTACTGCTACAGTAACTGTACAGTAGTTACCGCGGTAACTCGCGTAGTTACCGCAGTAATTCGCCACAGTAATTACCACGGTAATTTGAACAGTAATTACCACGGTAATTTGAACAGTAATTACCACAGTAACTTGTACAGTAGTTACCACAGTAACTCGCTACAGTAGTTACCGCAGTAACTCGCTACAGTAGTTACCGCAGTAACTTGCTACAGTAATTGCTACAGTAATCGCTACAGTACTGGGCTGCGTATATCACGCGTTTTACGCGCGCGGGTGCGCCGTGAGCGCATGAAGGCCCTGTTTGGCCCCTTTTTGTGCGATTTTGATTATATAATGATGTTTTCTCTGCTCCAATTATTGTTATGGCCTCCCCAAATGTTATTGGTAAACCGTGGATTAATCAATTGGCCCGTGTGGGTTGTTGAATTGCTTAGGGGAAACTGTTGAATTATGATATCATTATGTATATGTGGATTATTGGTTGTTATTCCTGTTGGCCCTTTTGGGCTGGTTATTATAATGCATGGTATTGCATTATGGATGGATGGACATATTGAAAATGTCTGATCGGGCAGCCTTTACCGGTGTTGTTGAGTCCCGATGGCCCTGCGGGGGTGATTATTAGGCTGTGATGCCTGTGATTTGGCTGCGATGCCTGTGATTTGGCTGTTATGCCTGTGATTGGGCTGTGATGCCTGTGGTCCCTGCGGGGATGGTGTATGTTACCCTGTAACGGGTTGGAGTTGATGATATCCTCACCCGTGGGTTCATACCGCCCGGGTTTAGGTTGCCGGCTAGGCATATTCATTGCACTTGCATGTAGGGTAGATAGGTGTATGTTAGGCCATGCATCACTTGCATAAATTGTATGATTGTGGTTGAAGCACCGGTATGGGACGGTGTGATGTTTTATCTGCTTTATCTATATTATGCTCTGTTAATTATATTATTATTATTATTATTATTTATTATCATCATGAGATATGATGATGTTTTCCCTTACTCCCCGGCACGTAGCCTTGCTCAGTATGTTGTACTGACCCTCTTTGCTTTTGTCTGTTTTATAGATCCTGCTGGAGGCGCTGGAGCATGACTGGGTTTGGGGTTATGAGAGATCACATAGATAGGACATTTCTGTTATTATTATTTATATGTCATTATGTGATACTCTGTTGACTGCTTTTGCTTGATATATACTTGACTAGTTGAGGTCTGTGAAGCTAGGATTTATTTCATATCGGCCTGTGGCCTTGTTTGAGTATGTGATTTACTGCTTTGGGCCGGTAGCTCCCTTTGATGTATTGACAGGTTGCCTGATCATGATCTGAGAGGCTTGTAGCCTGTTACTCTGACAGAGTTTGCTTTATGCAGTTGTTCTGTGGTAATTGTTTATGTGCCTATGTGTTTTATTTGTTTTAGCTTCCGCATTAAACCGGATTAATCAGATGATCACTTTAGGTTTACCCAGTGTTGTACTAGCTATTTTAAATTAGCTGGCCACTAGTTTAGGATAGTTAGTACAGCGGTAACGCTTGCGAAAATCAGGTTTGAATTTTCGGGGCGTTACAGAGTGGTATCAGAGCCTGTGTGCTCTTTTATCTTATTAAAATTTGTGTAGATATAGGCGGGTGAGATGTGTGTGGGATACATATAGTATAGATTTGCATTCTTATTCTTATTTTTGTTGAGATTTGCGCATACCAGGTTGAGCCACAGTTGGGGAACTGTGGAAAGACAATGGTACTCCATTCAGGATCCTTGTGACTTCACAGTCATTGGGGACTGCGAATTCATTATTATGTATTTATTTAATTGTTATGTTCTTTATTATGCCATCAGTTATTTGGGATATATGGAATGTTGGTGATTTCTGCTGACATGATTGTTCATGTTGTGTCTGTTTTTTTTTATATCAGAATGGTTCCTTATCGTGCTAGAGGTGCTGGGCGACGGGGAAGGCCCCGCAGAAACCAGGGCCCACCCGTTGGAGATAGAGTTGGGGACTTTGCACCCGAAGAGATGGGAAATATGGTTCCACCTGATGGGGTTGAACAGGGGAACTACGGACTACCACCTCCTCCTCCACCACCTGCACCGGAAGTACCACCTGTTGCTCAGGTGCCCCTCGGGAATCCACCAGTAGGAGGTGCAGCTGTCTTCAATCCAATTGAGTTCGCCCGGCAGCTGGCACAGTTCTTCCAGATGTTACCACAGCCTGTCGTGCAGCCTGCTCCTGCACCTGTTCCAGTCCATGTGGACTATGTGGACCTATCCACAAAGCACCGTTCACCAAAGTTTGCAGGGGGTGCCAGTCCTTCTGATCTGGAGAACTGGAAGTATCAGTTGGGTCGGGTTCTTATTAGTATCAACTGTCCTGAGGACCAGAAGGTTTATGTAGCTTCCCACTATCTAGAAGGGGAAGCACTGCATTGGTGGAGGACCCGCGAGCACGACCTACTCGCTCGACCCGGGTTCAACTGGGAACAGTTTACAGAGGCTCTTAGTTCCCATTTCTATCCACCACATGTCTTGGAGGCGAAGAAAATGGAATTTCTGGGTTTAAGACAGACAGAAAGTATGAGCGTTACCGCTTATCACAAGAAGTTTGTGGAGCTTATGAGGTATGCTCCGGAAGTTATGCCCACTGGTAAGGACGAGGTTCGTCGTTTCATTTCGGGTCTTCGGGCAGGAATTAAGTCCTCTTTCGGCTATCGAGGTTATGATACATTGTCTGAGGCATTCGATCAGGCCCTATATGTGGAGGAGAGCCGGTCTGAAGAACGCCAGCAGTGGCAAAGTAAAAAGAGGCATAGGGAGCAGGGTCGTGAGGGGCATAGAGGCGGTGATCCGAGAGGCCAGCCTGCTGTTAGGGGCCGCCGTGATGGTGGCCGTGCTGATGTAGCCAGGGGTGGTGGTCGTGCACCGCTACCTGTTCGTGAGGTTGGACCTGACGGGCGACTTGTGTATCGTTGCTGGACTTGCAATGAGGTGGGTCATCGCCGAGCGGATTGCCCGCGAGCTGGCAGGGGTAGACCGGTTCGGGCTGACCGAGGTGGCAGACTGAACGTCTTGGATCGTGCGGAGGCAGATCGTCGGGATGATGTTCTTGCAGGTGTGTTTTAAATTCCTGCAGTTTTCTATTTTCTTTTCGTTGTGCTATGTCTTTGTAAACTTTGTACCCCGTTTAGGTACTATTACTGTTGCGAATCATTCTGCCTTTGTATTGTTTGATTCGGGAGCCTCGTGTTCGTTCGTGGCTTTGCGATTTGTGCGGGAGCACGGAGTAGGACCGTTGGTGCCCTACCAGATGCCTGTTTCCTTGCCTTCGGGCGATATCATCCGTAGTGATCATATATGGCGAGATGCGGTATTGAGCATCGAGGGCCGTGAGTTCAAAGCCGACTTGGTTGTATTTAGCCTGGCTGACTTTGATGTAATTTTGGGCATGGATTGGCTGACTCACCATCGTGCTGTTATCGATTGTGGTATTCCACGTATTTCCTTTCGAGATCCTCTCGGTAAGTATGTCTCTTACCGACCTTCTTTGATTCCACCTGCTATTAGTGTGGTTTCGGTTGCTGCGTTGTGTGATTTGATGCGCAGGGGTTGTTCTCTTTCCCTGTGGCAAATGAGGGATCTTCGAGTAGAGGTTCCTGCTGATTCGAGTGTCCCTGTTGTCTCTGAGTTCGGGGATGTGTTTCCCGATGAAATTCCTGGTCTCCCACCTGCTCGGGAGATTGATTTTACTATCGAGCTGATGCCTGATGCAGCTCCTATTTCTAAGGCTCCTTACCGAATGGCTCCTGCTGAATTGAAGGAGTTGAAGGATCAGTTGAATGAGCTTACTAGTAAGGGGTATATCCTGCCGAGTAGCTCGCCTTGGGGAGCTCCTGTACTGTTTGTTAAGAAGAAGGATGGGTCGATGAGGATGTGCATCGACTACAGGGGTTTGAACCGAATCACGGTGAAGAACAAGTATCCTCTACCTCGGATTGAGGATCTGTTTGATCAGTTGAGAGGGGCCAGTATATTCAGTAAGATTGATTTGAGATCGGGCTACCATCAGATAAGGGTGGCAGAGGCTGATAGGCCTAAGACAGCATTCAGAACTCGTTATGGACACTTTGAATTCACGGTCATGCCTTTTGGTTTGACTAACGCACCAGCGATCTTCATGGATCTTATGCATAGGGTATTCCGCCCCCTGCTGGATGTGTGCGTGGTTGTGTTCATAGACGATATTCTGGTCTACTCGCCGACTCGTGAGGCACATGCTGGCCACTTGAGGACAGTGTTGAACACATTGCGAGAGCATAAGCTATATGCTAAACTCTCTAAGTGTGAGTTCTGGTTGGAGAAGGTGTCGTTTCTGGGACACATTGTTTCGGGTGAGGGCATTGCAGTTGATCCTGCTAAGGTGGATGCTGTACTTAAGTGGCAAGCCCCGAAGAATGTGGGAGAGATCCGGAGTTTCTTGGGTCTTGTTGGCTACTACCGAAGATTCATTGAGGGGTTCTCGAGCATTGCTAGACCTCTGACTAGACTATTGAGGAAAGATGTCAGATTCAGATGGGATGATGCTTGTGAGCAAGCATTCGAGTTGTTGAAGAAGAAAGTGACAGAGGCACCTGTTTTGGTACTACCTGATGATTCAGGCGAGTATGAAGTTTACACGGATGCGTCACTTAAGGGTTTAGGTTGTGTGTTGATGCAAAAGGGCAAAGTGATTGCTTATGCATCTCGACAGCTTAAGTCACATGAGCAGAATTACCCGACTCACGATTTGGAAATGGCAGCGGTAGTGCATGCTCTGAAAATCTGGAGACACTATCTGTATGGAGCGAAGTGTAGAATTTATTCAGATCATAAGAACCTGAAGTGTCTGTACACCTCAGACCACATGAGTGGCAGACAGAGGAGATGGATGGAGTTATTGCAGGACTATGACACGGATATTCAGTATATTGAGGGAAAGGCGAACCGGGTGGCGGATGCTTTGAGTAGGAAGGAGCATCATTCAGTGGCATGCTTGGGTGTGATGCCTGAGTGGCGCAGGGAGCTACTCAGACTTGAGGTTCAGGTAGTTCATGTTGGCTCTGTTCAGCACACCTTACACATGCTAGTTACTGCATCTTCTTTGATTGATGAGATATTTGCTAGTCAGCATGGTAGCGGGGAGATGGCAGTACTGAGACAGAAGATTCAGGATGGTAAGGCTCCGGGTTTCAGAATCGATGATAGGGGCATGGTGAGATATGGTGATAGATGGTGCATTCCGGAGTGTTATGTTGACCTGAAGAAGAAGGTCATGGATGAGGCTCACACGACTCCTTATTCTATTCACCCAGGAGTCACAAAGATGTATAAAGACATCCGACAGACTTATTGGTGGAACAACATGAAGAGGGAGATAGTTGAATATGTGGCTAAGTGTGCCACATGTCAGCGAGTCAAGGTTGAGCACATGAGGCCGATGGGTTTACTACAACCTTTAGCAGTACCTGAATGGAAGTGGGAATCCATTCCATGGATTTCGTGACAGGATTGCCTCAGACGGTGAGGAAGATGGACACTATCTGGGTAGTGGTAGATCGATTGACAAAGAGTGCAGTGTTCATACCTATGAGGTTGACGTGGAGTATGAGCCAGCTTACCCAGGCTTATATTCAGCACGTTGTTAAGAGATTTGGGATTCCCAAGGAGATTGTGTCAGATCGGGACTCCAGATTCCTGTCCAAGTTTTGGAAGGATGTGCAGGCGGCGTTTGGCACACAGATTAGCATGAGTACTGCATGGCATCCTCAGTCAGATGGTCAGACAGAGAGGACCATTAGGACATTAGAGGATATGTTGCGAGCTTGTGCACTGGACTTTCAGGGTAGTTGGGAGAATCACCTCAGTTTGGTGGAGTTCAGTTACAATAACAGTTATCATGCGAGTATCGGTATGGCTCCATTCGAGGCATTGTATGGGAGGAAGTGCAGGAGTCCCTTATGTTGGAATGATCCAACGGATAAGGTGAATGTGGGTCCTGAAATGATTGAGCAGACAATTGAACTGGTGAGGATCATTAGGGACCGTATGAAAGAGGCTCAGGACAGACAGAAGAGCTATGCTGACTTAGCTCGTCGAGATGTGGAGTTTGAGGTTGGTGATAGGGTGTTACTGCGGGTATCGCCTATGAAAGGGGTACGCCGGTTCGGTAAAAAGGGCAAGCTGAGCCCGAGATACATTGGACCCTATGAAATTGTGGAGAGAGTTGGTAAAGTGGCTTATAGGTTGGCTTTACCAGCTGAAGTGGGTCGAGCTCATGATGTCTTTCATGTTTCTCAACTTCGAAAGTTTGTATCTGACCCATCTAAGATTATCCAGCCTGATGAGATTGAGTTGGATGCAAGTCTTGAGTATGAGGAGTATCCAGTTCGGGTGATTGATGCAAAGGAAAGGGTTCTGAGGCACAAAACCATCCCAATGGTTAAGGTGCTGTGGTCTAGGCATGGAGCTGAAGATGCTACTTGGGAAACTGAGGAGCATATGAAGCTGAAGTACCCGGAATTGGACTTGACCTCGTTGCCTTGAGGTAACATTTTTCCCCCTTGTTTTTATTTTTGATCATGTTCTTGAACGCGCATTTCGGGGGCGAAATGATCGTAAGGGGGGAGGAATGTAATGACCCGATTTAATTAATTGAACTGTTTAAATAATCTGGTATTTGGTTATTTTACATTTCAGTCTGGTTGGGGTCGATTTGATGTATTTGAGATTTAAGTGGGGGAATAAGTGAGTTCAACTCACTAGATAATAAGAGTCAAGTGCTCAAATGGGTGCAATGTGGTCAAGACAAGTGGTGTAACCCTTTTAACCCACATTCCGACCCGACCCGAGACCCATGACCCGACCCGGGTTCCCTTGGAGTGTTAAAAATCAGATTTGGGGTTGGAAGACCCATTTCTTCCTCCTTCCCCTTCCCATTCCCGTCACTCTCTCTCGGTGAAGATAGGGTTCTTCATTTTGGTGAGAAATTGGTGTTTTCTTCCTCAAATCGGTTGGGGGATTGGTATTTATACCTTTGGTAAGTATTTTTCTAGCTTCTACACTTGATTTTGAGGATGTTTGAGTGGGTTTTGGAGTGATGGAAGTTGGTGACGGGAATTCAATTTTTGGGATGAATCTTTGTAGATCGGTTTGTGGGGAAGCTTGAATCCTTGTTTAAGGGTTCCAAATCAGTTTTGGGAGCTAAGGTAATGCTTTTGGTTGAGTAATTTCAGTTTTTGAGCTTCCAATGGTTTCATGTTGAAGAACTCATGTTCTTGGATGAATTTTTGATTTTTGGAGCTTGATTCTTGCAATATAGGCTTGGAATTGTAGATTGGAAGCTTGGAGGTTGAGGAGAGGAGCTTGGAGACTCGTCTACATCCAAGGCAAGGGATTATATTGCTTAAATTACGTGTTTGGGGGGTTTTGGGGGTCGGATTCCGGCGAAATCGCCGGAAAACCGATTGGAAAATCGGAGAAGACGATGAACAGTAACTGCTACAGTAACTGCTACAGTACTGCTACAGTAACTGTACAGTAGTTACCGCGGTAACTCGCGTAGTTACCGCAGTAATTCGCCACAGTAATTACCACGGTAATTTGAACAGTAATTACCACAGTAACTTGTACAGTAGTTACCACAGTAACTCGCTACAGTAGTTACCGCAGTAACTCGCTACAGTAGTTACCGCAGTAACTTGCTACAGTAATTGCTACAGTAATCGCTACAGTACTGGGCTGCGTATATCACGCGTTTTACGCGCGCGGGTGCGCCGTGAGCGCATGAAGGCCCTGTTTGGCCCCTTTTTGTGCGATTTTGATTATATAATGATGTTTTCTCTGCTCCAATTATTGTTATGGCCTCCCCAAATGTTATTGGTAAACCGTGGATTAATCAATTGGCCCGTGTGGGTTGTTGAATTGCTTAGGGGAAACTGTTGAATTATGATATCATTATGTATATGTGGATTATTGGTTGTTATTCCTGTTGGCCCTTTTGGGCTGGTTATTATAATGCATGGTATTGCATTATGGATGGATGGACATATTGGAAATGTCTGATCGGGCAGCCTTTACCGGTGTTGTTGAGTCCCGATGGCCCTGCGGGGTGATTATTAGGCTGTGATGCCTGTGATTTGGCTGCGATGCCTGTGATTTGGCTGTTATGCCTGTGATTGGGCTGTGATGCCTGTGGTCCCTGCGGGGATGGTGTATGTTACCCTGTAACGGGTTGGAGTTGATGATATCCTCACCCGTGGGTTCATACCGCCCGGGTTTAGGTTGCCGGCTAGGCATATTCATTGCACTTGCATGTAGGGTAGATAGGTGTATGTTAGGCCATGCATCACTTGCATAAATTGTATGATTGTGGTTGAAGCACCGGTATGGGACGGTGTGATGTTTTATCTGCTTTATCTATATTATGCTCTGTTAATTATATTATTATTATTATTATTATTTATTATCATCATGAGATATGATGATGTTTTCCCTTACTCCCCGGCACGTAGCCTTGCTCAGTACGTTGTACTGACCCCCTTTGCTTTTGTCTGTTTTATAGATCCTGCTGGAGGCGCTGGAGCATGACTGGGTTTGGGGTTATGAGAGATCACATAGATAGGACATTTCTGTTATTATTATTTATATGTCATTATGTGATACTCTGTTGACTGCTTTTGCTTGATATATACTTGACTAGTTGAGGTCTGTGAAGCTAGGATTTATTTCATATCGGCCTGTGGCCTTGTTTGAGTATGTGATTTACTGCTTTGGGCCGGTAGCTCCCTTTGATGTATTGACAGGTTGCCTGATCATGATCTGAGAGGCTTGTAGCCTGTTACTCTGACAGAGTTTGCTTTATGCAGTTGTTCTGTGGTAATTGTTTATGTGCCTATGTGTTTTATTTGTTTTAGCTTCCGCATTAAACCGGATTAATCAGATGATCACTTTAGGTTTACCCAGTGTTGTACTAGCTATTTTAAATTAGCTGGCCACTAGTTTAGGATAGTTAGTACAGCGGTAACGCTTGCGAAAATCAGGTTTGAATTTTCGGGGCGTTACAGTAACACTTAAAAAAAGTAAAAAAAAATGGAGGAAGCAATTCATTAATCTATATTTTAACAGATTTTGAATTGACTAGAAAACAAATATAAATCTAGCTTTGTTAAAAATTGAAAGGCTAATTGTTGCAAATTCTATAAGTTTGAAAAATTTCTCTTGAATGCATGTACTGAATGAAGTTTTAACGTCTGAAACAGATAATATATTGATACTAGAAGAGATATATTATAATAAGGAAGAAATGAAGGCGGATCATGCTAAGCTATTACATTTGTTGATTGATGAGCAGAAGAATATTTATAATAAAATAATGTCTGTAGTTGATAGTAATGAGAGTTGATTTTTTTTTTTTTACGTGGTAGAACTAACAAGACATTAATTGATAATTTATCTAGAAAATATTATGTTTAGCTCTTGACGGGAGAGGTGATATTATGTTGTCTATAGCATCCAGTGGAAGAGCACCCCTACTCCTTCCAAGAGGTAGGAATGCACATTTTAGATTTGGTATTCCACTAGATTGTGACGAGAATTCTACTTGGAAAAAACTTACCCCGGAAAATTATTTAACATTTCTTCTCATTGAAGCAAAGCTCAATATTTGGGATGAAATTCTTGATTGGTAAAATGATTATGAGCCCGTTTGAATTAACCAAATTCCCCATTCATTTTCTGAGGAAAAATCCCTACTCGCAGTTTGTTTTACTATGACTATAGTAAAAGGAATAAAAAGTCAATGTCAATCTGTTGGACTCTATCTTGAAAAACCGATTTTTACCCATATCAGTGATATAATGCAATATTAATATATAATTAAGATGGATTAACTCAAGATACAACAAGAAATGTTGTTTACAATTAAAATTATATATGGCAAAAATTTGCAGAATGAATACTTCATGTAGGTGATGGTAATTGGTAAAGTTGGTATTGATATTGAGATGTACAATTAGATGTGAAATTTTTTGATGATAATTTTATAAACTCTACGGGAGATCCTATAAACTGCACAACTTCAAATCCAGACATTGTTGCTATATATTAACCCTTACCAATGAGATCGTTGATACGATCAATGATTACATGATGAAACGTATGTTTGCAAATGAAAATGTATATATATATATCAGTTCGAACAATATTTGCCAAGACGATGAAAACATAAATATTGACAATGAATTATTTTCACCGAGTCATGAAATATAGTTGAATGGAGGTTGCATAGTCATACTTCTTAGGATTATAGAATAAATTATGCAATGAAAGTAAGTTGATAGTAACCAAGATGCGGAACCATATAATTGAGGTCAAACTAATTTTTGAGAAACCATGAAATTAGTAGAATGATTATGAGCATATTTGATTTAACCAAATTTCTCATTTAATTTCAGATGAAAAAAATATCACTCGCAGTTTGTTTTGCTATGATTATATACAAAATTCAATATCAACATTTAAAGAATGTTGGACTTTATCTTCGAAAACCAATTTTTAGCAGTTATATTGTAATATTTTGTGTCACACGCAATATGTGACTCAAAGTATTAATATGCAATTAAGAATGATTAACTCAAGATATCACAAGAAATATTATTCACAATGAAATTTATATATGAGGAAAAATTTATAAAATGGATATTTGATGTAGGTGACAGTAAAGTTGGTATTGATTTTGGAGATTTATAATCAGATGTGACATTTTTGGACGATATTATTATAAACTCTACGGGTGATCCTATAGCGACCATTTTTTAGAGTACATATACATATATAAATTGCAACACTTCAAATTCAGACATTTTTAAAAGATAGTGCTATTTTAGCCCCTACCAATGAAATTTTCAGCAAATTGTGAGGGAATTTTTTATATTATGCTTAATACTTATATTTAAATTTTGTTTTATCTTAAGTTAAATTTTAAATTAAATAAAAATATTATTTTAATAATTATTTTTATTGATCTGTTAGATGTGTATCGGACAAGCCACAGAAGCTTAAGAATACAGTATAATATGATTTCTTTGTTAGTTTTAAAAATAATTAAATTATATTATCATATACACCCTCTTTTGAATATATAAATAAAATAATTACATCTTTTTCATAACTCAAAATATAATTTATTACTACTTTATATAATATAAATATATATATATATTATAAAATATATAGTTATGCCCGTCGAGTCTCGACGGGTTAATTACTAGTATACTATAAAAGTTATTGATATTATGAATAGTGATGGGCTTAAAAAATAATGAAGTTTAATTGTAAGCTTTGAGTAATGAAATTATGACTTATAATTTACTATTACTTTCAATTATATTTTAGTACTTTTAATTTAAAAGAATACATTTTAATAAAATATTATAGGAAATGATACATATTTACTTTTTTTTTTCTTTGCAAAGGCTCAGCCGGAGAAATACATATTTATTGTTGAAAATAAAATGATGTGAATTTATTGTTTAAATTAATTTGAAATATATATCATATTTTTTAAATTAAAATTTAACTAAAAATTAATGGGAAGTTGTTCAAGAAAAACTATTTACATTATTTAGTAAATAATAATATTTTAGCAATCAATCTTTATATAATAGTAAATAATGTTCATGATAGTATGTAATATTAGTTTGTTTACTTGTGATCTATATTGAATGTAATATTAAAATAATGATTTATATTGAAAGAAAAATTAATCGTGATACTATTTACTTTTTTTTTTTGTTTATAAGGATTTTGGCCTGAATAGATGTTTACTGAAAATTTGGATGAAATTTATATATTTAAACAATTAACTATAATTTCAATTAGTAAGACTAATAATGTAAATTTCTAAACATTATATATATATTTTTTAAAAAAATTATCTACATAGTTTTATAGATGTAAATAGTGTTTAGTCCATTTAATCTATATTTATATTTATATTAAAGCATTAGTGAACAACACATCCTACATTTAATGTGGTGTCTCCATTTCAAATTTCTAATTTTTATAAATTTTTGCAATTTTTAATTTATCAATTTTAGATTTTTACATTTATTTATTTATTTATTATCGATTTTCAGTTTTTGAAATATATGGAATTTATACCATATTCACTTTTAAAAAGATTTGAAATATTTGAAAATTGAAATTTTGTATATCTTATTTTATCTATATTATTTTGTATTTTTAATTTACTAATTTTAGGTTTTCGTATTTATTTATTTATTCATTATAGATTTTAGTCTATCCTGTATAAAATATATCATTTACTTATGAATTCACACTCTATCATCCTATCGTGTCACTATATATTCACTTTTAAAAAGATTTGAAGATAAAATTTGAAATTTTATATTTTTTATTTTATATATGTTGGATTTTATTTATTTGCAATTTTTATTTTATCTATTTTAGATTTATTATTTTGCATTTTTATTTTTATTTATTTTAAATTTTATTGCTGCATGTAGTATTTATTTATAAATTTTGAGTTTTTACACTATAGGATTATTATGACGAGGTTTGCACTGGCCATTAACTAAGAACTATGTTGTGTTTATATTTCAATATGATGAACATATTGTAATGCCGGTAATTTTGTGTAGGTTTGGGCTCAATTTTAATTATATATATTTTTTGTGGTGAATGATGTAAGCAAAATATACATTGCACATCAAATTTATTTATTCATGTTCAAGATATATTAATGTGTATATGAAAATCCCAATTTTTTAGTTTTTAAAAATATTTAATTATTAATTTATATGAAGTTCCCACAATTTTTATTTTTTTTTAAAAAAATAGAATTTCAAATTTAAATGGAATTTGCAGTGTATTATGGAATTTATATTATTAAAAGATACATTAATGAATATATAAAGAATATTTGTATATATTAATTATAGTATATATAGGCCATGTTTTCACAAAAATATGTCACTTCTCTTAAAAGTAATATATAATTATATACTTCCGAATAGATCATCGGTATATAAAGAAGAAAAATTTAATTTTCTTTAATCTACTCCCTCTATCTCATTATTTATGTCTCAAAAATTTTGGACACATCGTCCAATACATTTGTTTAACATTTAATATATTAAAATGTACATATGTAAAAATTATGTAAAATATATTCTAAAACTACATGATTAGATAAATATAATAAGACCGAATTTGACTATATTTTTTCGTATCTAATTACGATAACATTACGTTAAAGTTGATCAATAAACAATGTTAAAAGTTCAAAATGAGACACTTTGAGTGCGACGGAGGGAATATTTTTTAAGAAATACTCCATCCGTATAATAAGTGTAACACTAGGAAATGACACAAGATATAAGGTAAGTTAATAAAATTTATTTAGTTGAAGTAATTAAATAAATAAATAAGTCACATTTAATTTTATTCCTTTTGGTTTTATTTAAATGAATATAAAAAAATAATAATTTAAGTACAATTCGTAAAGATTATTAACCTTAAAAATATTTTAAATCTGGTAATTTAACACTTATTTCCAAATATGCAAAAAGGAAAAGTGTAACATTTAAACAACGGATGATGTAATTCATTAATCTAGATTTTAACAGATTTGCAATTGACGGAAAACAAATATAAAATCTAGCTTTGTTAGAAAATTATAATTGTGAATGATCAAAATAAGTTCATATTGAAATACTAATTGCTGCAAGTTCTATAAGTTTGAAATTCTCTGGAATGCCGGTACTGAATGGAGTTTTAACGTCTGAAACAAATAATCTATTGATACTAGAATAGACATATTATAATAAGAAAGAAATGGAAGCGGATCATACTAAGTTATTACCTTTTGTTGATTGATGATGAGAAAAATATTTATAATAAAATAATGTTTGCAGTTGATAGTGATAGGTGTTGATTCATTTTCTTTACGTGGTGGACAGGGGCGGAGCCAGGTTTGGCATTTAGGGGGGCCAAATTTAAATAGTCATGATTGACAATGGGTTATCATATAATTAAACTAGACTCGATTGAAAGATTCAGTCAAGTGATTTAGATATATGGAAGTGAGCGGATCCCAAACATCATCATGAAATAAAATGAATATAAATAGTTTATCAATATAAAAGTATACAAAATTGGAGCATACATATATGAAAATTATAAATATTAAACATATAAGAGAATAACGGAATACACCCTTTATACATCCTAAATTTTGACTACAAACTTATCATCACTAACACTCTATGCTATCCTAATTTATCAACTGAAAATACTAATCAAATGTGTAAATTTAAGTTTGATATGTTATTTTTAATTAAATATGGATTTTACTATTAATAAATTTATAAATACCAAAAATAATAAACTATAATAAGTTAAGTAGCTAAATTCAACATAAATGTGGCCCAAAAATTTGTAGTAGTGAACATTGCTGCATAAAATAAATTTACATTCATAAACTAATAGGAGTATATTTATATTTATAAATTTATATATATATATATATACAAAACCCAAGAGTAAACGTGGCTCCTCCACTGATGGTGGAACTGATAAGATATTTATCTAGAAAATATTATGTTTAGTCCTTCATGGTAAATGTAATATTGTGCTGCCTTTAGCATCCAATGGAGTAACACTCTTACTCAAGAGGTAGGACTGCACATTCTAGATTTGGTATTCAACTAGATTGTGACGAGAATTTACCTGTAAAAAACTTACATTAGAAAATTATTTAACCTCTTTTCTCATTAAAATAAAGCTCAATATTTGGGATAAAAATTCTTGATTGGTAGAATAATTATAAGCCCGCCTGAATTAACCAAATTCTCCATTCGATTTCAGAGGAAAAAATTCCACTCGCAGTTTGTTTTACTATGACTATAAAAAAAAAGAGTAAATGTCAACCTTTAAAGAAGGTATTCTATATTCAAAAACCAGTTTTTACCAATGTCAGTGATAAGTTGCAATATCTCGTGTCACTGTAAAGATGTGACTCGAAGTATTAATATGTAATTAAGAGGATTAACTTAAGATACTATAAGAAATGTTATTTATAATGAAAATTATATATGGCAAAAATTTACACAATGAATACTTTATGTATGTGATGGTAATTGGTAAAGCTGGTATTAATCTTAAAGATGTACAATTAGATTTGACATTTCCAGATGATAATTTTATAAACCCTACCAGAGATTCTATAGCGGCAATTGTTGAGAGTACTTATACAAATATAAACTACATCACTTCAAATCCAAACATTTTTACTATATATTAACCCCTACTAATGAATTGTTGCTACAATCAATAATTACATCATAAAATGTATGTCTGCAAATGAAAATGTGTACATATATATCAGTTTTAACAATATTTGTCAAAAGGATAAAAGCATAGATAATCCCAATGAATTATTTTCACTGTAATATCTAAACACGATCAATTGTTCTTGATTATTGAATCATGAAATATAATTGAATAAGGATTGTACAGTCATACTTCTTAGGAATATATATACATCAAATAAATTATGTAATAGAAGCATGTTGATAGTAACCAAGATGCGGTACCAGATAGTTGAGGTTAAACTAATTTTCGGAAAACCATGAAAGTAGAAAATTCTTGATTGGTAGAATGATTATGAGCGTATTTGATTTGGCCAAATTTTTTATTCGATTTGAGATGAGAAAATTCTCACTCACAGTTTGTTTTGCTATAATTATAAACAAAAGTAAATGTCAATCTTTAAAGAATGTCGGATTTTATTTTCCAAAACCAGTTTTTAGCCATGAACAGTTATGTTGCAATATTTCGTGTCACTAGCAAGATGTGGGTAAAAGTATTAATATGCAATTAAGAATGATTAAGTCAAGATACCACAAGAAATGTTGTTTATAATGAAATTTATATATGACAGAAAATTTGCAAAATGGATAGTAGATTTAGGTGATGGTAAAGCGGATATTGATTTTGGAGATGTACAACTAGATGTGACATTTTCAGACAATATTCTTATAAATTCTACGGGTGATCCTATAGCGGTAATTTTTTAAAGTGCATATACAAATACAAACTGCACCATTTCAAATTCAAACATTTTTAAAGATAGTGTTATACTAGCCCCTATCAATGAGATTTTCACTAATGAAATTTTCAGCAAATTGTTAGAAAAATTTTCATATTATTTTTCATACTTATTTTTAAATTTTATTTTATCTTAATTAAAATTTTAAATCAGATATAAATATTATTTTAATAATTATTTTATTGATATGTTAGGTACTTATCGGACAAGCCACAGAAGCTAAAAATACTGCATAATATGATTTCTTTGTTAGTTTTAAAAATAATTAAATTATATTATCATATATATATATATCCTCTTTTAAATATATAAAAAAATCATTACACATTTTTCATTACTCAAAATACAATTTATTATTACTATATAATATATAAGTATATATATATTATACTATAACATATATATTATGCCAGTCGAGTCTCGACGGGTTATTTACTAGTTACATCTAATAAAATCAATTCCGTTAGGGTGCGACTAAGCATTTTGACTTGATGTACTGCGGTACATCGCAGCCATTGATTTAATTTATAAATTGATGGTTGAGATTAACTTAAAGGTTAAAATAGTAAATTTGCTACATTTAGTTTGTGAACGCTAATTCTTCCATTCTTCTTCCGTTCTTCTTCTCTTCTTCTTTGCATTTCAAGGATTGATCTCATACTACCCTCCAATTTGCTTAATTATGCTGCTATACATAGATATACGTCGCTGAAATATTTTTAAATAAAGTCATTGAATTGTTCATGAAAACGTACCCGAAATATTCTAGTTGAGTCGCTGAATTGTTCTTCATAGCATCGCTGAATTGTTCTTCATGGCATCGCTGAATTCTTCTTGACAGCCTCGCTGAATTCTTCTTGACAGCCTCGCTGAATTCTTCTTTGTAGCGTCGCTGAATTCTTCTGTGTAATGTGACTGAATGCTGAACTCTTCTAGGATAGTGTCGCTTAAATATTTTTTATAGCATCACTAAATTGTTTTTTTATAGCATGATTGAAATTATCTATTAATATATTTGTTACCATTCGTTGATGATTATTTGAAAATATTAGATTAGATATGATATTATTTACCAAATATTAGATATGATAACATACTAAATATAGGTTTACCAAATATTAGATATGATATTATTTACCAAATATTAGATATGATAACTGAAATGTTTTTGGTAGCATCGCTGAATCATTCTTGGTAGCGTCGCTGAATTCTGCTTGGTACCATCGCTGAATTACTCTACTTGATCTCGCTGAAATATATTTGATAGCATCCCTTCATTATTTTTGATAGCATCACAGAATTGTTTTTGGTAGCATCGCTGAATTATTCTAGGTTGCGTCGCTGAATTATTCTTGGTATCATCGCTGAATTATGCTAGATACGGTCGCTGAAATATATTTGATAGCATCCCTTCATTATTTTTGGTAGCATCACATAATTGTTTTTGATAGTATCGCTGAATCATTCTAGGTTGCGTCGCTGAATTATTCTTGGTACCATCGCTGAATTATGCTAGATACTGTCGCTGAATTCCTCTACTTGTGGTCCCTGAAATATATTTTATAGCATCACCTAATTGTTTTTGGTAAGATCGCTGAAATGATCTATTAATAAATTTGATACGTATCTTTGATTATAAAAAGATATTATTTGAAATATTAGATATGGATTACCAAATATTTAATATGATTTACCAAATAATAAATATGATAACATACTAAATATAGAGTTACCAAATATTAGATATGATAACATGTCTAAATACTTGTCATATCGCTGAAATGCATTGTTTTTAAAATGAACTATTATTGTGTTATGACAATTATACCCTTTTTCATTTACAACCCTTGGATTTTAAATGGACGCTTCAGATCGCTGCCTTGATGTGCTGTGGGATTTGTTGATTGCACCCTAACTGGACCCCTAATAAAATTATCTATGATACTATGTGATAATTAATTTATGAAAAGTTATAATCTTTTGGTAATTTAATGACTTTGTCAAGTAGTCAAATTTCTTTACTTCTAATTTTATTTTATGGTCTAATTCCCCCTCATATCCCATATCCCTCCATTTGTATATTTATAATTTGTGTGGTATAAACTTTCACAACTCTCTTTCACAATAAAGGCCTTGAAACAAAAAAGTATTATTTATATTTAAATACTACACTACTGTTTAAACTATTAAATTAATAATCTATATATGAACAATTAATATTTATTGTTGAATCAACAATCAAATACTATAAAATTTTAATATTTTATTGTTCCAACTATATTAATCCATCATTATCATTTCCCTGCCCATTCGGGCTGGGGTAATACTAGTATATACTCCCTCCATATTCAAATAATTAAAACATTCATAATTTCACATAATTCAATACATATTTTTAACACTCAATATCTCTAATAGTATAAAAATAAAAAATATAAAAATTTGATAATATAAATCTATGCGATTAGACGAATCTAACAAGATCTCACTTCAATATGTTTTATCGTATATAACTAACTGTATTAAAAAGTCGAATCAAAGTTACTAAATGAATAGTAAAATGTTTCAATTTTTCAAAGGCGGAGGAAGTATATAATATGCATATTATACTTATAGTACTTTTTTTTTTTTGAGGAGTCATTAAAGATATATTACCTTCTTTTTTGACTTAAAAGAAGAGTATGTCCGAATTTTAATAAATTAATTAAAATTAGTTATATTTATTTATTTTTTTAAAAAGAATGACAATAATAGTATATGAAGTATTTTTTACATGGAAAATGATTAGTAAGCCATTGAAAAGCATGCATGTTTATTAATGGCAACAACTGAATTCCAGCGGTTTATGATTGGTGGTGTAATTAATTTAGAGGAGATGAATTTCAATTTTGGTGGTTCATATTTTGTCCACTTCATCAAGTCATTTGTGCATCAAATTTAGGCATGCATTATTCATAATACGCGTACACTACGGATTTAGGGCCTAATCTCTTTAATTTATGATGTATTCAATCCAGAGTTTTATGGATTTTAAAAAGTTGGTGGATTTAGAGAATCTATATACTTACGTAGAGTTGATTGATTTTGTGTAAACTCCATGTAGAGTTTGGTTGACTTTTAGAAATATTTGATTCTTTAGAGAGATTTTGTTTAGTTATATTTTTTAAGAGAATCCATTAAAATCTATAAAGATTTTTTTAAAAAAATCCATGCACTGTTGAATACCTCAAATTTTTTGTATTGAATACGCCTAGATTTTTAAAAACTTTTTAAAAATCTTTATTGAATACACCTACATTTTTAAAGACTTTTTAAAATCTAAATTGAATACATCCCAATTTTAAAAATTCAAAAAAATCCTACAAACTCTAGATTGAATAGACCCGTTTAATCTCATTCGATTTCATCAGTTTGAATGCTGATTAATTCATCTAATTCTATTAAAAATAAATAATAAAATTAAAAAAAACACTACAACTTTAATAGTGTGGACGGCATAGTGGTGTCATTATTTATTTAGTAGGAGTGCTTATTTTAGTTATTTAATTACTGTATATTGGGTAGGGGCATTTGTGTCATTGAACAGGCACCCAACACTCCAACAGCGAGATCCAGCCATGTGCCAGCTTCCTCCTCATATCCTCTCATTCCTCCACCCTTCTTTGAGTCCTGTGATTATGATAATACTAATTCAGTTGACAGTCATTTCTACTAAACTAACTTCAGATTGATTGTGCTCTCCAACTCCATTGTTAGCTGTGTTTTCCTCTTTACCCATTGTCCTAATTCCCCCATTCCACCGCCTGAGCCAGATTCCAGAGTCCACACTAGTAAATCAATTTTGCTGCTTGATGAATCCCTTTCCCCCTACCCTATTCCACGAACTCTAATAAATCTCATTTGCCCTTTCCAGCTACCCTCTGCAATGCAATGTACGCCTTTCTCATTTTTCCGGGCTAACTGTTGAATAACTTGAAGCCACCTATAGTTGCACTGCAATTCTTGTGTTTGTGTGCTGATATTTCAGGTAACCAATTTTCTCCCTTTTTCATGCTTTCAATCATGATAGCTCTAGGGTTTCTTTCTATTCCCAGCATATTATACAATTCTTTCGTTTTCTTGGGATTTATCCCTTTTTGAGTCATTAATTCTTGTGGATCTGTAAGCTTCTGTTGCTACTTCCTTGCAAAACTGTCTTCTTTTTATGCCTCAATTAGATGCTCTTCAATTCTGGACTCTTAGCTCCTTCAGATCTCTGGAATTAGATACCCCTAATTTATTTGTTGGGACTTTTATGTATGTAAAGTTAGGAGCTTTAATCACTTGTGATTGCATTGCTCTTTGTAGCCTGTAGGTGCAACAAAATATTGTCTGTCTATATGCGCGTATTTCTTCTGTTTCTTTATCATAATCTGTATGTATTTGGCTCAAGATCTCATCTTCCTATGATTTCAATGGGGGTCAGTGAATTTGATAATGTATTATTTCATCTTTCTCCAGAATCTTGATTGCTCCTTCACACGCGCATTCATCATCTATTCCGACTATGAGGAACTGCGACAGTCGTTGCCTCTTGTCACCTGGTTTAATCTTCCTGTTGGCACTTTCGATTGATTTGATCTCAGCAGCAAATTATGTCTCCACGGATAAGATTTTCTTGAACTGTGGAGGCCCCCCTGATTCTACTGATTCCGATGGTCAGAAATGGACATCAGATATCGGCTCCAAATTTGCAATGTCTAGTACCAAGTCTCTAACCGCCCCAGCTCTCAATCAGAAACCTTCAGTGCAGGAAGTTCCCTACCTGTCTGCTCGGATTTTCCAATCGGAGTTCACCTATACCTTTCCGGTGACGCCAGGCCGCAAGTTCATTCGATTGTATTTCTATCCTGCATCTTATGATAGTTTTAATGCTTCCGATGCTATCTTCTCTGTGACCTCTGGAGCGTATACTCTCTTGAGAAACTTCAGTGCTGCTCAAACAACCGAGGCTCTCAACTATGATTATATAGTGAAGGAGTTTTCTGTTAATGCCCCGTCTGGAGTATTGAATGTTACATTCACCCCTTCCCCGAATGCATCCAAGTCATATGCATTTGTGAATGGGATTCAGATCCTATCACATCCCGACATTTATAGCAACAACGGGATTGATTCTGTAGTTGTTGGCCAATCCACAGGGTTCACTATCGACAACAGCACCGCACTCGAGAATCTTTACAGGCTGAATGTTGGTGGGAATGACATTACACCCTCTGCTGATACAGGCCTTTTTAGATCATGGAATGATGATGCAACTTATATATTTACTGCAGCAACGGGGGTGACAGAGGTTCTTGATCCAAATGCGACGATTCATTCTCCTCCTGGACCATCAAGCTATGCTGCCCCACTGGATGTATATTCGACATTGAGATCAATGGGTCCAAATGCATCTGTTAATCAGAATTTCAATCTAACTTGGCTCTTCAATATTGAATCTGGTTTCTCTTACCTGGTTAGGCTGCACTTCTGTGAGATAACTGACATTATTACTAAAGTAAACCAAAGGGTTTTCAGTATTTTCCTGAATAATCAGACAGCAGAGGAGGCTGCAGATGTGATTGCTTGGGCTGGCGGCAATAGAGTTCCTTTTTACAAGGATTATATTGTCTTTGTTCCCAATGGGCCTCCCAGACAGGACCTTTGGCTTGATTTGCATCCTAACACTGCATCGAAGCCCCAGTACTATGATGCCATCTTGAATGGAGTGGAAATCTTTAAGATAAATGATACTACTGGTAACCTTGCAGGGGCAAATCCGGATCCTCTTCCAGAGCCTCCAGTTGACTCCGCGGCTCTCCAGTCCACTGGATCAGGTAAAAACCACAAAGCTATTATTGGAGGAGGGGTTGGAGGTGGAATTCTTGCGGTTGCTTTGGTTGGTTTGTTTGTTTGTGTTGTTTCCCGAAAGCGGAGGCAGAGAAAGGATTCCACCGCCAGTGACGGCTGGCTTCCATTATCTCTATATGGAAACTCACATTCTTCAGGGTCTGCCAAGACAACGACAGGAAGTTATGCATCCTCGCTGCCTTCAAACCTGTGCCGTCACTTCTCATTTGCTGAGATCAAGGCTGCTACGAAGAACTTTGACGAGGCTCTTGTCCTTGGAGTTGGAGGTTTTGGCAAAGTCTATCGTGGAGAGATTGACAGTGGCACCAAAGTGGCAATTAAGCGAGGGAACCCACTGTCTGAGCAAGGTGTGCATGAATTCCAAACTGAGATTGAAATGCTCTCAAAACTTCGCCACCGTCATCTGGTTTCTCTCATTGGTTATTGCGAGGAGAACTGTGAAATGATACTTGTGTATGATTACATGGCTTATGGAACTCTCCGTGAGCATCTGTACAAGTCCCAAAAGCCTCCATTGCTGTGGAAGCAGAGGCTTGAGATTTGCATAGGTGCTGCTCGTGGTTTGCATTATCTGCACACTGGGGCGAAGCACACCATCATTCATCGAGATGTCAAGACAACTAACATCCTCTTGGATGAAAAGTGGGTGGCCAAGGTCTCCGATTTTGGTCTCTCAAAAACTGGTCCATCGCTGGACAACACTCACGTCAGCACTGTGGTAAAGGGTAGCTTTGGTTACCTGGATCCTGAGTACTTTAGAAGGCAACAATTAACGGAAAAATCTGATGTCTACTCATATGGAGTGGTGCTTTTTGAGGTGTTATGTGCGAGGCCAGCTTTAAACCCAACTCTTCCCAAGGAGCAAGTGAGCTTGGCCGAGTGGGCTGTGCACTGTTGCAAGAAGGGCATTCTGGACCAGATAATGGATCCATATCTCAAGGGGAAGATTGCGCCGGAATGTTTCAAGAAATTTGCAGAGACGGCTGTGAAGTGTGTGTGTGATGTTGGAACAGATAGGCCATCCATGGGCGACGTGCTGTGGAATCTTGAGTTTGCTCTGCAGCTCCAGGAGAGTGCAGAGGAAAGTGGGACACTGGAGATGGAGATGGACATGGAGATTTCAGGCAAGGGGAAGAAGGATCCAGATTCTTCATCCTTGGGTTTTGATGGAACTATGACGGATTCAAAGAGCAGTGGAATGTCGATGAGCATTGGCGGGCGCAGCCTTGCCAGCGAAGACTCGGATGGGTTAACACCAAGTGCAGTGTTTTCTCAGATAATGAATCCAAAGGGGAGGTAATAAGCACGCCAGATTGGGTTGGCCTCGCACTTTAGGACACGGTGTTGCTGTGCTGTTGTGTTATTTTTGCATTATTATTTGATTTCTATTTTTTATTTTAATTTTATCTTGATATGCTTGGGGAGCTCAAACATCCTATAATTTGTATCTATACTCGAGATGTATGACCATATATAACTATGCAAGTTTGTGTTTGACATAGAGATTGGCTTTTGGCAGCAGCTGGTGAGAAAGATGAGTTGATGTCCTATTTTTGTTTTCTGTTGTAGTACTACTAATTAATACTGCTACTATTAGTAGTAAGTGTGGTTTGGAAGACTTGGACAATCTGAGAAGAGTCCAAGTCTAAGACGAGATTAATGTTGAGTATTCATTTTGCAACAAATACAAGCAGAAGGCCGAAAATTTGGACTTCGGGTTTGGAAAGGAATCAATAGGTATTTGGTAAAAATCACAATTCATTTGTAGTAGTAGTTTTCCCAGTTATAATCCAGCCTGTGCAGAGATGGACGATTCCTGTATCCTGCTGTATGCCTGTACACATAAAAATAACCACCATATTCCCCTTTCCCAATTCCCATGTGATTGATGTCCCAATCATTGCCATATATTCCGCCTGTGTTTACACAACCACAAAGAATCAAATAAATCAAATCCCATTCACACCATCTATGGTCTATCTAATCAATATCCAGCACCCATTTTTCACATTATCATATCACAGTCACACTCCATTCCATTTCACAAACCAACATAGAAATTGGTATTTTGTGGAATTGGTCTTTCACAGCTCAATCGAAACAACCCTGAGCTCAATGAATCTCTCCTTTTTCTTCCCACACATACAATCCATGTACACACCAAACTAGACTAGACAACAAAATAAGGGCATTTATGGTTGCAACACTGGACACAAAGAACACAGAATGTAACAGAGTACAAGGGGGGTTATCTACGGACGTTATCAGGTAATCAAAGAAGAGCTCAATCACCATGAAAAAATCCAGTACAGAGACTTAAGTTTTTTGGCATGGAACCTCTTCTGATTCTATTATGGCATTCAACTTCTTCTGAAATTCAGGCTTGTTTGCACCAACAAGCTTGTCAAGTTGTTGTCCATCTTTTAGGAAAAAGAAGGTTGGAGTTGCTTTGATATCCCACGATGTACTAAATTCCTGAAAACAAACATTTCTACCTCAGTATATAGGTTGCTGCTGCTGAGTTTACACGTGCAATTTACCAAAAAACATCTTGTTGGAGCTTAAAGCAGAGAACAACTTACTGTAAGTTCATCAACATCGACTGTCAGAAACATGATCGAGGGGTGCTTCTCAGATAGCTCAACATAGAAGGGTGCAATAATTCTGCAAGGGCCACACCACGTAGCACTGAAATTGGCAATCACCTGTCATATAATGTCTATCCATGTTAGCATGTGTAACAAAAACGCTAACACGTAGACATGAGACTGCAGCTCAATCCTCCATCATGCATTGCACCCAACTAGTATGTACAAGTTTGTTAGTTATTTTAAGTGCTCCTGCAGACAAAGTAAATCAGTGTTCAGTAGAATGGGAAATTCGATCTCACCCGTGTGGGCTTGTATCCTTCCCCCTTATTGTGCAAATGGACACCACAGTAAGGGTTTCATTGAAAGTCCACAGGAGAACCAAGAAGTTGATGACATTTATTTGTAAGAAGGGGTTGGAGAGCAATTGGGCACGAGATTATAGCAGTATGCCACTATGCACTTCATTAGTGAGTAAAATGGAGGGGAAGGGCATCATCAATATTATTGTGTCCATAGGGAGGAACCATCTTTCAGTAACTACTATCTCGATTAATAAAGTATTACATGAGGAAAGCTATCTATTACCAAATGCTTCTGTTGTACTAGAAGTTCTAGTGTGGAATACCTCAAGAGGATAAGAATTAAGATCATATTGTAACAGCACAAGATGGAATTTGACAACAGGCACTAAAAAACATCTCATGACAAGTAATTGGAGGTATATTATGCATAACACAGTGGATTGAAGCAACTCGATCATGAGGAGATAGATATCATATCATCAAATCAAAGAAGGAAAGGAAAGAAATACTCACAATCTTTCCGTCTCTCTTTGCTTCTGCCATCTTCTGATCCCAACTCTCCTGTGTGGTGATCAGTTGCACATTTCCACCCGTAAATTCAACGTTATGATCAGAATCGTCGCGGTTATTCCCGTGCTGCACCATCCCATAAAATAAATAATATAAAATAAAAGATTAGGGGAAGAAGCAAAAAACTTGTACGGTGTAGCCAAGAATCGATTTTGATTTTTGAATAATGAAAGGGTAAATTAAGAGGGATTTTGAAATTAACAAGAAAGAAAGAACAGAAAAAACAAAGTAATAAGAGGGCATGCGTATTTTAGAGAGTACCTTAGATAAGCAATGACCCATTTTAGCGGTAGGGAAACAAAATCAGGAAGCAAACAGCAGGGGAGGTAGGGCTTGTATCTGTGGGATCTCGAATCTTGATTGTCCCTGCGCGACGGACATAATAAAATCAAAGCACAACGATTAGCGCAGCATACATGATAGTACAGGGTAAAATAACACACTAACTGAGCGCAAAATCAATAATCAGCGCGATTGAAGTAGAGGAAGTATGAAGCAAACAGATTGAGTTTGCGAGATTGCTTGCGACGCACTAAGTGTGATATCTTTAAGGATTGAAGTTGAAGTTGTTGAAGAATGATGACAACAGTATCGTGTCGACTAGTGGTAGTAGTAATAGGTGTAGGAGGAGAAGGGGAAAGTGAATATACCGTGAGGAGAAATTCTAGTATAGGGCTATAGGCGGTAGCGGACTACATACTACTTCATAAGAGAGGGCTGATCGGAAGGGGACAACAAGTATGGAGGAGGGATTGAGGAAGGAACTGGCAGAGGCAGGGAGGACTGATAAGAGGAAAGAACAAAAGTCTACGACTCCAATCTCACCTGTTGGTTTACTACAGCCCAACTTCACAGTTCACACACCCCAGTCAACTCAACTCCCACATTCTTAAGCAAAAGTACTACTAGTATAATTTCAATAACAATTGGAAAAAGGTAAATAATACTACTACTACTATAGTAAACAGGAATAGCTGCCGCGGGTGTCGTCGCCACCGTGGGTTAGGTCGGAAGAACGGGTAGAGATACCGGTGGTGGACAAAGCGGCAGCTTGGGGGCAACGTTTTGCTGGGAACGTGATTTCGGGAGTCAAACTTTACCATTTCTGGAGATGGCATGAAAAGTCTGGGAAATTGATGAAAATACAATTAGTAGTATTTCTTTAAGATATACTAATCTCACATAATTATCAAAGAAATCACAATCAAGCTGATTTTTTTTGGTAGAAAATTATAGCCTAGAGACACGGAAAACATCTCAGCTCTTAACTAAATAGCACTTGCGATTTTTGTATTAGAAAATAGATGGGCCAGTCTGATTTGTGCGCCAAAAAATAAGTGTACAAGTAATTGTAACTGTAAAGTCTTAACCAGCCACAAACAATTACATTACCATGGACGTAACTAACTATATTGAGGTTCTACTACTGTCTTCAGTCTTGACCTCATATATCTTCAGACTTCAGTGGAGAAAGCCAACAAGTAGAGACAGGGAGACAAAAATGACGTTAGATTAGCAACTTCGTTCATTGACACCTCTGCGTCAACGCATCCTATAACACCAACTGCTCTTTTGGCGTGTGATAGGTAAAGCAGCAGTTCATTCTTAAACATGGAAATCATATCGTATCACCAACAGTGACTGCTCTTTCTCTTTGTAATATACTGCTCATATACTATTATGACATTTTTTTTAATCTCTCGGCCTTTAAAGAAAGAAAAAAAAAATTAGAGTATATAGGGGAAGAAAATTGACCAATCTAAAGTCCAAGCTCTCCATGCGCTTATAAAGGATCAAAAGGTTCTGGGAGCATTTCAAATCCATTATCGAAGATGGATCCTTGGTCCGACTTGTCATCAATACTGTGAAGCCAATTTGTGTTCTTGAGATCCTCTTTGAGAAGAATCATGTCGTAGCGGCTGCTTTCATAAATATCGATGTTGTGCAATTTTGCTGAGGATTGAGACCTGTCTTCCTCACTCTCACTCCCAGAAAACCGGTTTCCATTTTCAGCGTTGGCACCATTGTAACAGGTAGTCAGGCTTCCATTAACTGATGCAGCACCTGCCTGGACTTTCTGGCTGGTGGATCGAATGCTCTGAGGGAATAAATTTGTGCCTGAAAGAGGGCGAAACCCATTGTTGCCATTTCTTAAGTCCTGCAATAGAATGGACAAGCTCTTTCAGAATACTACGCAAGAAAATGGACCATCAGATTGACACCGTGAAACAGTCAATTTTTCAAATGATACACATGAAATAAGTGGCTGTGTTTTGCTTCTGGCTCTCTCCTTCACAACAAAACCTTAAGAATCTGACAACTAGTCGGGGTAAGTTAACCATGGGAAAATGGGAAAACATTCACGATATTATCATTACTTCATTTGATTACAACAGGAAGTAATGCTACTTACAACAACTATAGGCGTGCATCGGTATGATCAACTTCTCTGCACTTGCATGTACCAATAAAAGAATAGAATATCCAAACTAGTTTTCAAAATGAAGAAAAATGGGGACCCTATACTAATCACAATTCACAAATAGAATTAACCGAGAATGCTTCATATAAAAAAATCTACATCAATAAAGTAAGAGAATTACCATATGCCTTATAGCCATGTCAAGTGATTTCTTTGATATTGTCCGGCCAAACCCATTGTTATCAGTGGATGCCTTCACAGGTTTCCGTGTAGGCAGATCTCTTCGAGAATCCATGTTATCTGTTAACTGCCCATTGGCTAGTGGTCGCCTTCCAGAAGGTTCTGATAGTCTTCCCCTGGCAATCACTGGTGATGATGATCTCTTAACACTGGGGGTATTTGATGTTGGCTCTACGTTCCCTCTGGCTGCAAGACTCGCACCAGGTCTTGACCTGCCTGCTGATAGTGGTCTGTCAGGCAAAGTGGTTCGGAGGTTAGGTGGTGTTTCAAGAGGAAAATCTGGGAGCATGACTGGCTGTGGTGGTGGCCGAATTCTTGGTCCAGGCGAGCTTGGGCGAGAAACTGAAGTGACACTGCGCCCATTATTAGTTAGAGTACGCCCTCCTGGCGTTAAGGGAACGGATACAGGAGATAAAGATGGTGCTGAATTTCGACGTGTAGGTGTTGATGGTCTAGATGTAGTTCGAGGAGAAGGAGAGCTCAAGTTTGCAGACATTTGTGACCTAGAAGTAGGAGTAGAGGGCCTTGAGTTTTGGGATGGTCTTTGTTTATCTACAGAGGACGTGCTGAGAGAAGGACGGGGTTTGGAAGGAGTGGTAGATCTAGACACTGAAGGATTACTGGAAGGGGTTGAAGATCTCGTAATTGATGAAGAGCGGCTTGTAGGGGTGGATGATCGAATGTAAGACGATACAGAAGCAGAACTTGTATTCAGAATTGAGGTTGACTTATTGGAATAAGTACTATACTGGGAACTAGACATAGAAGGTCTAGTAACTGAACTGCTTCGAGTTGGTTTTGCAGCATGGTTTTTCTCTGAGTGTGACACTGACAACTGTACAACAGGAAAACCAGTGTAACCAAACTACATGATGAATTGTAGAAACATAAAAAATAAATTTAATGAAATAAACAAACCTAAAGATGGCACCTTGTACGCATATCGATCATCAATAACAAATAGGCAAATAGCACATCAAGTTTTACTTGGTAAGGAGGAAAAACACGAAAAACTAGGTTTATCCAAGAAAACATAATTCAGGATTCCACAGAAGACAGTCATTAATCTATGCAAACAACAGGAAGTAAAGAGAATGAGCTTTGTGCAGCAGAAGTTGGCATACCCGTGATGCCTTGGTTGTTGAGACTGATCTAACCAATGGACCATTTCTAGAAGCCAACCGACCTGTTCGAGAATCATTTTCATCTGAAGACGGTGCTAAAGGGGTTTCAGGAGGTGTAAGAAGCCTGTCAGATAAAGGAATAATTAGATAATAGTAGAATTGATTGTTAAGGAAATCAGTGCTGAACTCTTAAGAACTCCAGTAATTCTATGATTTATCTAACATGTTATGGAGCAGATCCTCCTTATTCCACCTTCAAAGATCTATTGTAATCCAAAAATAAACTAGTGGTGATAAAGAAAATTGCATCGGTTGAACTCCTACAAGAATGAACTCCACCAACAGAGCATCTGATCTGACATGGAGTCTTCCAAGTTTCTAAGATCAATATAACAAACTACTTCACATGAACTGATAAACCATGCTGGCATGCACTTAGCCAGGATTATACAACAGATAACAAATATGACTCTATTCATATTCTGAAATCCAATGGTAATACTTGATTCCAACTTATAAAGAATTCATACATCAAAGCGTTGGCGGATATCCCATAAAATTGGATGATGATTTTATCTAGACTACAAATGTATATATCTTATCTCAAAGCCATTTTCCTGATATCCGGTGGTTGATAAGTGATTTTATCAACAATTGTATAAATCACTGATATTGTCAGATCCCAAGCAATTTATGATCCATATTATAGAATGGTGAGAATGGAGAATATTAGTTTTGCACATTAAGAGAATGTGCATTCTGTATTACTCCATGTGATGATTTTGGAATGACTTTAAAATAGTAGCATGTTACAAGGCTAGATAATACCCTCACCCTCATACAGTCATACGCGGGACTGATGTGGAATACCACCTAATATTATCACCTATATAACAACTTCGTCAAGACAATGCAAAAAGGCCATTCTCTGCAGAATGACTTTTACTATCTTTCGAGGGACAATCACCAAGAAACATTCCGTCCTAATGCCCGTTTTTGCCTGTATTAGAATCTAACTCTCATAAAGAAATTCTTGTTATTTGTTAACAACCCATGGGTACACTCACTAGAACAACGCTCATTAGGTTATGCCGTACCAATCAGATCTGGAAGTGTGCTCTGTGGCACTGAACAAATCTGAGACTAAAATGACTGTTCTATGGCATTAGAAAAACAAGGGAGGAAAATGACTAGGTACAAAATCCATTCTCACATACGCTAGATCCAAACTTCATATGAAAAGGAAGATAAATCAAAGAAAAAACCATTCTTCAAAAAATTTACCAATCGTAGTCGTGCTTTCCGCCATCAGCCGATGATAATAAATCATCCAATCCACTCTTGACGGGCTTAGCAGATCCAATTGAGAGTCTACCCATTTTAATCGACCCTAATTAGAAAGAAAAAAAGAGAAAAGGCAAAGCTCCGTAATTTAGAAGCAAGAGATGAAAACAAGTTTGGAAAGTGAAGGACTAGTAAGAGCGCAGAGAAATCAGAGCAGTGAGAAGTGGGCAAAGAGATGGAGATGCAGCAAAGTGACCGACGACAGTAAATGAATAAATTGCGATTGCGTAACATAATAATACGTCACATCAGAGAGGTGAAGGCGAAAGCAGTAAGAATGGGAAGACGTGCACTAACTATGGAGTGAAAACGAACTAGTACAATCAGGCAAGTAGTAAGTCGGTATTGAGCCAAAAAAAAAAAAAAAACGCGTGCAATAATACAGAAATGAAAAAGAGGGAAGAATAGAGATACCGTCGTCGGGGTGATGAGGGAGATTATTGCGGCGGGTTTTGGAGAAGAGATCCAGATTGTCGTCGTGGTTGGGAAGAGCATTGAGGCTGAGACGTCGGCGGCGGGCAGCACCGCCGACGAGAGGCTGTTCCCGGAAAGTAGTAGTCCGATTCATGAGATGGATACAGAATGAGAATGAGCGATGATGAGTGATGAGGGAAAAATAAAGGGCAAGAGAGAGAGAGAGAGAGAGGAAAGGAGGGAAGAATTGAAAGCAGGAAAAGGAGAAGAAGACACGAGAAATGGTGAGGGTGGGTGCGTTTTTATTATTATTAATTATATTTACAGTATGTATATACACAGTAATAGATAGATAGATTAGATGCGTAGTCAGCAGAAACAAGAAAGGAAACAAAGAAGGAAGAAGAGAAGCCATGTGCAGAAGGCGTCAGCCTCCATGGATATTTTTATTACTTCTATTTATTTATTATTTTATGAACCATATAGTTATAATTGAAATAGTACGATCTTAGATCTGGGTGAGAAAAATGAAAATGCTAAATTGGTTAGTGATGATTGATGAAACAGGCCAGGTAGGGACTAGCGGCCGAGGCCCGATGGGGATGGCTGTCTGTCCACCCAGTCAGCAGTCGGGTCTAATGGTCTATGCTTGAATCTTGATGCCTGATTCATGCTTCATGTACTATTAGTACTACTCATAGTAGTAGTAGTAGTAGCAGCAGCATCTCTGTTCCAATCCGATTGGGTGGGTATATGTATCTCTAGTAGTAGCTAGCTAGCTGCTACTACTATTGTGCACATGCAGTGGGCGTGATGACCGGTGGCCGGTGGCCGGTGCCCCGCGGCTCTCTAGTCTCTCCTTCCCGCTCTCTCTCTCTGCCGGGGGCCTTCCCATAATCCATTCCCATGTATGCCTATTATTACTACTCCTACTAATTTATTAGTATTACTACTACTCTACTCCTCCTAGTATATGAACATGAGAGAGTATGTGTAGACAAATAGTAATAATAATACTCCCTTTGTCCCAACTAACTTGTCTTGTTTTACTTCTGTATACAATTCAATGCACTTTTTTAACCGTCAATATCTCATAATATGTAGTACAACTAAAAGTTGTATAAAATACATATTTTAAAACTATACGATTGGATGAATGAATCTAATAAGACTCAACTTGACTATTTTTCTCCAAATATATTTTGCAATAATATTGAGTCAAAGTTGAACAATGAACAGTGTCAAAAAGTCAAACCAGACATGTTTGCTGGGATGGAGGGAGTAATAAATTAATAATAATGGCACTAGTACTTTAGTAGACGTACACTTGTGTTTGGATCTTAAATCTTAAAAAACTGAATTTATTAAGAATTCATTGGGGCGACCAATTCCTCATCCCACCTGCCATTTCACCCATTCCGCATTCCACAATCGCAATAATATCGCACCGCGCTTCATGTAATTGGAATTTAGATCCGACCCCGCGACCCAATTATCGCTCTAATTTATGGTTGATTATATTTAATTTTCCATTTAATTTATTATTTCGTAATTTGTGTGGCATTCATTTCTACTGTACTTTTCTCTAGTTTCGACTTCAAAAAAAAAACTATAGAAAATTATTTTAGATTAATATAGTTTTGGGAGAAAGGATGTTTGGTCTTATAGTTTAGAATTTAAAAAAGTTAAATTAAAGTTGAAAAAGAATTGCATTTATTAAAAATATAGTTTAGAATTTAGCAATTTTTAAATTTTAAAAATTAAACACTATGGTTTGTCCAAACGCAATATACTTATGACTGGGTGAGGATCGAGTGCATAGACCTGCATATACAAACTTCATGTATAAGATGGGATGGATGTTCCGTGTGAATGGAAGAATGTTATATGCATGTGTTATGGGAGTGTTGACCCAAGAATTATTAAGCCCACGTATTTTGGCACAAGACGTATCAACCCAATGCTACCTAAGCGACAACCCAACCCACATTGCAGCCTAGAAATTATCGATCAAGAAAAAGGCAGATCTTGAAGCGGTTCCTTGGAGCAGGCTTGGACGGTTGACGACTGGGAAGATCATGGCAACATAGAAGTTTTGCAGCCTGGCTTGAAGGTCGCCTATAAGTACTGAAGATGGCTGCTAGCGCGAGGGATCTCCAACACAACTCTCAAATCGATATTTATTATTTTCTTTTTAGCTTTCATTTACTTTTTATCGCTTTCTGCAATTTATTGCTTTCTTTAGATTCATTTATCGTTTTCTGTAATTCCATTGTTTACTGCTTTCTTTACTTCCAGCATTGTAATTTCATTCAGTTCAATTCTATAATCCTTACCATTCCTTCAATTCAGTTCTTCATCTTTCTCCCTTCTTCAATATTTTTTACAGTACAACAAATTGGCACGCCCAGTGGAACCGAAGTTAAAACCATATCCGCTTCAAACAAGTGTATGCGCCTGAGATCTGGACGATTGGTGAGTGATTTAACGCAGAAATTCGAAGAAATGTCTTTACAAGACAAAACACCAGGAAGGACGTCGTCTGAGGATGTGATTGAGACGACGAGTTCTACCCAACCACAACAGGAGATTATGCAGACCCCCACATTGTCAGAATAAATGCGGCTTTCGATGACAGAATCGATGGCCGAATTTATGCCTCTGCTTACAAGAAGTAACTGCTTCTACAAGAAGTAACTGCTTCTACAACCGCTCCTGCAAACGGCGCTAACACGGTGCCCCTAAACATCACATGTCCAGGGCCGTCAGGCGGCCAACAGCGGACTTGGTGAACATCACTTAGCCAGCCGCCAATCCCTGAGGCTAGAGGGTTGGCTAGTCCGTTTCCAAACCCATATCAGGTTGCTTATGCCTTCACCCCAGCGGCACCCATGATGCTGAGTTTTGGATATGTGGCGCCTCCATCGCCGATTTATGCGGCACCAGGCTGTTTAGTGGCCTCCAGTGCTTCTCCAGACTGTACAGCGGCCTCTGGTGGCATTGGTATGCCGCCACGACAAGCGGCACCTCATGTGCCGAATTCCAGTTACGTCCTACATGCCCAACTACTCGCCTGTACTGGCGCCACAACCCTGGGCTAGACGCCACAACCGGGGGCAGACGCCACAGCTGATGGGGTGATTTTCACCACTCATATTTTACCACAAGCGGATGGTTGTCATCAAGTAATAAAAACCGGTGAATACCGGGTCGAACCCAAGGGAATTCAGAATATTATTTCATTCTGGAGAAAACTTAGTCATTTTAAGTTCATTAATAATATATATTATATTTTGAAAAGAGTTTGTTTAATTCTAATGGTGATTAAATTAAAATGATAGCATTAAATTTAAAAATAAAGCAAGTTAAAAATTTAAAATAATAAAAATAAAAATAAGATATATGCTTGTAATGATTTAGAACATGCCATCTTTATATAAAAGTGAAATTGCATAATGATTTAGCATTTCCCAATGTCTAAAAAGATCAATTTCAGCATAATTAATGATTTTATAAAGATTAAAAATATGCCAATTTCCTAATTTTCATAATTTGTAAAAACAGACTTCATGGAAGCAAATTAAATTATCTAACATTCTGCAATCATCAGTCTAGGCATAAATTTGAGTCTTTCCCAAGCATACAAATTTTCCTATTGTGATTAAACGACACATTTCATTTCCCAAATCAGCGTGTACATGCCAAAATCTATTTTAATATGATTTATTCCCAAGACCGGTACTAAAATCTAATTTCCACTTTTTATCTCCCGATTTAGCAAAGCAGAAATCATACAGATTAGATTCTAACATTTAATTATGCAGAATAGTGTAAATAATCTAACAATTATGGTAAAATATTAGCAAAACATGGTAAACTGGATTTAATTAATAATATTAGATTGCAGACAGATTAGGATTAATGCCAGATTACTAAAAATAGGGAATTAAGATTGATCGATCATTTCAGGCTTTAGCAGATTAATAATTTGAATTGCAGATTTAGAAAAACACAGAGTATCGATCAAATTGTTGGCATCTAACACATAATCCTAATGCAAATTTTAACATCTTTACATATTAATCCAAATTTAACACAGAAACATCGATCATTATTATTGTACTTCCATAAAAGATAGATTCGTACTTCAAAGTAATTCCGAACTCCCGTTCTAGAACACTTCTAATACGAAGAACATAGAAATCCATTTACAAACATGAAAACAGTAGGAAATTATGTTTAAAAGCAAATCCTAAACATTACAAAGCAAGAAAAAGAAAGACAACACCTAGAATGCGAAGAACACAGTCAGAGAAGACGCTCCGATCACTTTCTCCGGCATGGTTTGGTGTTTTCGATCTTCTTCTCCAAAGTTGCTGAGTCCTCCTGAGAGTTTTTGGTCGAATTATGAGCCTGCCCTACGAAAATGAGGAAGAAACGGGCTTTAAAACCGTGTTCGGGAGGTTAGAAAACCTCCAAACCGCGACTGTGGCACCCAAAACGGCGCTCGGAAGGGGTTTTAGGCGCCACCAAGAAGAGTCGGCGCATCCTGACGATTTTCCATAATTTTCAGCAAATGGCGCATAAAACGGCGCTCCAAGGTGGTTTTAGGCGCCGCCAAGAAGAAACGGTGCATTCTGACAATTTCCTAAAATTTACCCTGCGGTGCAAAAAGTGGTGCTGAAAGGTGTTTTTATGCACCGCCAAGAAGGTGCGGTGCATTCTGAAGATTTCAACTTTTTTTTTTCTTTTTTATTTTCTTTTTTTTCTTTTTTTTTTCTTTTTTCTTTTTCTAAGTCTGAATCTTGGCACATATCACATTAAATATTCCTTATTTTCAAAAATAAAGCTTCCGAACATCGCTCTTCATCATTTAAATGCCTGAAACAACATTGCAATGCATTAGGTTTGCCAAAGTCTTATTAGAAACACATAAAAACATGGTAAATTTAACCTAAATAAGCCAAATCTAACCATGATCACTTGAAAAATAAAAACACATGAACTACACCTAAAAGTGCAATGAATTAAGGTAAAATGCACTCATTTTGGACATATTTTAGTATAATTTAAGCTCATTTAAATGTGGTTTCACAGGGTGCATCAACATCCTCACACTTAAATATTGCTCGTCCCTTGAGCAATGAAATCAATTAACACATCAACATGCCAATCAAGATAATAAGGATGAAGTCAGTATAGTTCTGCCAAATCATAGATTTCAACAACGCAATGAGCTAAAGAGATTCAAAAGTTTAATGTGCTAGAATAAGGTAAATTGTCATGCATCAGTTGTCAAAACCAGATATCCAAAACACTTACAGTACAAAAAGTAGATTAATTACACATAGCAACTCAAAATGGGAGAGTGAATAATGTAAATATGCTTTTCTATTCCTATCTTCAAATATGCTCAATTAATGACTCGGTTTCACAATTATTCCAGACACTTTGGCTGAGTTGTAGACGGTTGAATTCCAAAAGCTACTCATGTCTAAGAATACGTGCCAGTCATATAGCCAAGAGTTTATAAATATTCTGTTTAATACCCCTTTATTCGGATTTTTTTTTTTTTTTTGATCTTGCATTTTCTAATTTTTCCTTTTTTTTTTTGCAAGATTTAATCTTTTTTTTTAATAGGGATTTCACTCTTACTTTATTGTAATTAAGCATTTAAGGAGACATGGAACGAGCATATTCTTATATAAATAATGACGACTCTCCACATAACTAGTAAACCAGTCTAATTAATCAAAAGCTTTCGGCAAAGTAAATAGAATTGTCACCAAAGTTCGAACAACTAGCATGACAATTTAACAAAGTCTAGGACTTTAAACTGAGAATCATAATGCTCATTAAGTTGTAAAATCGGATCTAAGCAGAAAAATTAGACTTATTCAGATTTCTCTTAAGATTGGCTGTGATGTGGTAATTCAAATAATAGCACACTGTGAAAACACAATTTAATATAACATATTCAATATATCCAACCTAAAGCATTTACCATATTTATTCTAAAGCATAGGGAAATATTAAAAACATAACTAAGCTCTTACAAATTTATTCCATTCAAATCAGTAAACATAAAACATGAAAAGATCACACCTGGAATGTTTAGGACTCTGAATTTCACTTCATCATCACGGCTGTCATCTTGCTCCTTTGTTGGCATATCCTGCTTCTAATATGTATATATAACAATTACTCAAGAAAATATGATTGTTAGTGCATATGGGAATTCCAAAGTAATCAGAATCATAAAACACCATCCATAACTCAAATTATAACATTTTAACAACAATTTCCAGCAACTTTAAGAAGTATGGACAGATTTGATAGATAAAAAATTTCAGAATTCACCAAAAGCAAAACATCATAAGCTCTAGAGCAGAATTTACAGCAAAATGCCAACAACTATAGCAAAATATACCCTCATTCTTCATGATAATTCAACCCTGAGTATGGTGTGTTAAATAAATGGTTTATACATTGAATAACTAAATGGACCTGTTGATGAAGAATTTCGGGAATGTGATCATAATAGAAACTCCTCCATCCTCACACTTAAACTGAACTACCAGTTTAGTTTAAGTGCATAATGAAAGATTTAAAATGTGGGATTAAAACTTTTTAATTTCAAAAATAAGAATATAGCAGGCATTTAAAAAGTTAGACTGAATTAGATCATACCTTTTAAATAGATAAAAATTTTCAGCTTTTTTAATATGATCTATACATCATAATTTATTGATTTTAATGCATGCATTGTGTAAAATCATAAAGATTCGACACTTCAACAACATTAATCCCGCTTCTTCATCAATTATCATGGTTATTTACTTTCCTGTTATCAAATCAACAGCTCACAACATTCCAGTTTAACATAATTCAAGTAAGAGCTATTTTATTAGAATTAAAAACATGCATAAACATAACTTAAACATAAATATAAACTTAACCACATGCTTACCATATTCACTATAAATAAAACACCTAAGTAGTGCATAGCAGAGCAAACCAATATTCATAGCAAAAACATCCAACCAAGTAACAAAGGTATTTCTTATACATTATTTGTGGAACCTGGTTACACGAAAACTTTGGGTTAGTGATAAATATATGCATTCCTCCCCATTCTCACACTTAAGTTTAAACCAAAAGTTTAACTTAAGTGCATTGTATAAAGCAAACATATATCAACCTAGAATGTGGGATCTAAACAACACCAATATATTTTATTTTACAAGCTATAAGTTCTAAGTCTCTTACAAATTTAAGAAAATCACCTTTTAGAACTTAAAACTTATTATTAAAAAGAACACATTTTTAAGTTATAAAAACTCCCTTTTTGTTCAAAATTTCAGATTTAATGCTTAAAGCTAACCAAATTAGCAAACTAGTTCTTATTAATGATTCGAAATAATGATCAAGAACTTTTAGTTTATTGTTTTAAATAACATAAGTTTGCCTTTTTAGTTAAAAATTCATAGGATGAGTTTTTTTATAATAAAAATGTTTCTTTTTCATAAATTAGAGAAAAAATGCAGTTTCAAGCTTGAATGTTACCAAAATTTATAAATGTAGATTAAAACAACATGGTTAACAATATTCATAGATCAACTTAAAAGCTTAAACATGCTATTTTAACTCATTTTTATAAGAAAAATTCATATTTCAGATACTGTAATAATTTTATCCCACATTCTATATAACCCAAAATTTAATTAACAACACAAACACTAACACTAACACATACCAAATCACAAAATTGAACGAATTATTGAACTAGGATAGCTATTGTTACCCCAAATTGAAGCTTTGAAACACTTTAACAAAAAATCCCCAAATTTGAGAAGCTGGAGTTCTTGAGCCTCACTTTCAGCTTCAATTATCGAATACATTTTCAGCTTCTAGTTTTACCACATAACATGCACTACTTAATTATTAAATTAGAAATATGGTAAGGCATATTTTATTAACAAAATTAAAAACCTAAACAAATAAGCATAACGTGACATCAAATGAAAATAAAAATATGCATAGACCATAAACATGATAATAAAGACAAACAAAAACAGATTATTATTATTTTATTTTTATTTTTATTTCTATTTTTATTTTATTATTATTATTATTATTATTTTTTGAACAGTGGTGGAAGGGAAATTGAAGATGATGACTGCGGTTGTGAGATTCAATAGAGAGAGGAATGTGAAAGAGAGAACAGGAAGGATATGACTATTTTATTTTATTATTATTTTCTTTTATTTATTTTATTTTATTTTATTTATTTATTTATTATTATTTTTTAAAGTTTATATTAAATGGGTAGGTTTTTAAGCCCAATTAGAAGATCTAGAATTAAATTTGAACTAATTGGAGATGAATTAGAATGGACTTTTGTAAAAACTCAAGTTTGGCACAAACCCAACAATTCCATTTAATACTACATGTGGTGCTCAAACAAGTTTTTACGCATTATTAGTATGAAAGAAACCCAAAATGCCTTGTTTGTGCTACTTTCGGTGCTTAACTGAGTTTTTTAAAACCATTTACGAAGACTGGCATCTAAATTCAGTTTTGTGCAAATTTTGTAGCAAAAATACATTGTGTGATTTGTTTAAATGAAACCTAATATTGCATCCATATTCCTATTCATCTGTTTAGTAAAACTACCCTAATTAGTTCTAATCATCCCCTATAAATATCTATGAAATTCTGTTCGTTTTCGTCAACCCCTCTATCAATTTATTTCAGTCTTTCTCCTATTCTACTTAAATCACCACAAAAGTCTTTCAGTTATTGATCACTCTAATTCTTAAGAGTCACTACAAAATTACATATAATGAAAATCATGCAAGAATCATTTTTATATTTTTTTTTAGTTGTAAGTAAAACATATAAACTAAAATAAAAGAAAATCAAACATATTAAGCAAAAGACATAAATAACTATTGCTAAGCATGCAAAGGCAGTATGCGAATTCCCGTTCCTAATTAGCATTCAAAGACAAATGCATCATTTTCTAAATTAAAGCTCTAAATGGTGGGTGCACTTCCATGATCCTGTCATTCATGAGTTATAAGGGCAAATTGCACATCTTTATACAACAATTTAAATAAAGGCAATGCAATCATAGGAGAATTATTGATTAACATTCTAAAATATCCAGCATTTCCTTTAAAAAAAAACTCAGTAAAGTTGTAATGTTGTCAAGAAGTGGAATTTAATCTCAAACTTTAGCTCTAGCATCCGTTCTCAACACTTGATGTAATGCAATTAATTAAAAGTAATCTAATTTATTATTAAGTAATACGTACCTCAAGTGTGTTGGTAATACCTTTAAATAACGTGTAGGTGGTATTTCAATCGAAGCTTGCCATTTGAAATCCTCAATTATATATGCTGCATGCACCTCGCCGCCATTCTCACACTTATTCTCTTGCAAATCTTTCTCTTTGTTTGATGAGAACTCAATATTCTTTCATCTTTCAGGATCACACACTGATTTAGCTTGATTCCCTTGCACAACATAGAATAGCAAAAAGTTATAACAATATTTAAAAAGTATAAATAATATAAATATATTTAAATGAATTTAAAACAACATAATTTTCACAATAATTCCCCGGCAACGGCGCCAAAAACTTGATGAGTGATTTTCACCACTCATATTTTACCACAAGCGGATGGTTGTCATCAAGTAATAAAAACCGGTGAATACCGGGTCGAACCCAAGGGAATTCAGAATATTATTTCATTCTGGAGAAAACTTAGTCATTTTAAGTTCATTAATAATATATATTATATTTTGAAAAGAGTTTGTTTAATTCTAATGGTGATTAAATTAAAATGATAGCATTAAATTTAAAAATAAAGCAAGTTAAAAATTTAAAATAATAAAAATAAAAATAAGATATATGCTTGTAATGATTTAGAACATGCCATCTTTATATAAAAGTGAAATTGCATAATGATTTAGCATTTCCCAATGTCTAAAAAGATCAATTTCAGCATAATTAATGATTTTATAAAGATTAAAAATATGCCAATTTCCTAATTTTCATAATTTGTAAAAACAGACTTCATGGAAGCAAATTAAATTATCTAACATTCTGCAATCATCAGTCTAGGCATAGATTTGAGTCTTTCCCAAGCATACAAATTTTCCTATTGTGATTAAACGACACATTTCATTTCCCAAATCAGCGTGTACATGCCAAAATCTATTTTAATATGATTTATTCCCAAGACCGGTACTAAAATCTAATTTCCACTTTTTATCTCCCGATTTAGCAAAGCAGAAATCATACAGATTAGATTCTAACATTTAATTATGCAGAATAGTGTGAATAATCTAACAATTATGGTAAAATATTAGCAAAACATGGTAAACTGGATTTAATTAATAATATTAGATTGCAGACAGATTAGGATTAATGCCAGATTACTAAAAATAGGGAATTAAGATTGATCGATCATTTCAGGCTTTAGCAGATTAATAATTTGAATTGCAGATTTAGAAAAACACAGAGTATCGATCAAATTGTTGGCATCTAACACATAATCCTAATGCAAATTTTAACATCTTTACATATTAATCCAAATTTAACACAGAAACATCGATCATTATTATTGTACTTCCATAAAAGATAGATTCGTACTTCAAAGTAATTCCGAACTCCCGTTCTAGAACACTTCTAATACGAAGAACATAGAAATCCATTTACAAACATGAAAACAGTAGGAAATTATGTTTAAAAGCAAATCCTAAACATTACAAAGCAAGAAAAAGAAAGACAACACCTAGAATGCGAAGAACACAGTCAGAGAAGACGCTCCGATCACTTTCTCCGGCATGGTTTGGTGTTTTCGATCTTCTTCTCCAAAGTTGCAGAGTCCTCCTGAGAGTTTTTGGTCGAATTATGAGCCTGCCCTACGAAAATGAGGAAGAAACGGGCTTTAAAACCGTGTTCGGGAGGTTAGAAAGCCTCCAAACCGCGACTGTGGCGCCCAAAACGGCGCTTGGAAGGGGTTTTAGGCGCCACCAAGAAGAGTCGGCGCATCCTGACGATTTTCCATAATTTTCAACAAATGGCGCATAAAACGGCGCTCCAAGGTGGTTTTAGGCGCCGCCAAGAAGAAACGGTGCATTCTGACAATTTCCTAAAATTTACCCTGCGGTGCAAAAAGTGGTGCTGAAAGGTGTTTTTATGCACCGCCAAGAAGGTGCGGTGCATTCTGAAGATTTCAACTTTTTTTTTTTTTAATTTTCTTTTTTATTTTCTTTTTTTTCTTTTTTTTTTCTTTTTTCTTTTTCTAAGTCTGAATCTTGGCACATATCACATTAAATATTCCTTATTTTCAAAAATAAAGCTTCCGAACATCGCTCTTCATCATTTAAATGCCTGAAACAACATTGCAATGCATTAGGTTTGCCAAAGTCTTATTAGAAACACATAAAAACATGGTAAATTTAACCTAAATAAGCCAAATCTAACCATGATCACTTGAAAAATAAAAACACATGAACTACACCTAAAAGTGCAATGAATTAAGGTAAAATGCACTCATTTTGGACATATTTTAGTATAATTTAAGCTCATTTAAATGTGGTTTCACAGGGTGCATCACAGCCAGGGGGGGCAGACGCCACAAACTGCCACACCAGCCGCCACTGCTCCTACGACACCCCCACTCGCAATGCCGCCTGCACTGGCGCTAACAGTGTCACCCGAGTTGCTTGCAGACATGATGCAGCAGCACTTCATGATTCAACTAAGGCCGATGGAGCGGCCTACATACAGGAAACCCTACCCTGACTGGGTAGATACTATGCAACCGTACCCAAGGGGCTTCAAGATGCCCGAATTTACCACCTTCTCTGGGGAGGATGGCAAGTCCATGGTGGAACATGTTGGTAGGTTCACTGGTCATTGCAGAGAAGCGGCAGCCAATGACTGGCTCAAATTAAGGCTGTTTAATTCATCTTTGACTGGACCTGCTTTCGCATGGTATACGTCTCTGCGGCCTAACTCAATTCAAAACTGGGCCGACATCGAGCGAGCATTCCATGACAAGTTCTACACGCTGCTGTCACAGGTTAGTCTCGCAGACCTAACTAATGCGAAATAGTTTGCCGAGGAAACGGCAAGTACTTTCATTGACAGATTACAGCGGCTTAAGGGTCGATGCACCATGGCAATCCCTGTTAGGGAGATAGCCAATATAGAGGTGGCTAACATATTGCCAAAACTAAAAGAACATTTAATTGTGCAGGATGCAACTGATCTTGCCCAGCTGGCCGAAAGGGCGGCCCGCTTAGAAAAGTTCCTTGATGAAGACGATGAGAAGCGGCGACCTACATACGTGACTACTTTCAATGAAGTTAAACTTGGTAAAGGTGACGACATACCAAGGGTGGTGGCCGACGCAATAACCCTGGGTGGAAACAACCCTGGATAGTGGCCCTAGAGTGTCATCGACAGCGGCCTTGGAGGCCGAGTAGTTGGTGGCTAAGTATCTGCGCCATGACGATGGCAGCCGAAGCATGGCGGCGACTGAGGTAGATTGTATGAGGGAGTGTGAGTAGGCCGCATGATCGGCTGAGCAGCCCGCATGATTGGCTGAGCAGGCCGCATGATCGGCTGAGCAGGCTGCATAGTTTGCTGAGCAGGCTGCACGATGGTGGCTGAGCAGGGCGCATGATTGGCTGAGCAGGCTGCTTGATTGGCTAAGCAGGCTGCATGATGCCAGGTTGAGTGGTGGCTGAAGGCAGGGCGACGATGCCTGGAGACTGCTCAGTGGCGGTCCGAGCTTGTGAAGCGGTGGCCGGCATACGTGACTTCGCCAAATCCTATGTCGTCAAATTAAGTTATAAGATATGCTTGAGAATATACGGATCAACGGAACAAGCCGAAGAAGCTAGACATGAACCTGAGAGGCCATGGTACCAGGCAGTGGCGGCTAAAAGGATGATGATGATGGTCAAGCACTCCTCAATGGCGGCTGGAAGCTCCTCGACGACGGCTGGCAAGGTAATGATGGCGGCTGGCTTTGCAAAGAGTGGCGGCCAGGAGGCACGTGGCGGCTGAGAGCTCAACGGCGACTCGGACCCGATAAGTGGCGGCTCACTAAAGCACAACGGCGGCCGGGGACTCTTCAATGGCGGCTGGTGGCTTCCCGGTGGCGGCTCAGTCCAGGATGGCGGTCGGAGCAATGAGGACGGCGGCCAGACACCCTTCAGTGGCGGCTGAAGCACCCCTGGTGGCGGCTGAAGGCGTTCCCGCTGCGGCTGAGTGTCAATGGATGGCGGCTGCTTCCTCACGCGTTGATGGCGGCTAGAGTTCCCTCAATGGGGGCTGGGAGGCAATCTGCAGCGGCCCGGATCAATGCAATAGCGGCTTAGAGACTCCCAGTGGCGGCTGGGGTTATGTGGATGGCGACCAGACAGCGTTCGGTGGCGGCTGGAGACGTGTTGGAGCAGCCTGAGTAAGGCGGATGACAGCCTGAGCTAGGCGGTTAACAGCCTGAGCAAGGCGTAGTAGCCTGAGCAAGGCGGATAGCAACCTGAACAAGGTGGACAGTAGCCTGAGCAAAGCAGGTAGCAGCCTGAGCAAGGCGACATGGCAGATGCTAATGGCAGCTGGGGACACTCTGATGGCGGCTGAGAAGAGGAAAAAAAAAAAAAAAAAATAGATGGGCCATGCCTATTTTGAACGCGCATATTTGTCTTAAAAATTCTAATCAGACAAATTGTGCGAGGGGGCATCTGTTGACCCAATAATTATTAAGCCCACATATTTTGGCACAAGACGCATCAACCCAATGCCACCTAAGCGACAGCCCAACCCACATTGCAGCCTAGAAATTATCGATCAAGAAAAAGGCAGATCTTGAAGCGGTTCCTTGGAGCAGGCTTGGACGATTGACTGGGAAGATCGTGGCAACATAGAAGTTATTCAACCTGACTTGAAGGTCGCCTATAAGTACTGAAGATGGCTGCTAGCGCGAAGGATCTCAAACACAACTCTCAAATCGAGATTCATTATTTTCTTTTTAGCTTTCATTTACTTTTTATCGCTTTCTGCAATTTACTGCTTTCTTTAGATTCATTTTTCGCTTTATGTAATTCCATTGTTTACTACTTTCTTTACTTCCAGCATTGTAATTTCATTCAATTCAATTCAATTCTGTAATCCATACCGTTCATTCAATTCAGTTCTTCATCTTTCTCCCTTCTTCAGTATTTTTTACGGTACAACAAGGAGAGATGTTTTGTATGATGGAAAAATATATTATAGGATAGATATTCAATATAATGTCTGCATGTGCAGACTATTTAAGGGGTTGTACCGGAATCTGATTGTCTGACTTCTCGGTTTGTTACTACTGGGAGTAAATCCCTGAATTACAACTGGAATTTGGAAAGGAAGAATGGGGAAAGAAACGTGTATTGAAAAGAACTGAAAGCTTACAGAAAACAAGAACGGAAAGCGATAAACAAAGGAAAAATTACAAAATTGAGGAAAGCAGTAAAGGAATGGAAATTGCAGAATGAAAGAACAAAAAATTGAAATGCAGAAAACTAAAGAAAAGTAATGCGGCTTCTTTTGAGAAGGATTGGAGATGTCTCTTGCTAGAGGCCATTGCTGGTACTTATAAGTCGTCTTCAGTCTGCACAACGTCCCTTGATGCCATGATTTGGGAGGCTTCAACTGCTATCCTCAACTGCACTTCATTACCTCCATGGGCTGAGTTCTACCACCATAAATTCCAACGGGCCGAATGCATATTGGGCTTTAAATTATTGGGCTTGTAATTTTGTTGGGTTAACAACATGTATAATTAAAACCTCACTATTATTTGAAAAATTAATGTGCTAACAGCGAAATCACATCCTTTTATTGTTAACATAAACAATAAAATAAATTTCATGGATTTGCTTATTGAAAATAAATTTTTAGTTATTTTTAAATAATAAAATAATTATATGTATAATATATTATTTAATACTATAAATATAAATATTAACAGAGGAATGCAATATCGGGTATTTATTAACAGAGGAATGCATTTATGTAAATTAATGTTAATATAAATATTAACAGAGTAGTATTTATTAATTAATATGCCAGCATGACTTGGGATGTAATATCGGGTAAATAGGAGTTAATAGAGGAATGCATTTATGTAAATTAATGATACTTTTAACTTCTCAATTTTAAAAATGTAGATTCCAAATCACGTCTTCTAGATTTTATTTTATTTTATTTTATTTTATTTTATTTTTTTTTTGGGGGGGGGGGGGTGAAGGACGCAACGAGGCGTCCGAAATTCTAGAAAGTTAAATTTGAACTTATACTTTTAATTTTTTACTTGTATTTAAAAATAAAAGCAAACACACCAAATGCACTTGACCCGAGGAGTAGTATGGGGTTTTGCTGGCTTAAACAAATACTCTATCCGTTTAGAAAAGATAGCTACATTGGTAAAATTGACACTATTCACCTAAACACTTTGGTTTGAAATTTTATTATAGATATACAAGTTAAAATATAGTCAAGTGAGATCTTGTTAGATTCGTCTCATCTTGTAGTTTTTAAATACCGAAGTTTTAGAATTTTTACTTCTACCGAATTTGAGTTATTAATGGTTTAAATTGTGCATTGGACTGCGTACTGAGTTGGTCAGTAGCTATCTTTAAAAAACGGAGGGAGTAGTATCTTAGTTCGAGCCTTTATGTATGTAGTATTCTGATATGGGAGAAACAACCTTCAATGCCCACTAGATCTTCGAGATTTTAGATCTGGGTTCAATTAGGCCTCAAGATAACCATTTATTTAAAAAAAAATACAAGCAAACCCATATTCTTTACTTCTACTTATATTAAAAATAATACTTTTTTTTTTTAAAAAAAAAAGGTTGTAAAAGGAAAAAAAACAAATAGGGTAGTAGCTCTTAAAAGAATTTCAACAAATAATTTGAAAGCAGGTGTGGATGTGGTAGTTTCACTCATCCACCGTGGGACTCATTAATTAGGCCAATAAGACGGCAGGTTTGACACTAATAGACCACTCAGACTAGCAATATCCATGACAAGGTCCCCCCTTGGATGCATCTCCATGTCATTAGTGGATAAAAAAAAAAATCAAAATTATTTGAGACCCAACCTTGCATGGTCGACCAAATGGGATATCCAACCTCATGGTCCCTTTCATTCCACCAATCAAATTTTTGCACTTGTACACATTTTATTGGCACATTATAAATTGGTTTTATTTAAACTATTTAATTAATATATCTTTTATTTAATATAATTATATGTAATATAAAATATATCAAAAATTTTATTTTTTAATTCTCTATAAATAGACACCAATCTTGAGATATTTTAACCCACTATCAAAATTTCCTTATTTTCCTTTATATATAACATACTCCATCCTTTCTTTCTTTCCTAAATTGTTGGTTTTCAATGTATTAGATGATGTATGTTAGTATTTCTTAATTTTTAATAGTATTTACATTTTTTTCAATTTATAACTAAAATTTATGTTTCCAAAAAAAATATCATTAAGTTTTTATAATTATTTTAATTAGTTTATTGTCTTTTAGAAATTAAAAAAGAAATTATGATAAATAATAAGAATAATTATAGTGAAATGGTTGGATGGTTGGGTGGTTATTGATAGAGGATGTAAAATTGGGGTGGTTGGGTTGGGATGGATATTGATGAGTTGGAGGAGAGAGATATTAATTAAATAATGAGATGGTTGGATGGTTGGGTGGTTGGGGTGGTCATGGTTATTGCTAGTCTCATGTTAGATGTCGCCTACCTTAGCATAGCCATTCCTAATTCGTTATTGGTCCATGTCGTCAATGGGCAATATAATGGCTACTACTCATTATAATCCTCATTTTTAACCTCCACCTTCCAATAATTAATTCATTGGTCCCTTCCCCTGTTAGTACAAGGGCCCCCCACAACCTAAACTTTTAAAAAAAACATATAGAAGAAAAATTAAATGAAAAATATAAGTGTTGCCTATTGGCGTATCTATTTGAGTACATCACCCACCAAATAAAATAAAATAAAATAAAATACTAGTACTAATATTTTGATATAATTAGGAATTAGATGGTAATTTTAAGATAAGTGTTAAGTAATTTGAGTAGGAGTTTAATAGCACTTTGGTTGTTTTTATAAATGTGTGTATATTTTAAGGGGTTTATGACTCTAATGGGGATTTATTCAATAAAGAGTAGCATTTCTTTTAGCCTCTTAAAATTTGAGTATTTTCAATTTGAAAATTTTTAAAAGTAGTTAATACTCTTAAGGTATTCAATCTAGGTTTTAAAAATTCTTTGAAAAATATTTGATACATTTAGGTATTCAACAACCTAATAACTTAGATTCCAATTTTAATGGATTATCTTCGAAAATATAATTATACAAGTTTTTTTTTTCAAAAAAGGTTTCTACGTATTCTGTACAATATGGAGTTTCTACAAAGTTAGCTAATTCCACGTGAAGTCTATGGATTTTCTAACTATACCAATTTTTAAAAGTCTAAGAAAATGTAACAAAAATTTAATTGAATACATATTCCTAAATTACTCTTCGTGATATTTGACCTACCAAATAAAATATTCTGGATCCGCCACCGTTGGTTAGTCGTCGTCAATCATCGTTCCTAGACTTCGCAGCGTGTATGAATTAAATGTGCAAGTGTGTGAGAGATCTTAGACAATAAACATGGAGAGTGGAGAGAGATGGATGTGTGGTAGCAATGGCCCATCATGATATGATTCATGCATTATGTATGTATGTACTCTACAAATTAATAAATTATGTTCATCATTTGGAAACAAATGGGAAAAGAAGCAATACACTCTGACTGGGGACACGACAACCACAACACATTACACACTGATGGGTTTGTCTGAATGTGAATACATATAACATTTTAATAGAATTTGAGCATTTGATATGTTTTTTCAGAATATTTGATCAGCAGTACTATATACTCCCTCCGTTTTTTTTATCTTCTCCATTTGAATAGTAGAAATTATTCATTAAGTAACTTTGATTCATCTTTTTATCATAGTTATATAAGATAAAACATAGTCAAGTGAGATGTTGTTGGATTCGTCTAATAGTGTAATTTTAGAATATCAAATTTTTATAATTTTTACTTATATATAATATGAGATATTGATGATTGAAAATGTGCATTGGATTGCGTGCAGTGCAGGATGGGTGAAGTTAAAAAAAAACGGAGAGAGTATGTTGGAACTGAGGTTCAATTTGCTTAAATTCAAATTCAATTTGCTAAATTCTGCAGCAGATTGGCAATTGTATCAATCAAATATGTAGATTTATGTAATTTTAAGTACTAAATGTAGCACACACTTTTGATCAACACATGTTATTACTATCTACTTGTCAAGTTTAATACGCTCCGTTCCTTAAAAATTATCAGGTAAAATTTCGTTGGATTTGTTTAATAACGTAGTTTTAGAATATTAAATTTTTATAATTTTTTACTTGTGTAAAATTTAAGTCATTAAAGATTGAAAATATATTTTAAATTGCATTAAATGGAGGATTATGATAAATATTAAGGAACGGACAGGATAATACTATTCTTTAAGAGCATGTTGTTTTGGCTTATTTTTTCTCCTTTTGACTTTTGATTCACCCAAAAGTCCTTTTGAATTTTTGTAACTGTTTGTTTTGACTTTTTTTAAAAGGAAAATGAGAAGCAAAAGTTAAAATTCAATTTTTTCAAAGTAGGTAGGGGGTTCCTTTTTTTTAAAAGGAGAAATCATTTTGGAATAAAATACAAAAATATCCCCATTTAAAAAGGAAATAAAATATATTGTAAATATCCTTACAATATTTAAGTCCATTTTAGTAATTTTAATATATCAAAAGTCCTTCTACTTACAATTCATCCAAACATGTTTCTGTTGAAAAGTAATTTTAATAATGTCAATCCAAACAATTATTTGAGTTGTTTTTGCTTTTGAATTCTCCTTCTCTCTCATTCTCCTTTTACTACTGACTTCTTCTTTTTTCAAAAGTCAAAACAAACGTGGCTTAAATCAAATCTAGTTTATCTACTACTCTAAAGACCCACTGTCTGAACCAATTATTTTATTTTTGTTTCTTCTTATTTTTGCTTCCACACTCATATTATTTCATCATGTGCCACTGCTACCCAACCCCAGCAACAAGCAATAAGAAATGTCCTCGCAATATTCTATATCTATATATAAAGAAGAAAATGTCTTGTTTTTTTGATAAAGAAAATGTTTTGTTTAGATCTCACATTTATATTTATATAAATATATAAATAAAGTATGAGAATAGTTGGTTCATTATTGTAGATGCAAATTGTAAGTTTAATTTATCTTTTTTGCCCCAAAATTTTCTTAATAGTGGAAGAACGCTTCAAATAAAATTGAGAGTTTTAATTGCAAGAGCTAAATAGAAAGAAAAATAAGTGACATATTTTTTTTAAGAATAATGAAAGGTAAATAGAACTAAAATTCTTTAAAAATATTTTTTCTAAATTTTTTAAGAGTAACTATTTTTTCTCGTTTATATATTTTAAATAAGTGACATATTTTCTAATAGAATATAGAGTGGAGTGTGAGGGAAAGTATGAGATGAAAATTAATTAAAATGTGTGTCAAATGGGTTATCGAGTCAAGTCGAGCTCAAATGCTCGAGTACTAAATACTAGAGCTTGACTTAATACGAGCTCGAGCTCGAGCTTGAGTCAAGTAACAATAGTCGAGTACGAGTCGAATTTTTTTCGAGCCGAGTCCCGAATCGATTACGAGTAGTACTACTTGTTAATCACCCCTAATATTGGATATGGGATAAAGATATTCAATGCTGGCCCATTTTGTTACAATCCACCATCCACTCGTTATGGCACAGCAAGGAACGAATGAAATGGTTTCACATAAGAAAATTAAAATAAACAAATAAAATAATTGACATAATTTGTGTGCATTTTAAAGAAGAGGGTTAAGGATGAGTAAATGGGACTTGACCCCAGTGACCATCTTCAATACCTTTCAACCATAGGTTTGGGGTTCGCCCTATTCTTCCCCTTTATTCCACTTTATAATTTTTGTGGCTTGGACTCCCACATACCTTTGCCAACACATAGATGTCAATGTTTATAGTGCAAGGAGAATTAATGGAGACTGGATTAACTTGGAAATAGGAAGGCTAAAATAAATTGTATGAATATAGAAAGCCCTATAGATGACCCGTTTGACAATTAACTGTTAGTTGTTAACTAATTATGTAAGTAGTAAATTAATAAAAAAATTAGCTGATTGACAATTTTGAGACCAACTTTTTGTCTACAATAAACTGAAATCCAAAATATTACTCTTTGCAACGGATTTAAAAAGAGTTGTTTTGATAGTTTTAAGTTATTTTATCTCTTTAAAAAAGCTACTCTCATAATGTCTCACAACTGAGCTTATTCAATTTATATGTTTTACCAAACACTTGGTGACCGGTTTTAAAAAGCAGTCCAGCATCATTCACACCCGTTTGTTTTAGTATTTCCCAGTACTTGCTTGACAGTTGACAGCAGCTCGTCAATCTTCATTATTACAACTATATGTTGTGTTGAGACATGGGTTATTTACAATAAATGGTTCACCGAGTGTCTTATCTTTTGGTAAGATATAAAGTTGAAAGTGGAGCACATGTGATGATGCATAATCGATCGGGTGGTGCCAAATTGCCGGCAGGCAGGCAATTCATAATCGGTTCGACTACATATATATATTCTCAATATATGCCTTTGATTTGATCTAAATTGGGGTCATCACAGTACTGTTTCTTTCAAGTAAAGATAGATAGATAGATGGAGATGGGCTTCCCCATATATAGGCCATATATATATAATGCCATATATGCTTACCCTTCGTTTTTCATATATATGCATTGGATTGGATTGGACCACATTCCACAGTACTCCACAGCCACCGGCGAGATGATGTCATCATTAGTGTTGTTGAGACAAGCCGCTTTTATTTATTGCAGTATATCATCATTCTGTTGAAACTGAGGACATAAATGTAGTGGTACTACGTTGCTTGCCCCGAATGATAGATTAGTGAAAATCGGTTGTTGCTTTGTGGTCCTGAGGGCCGAAGAATCAATTAATTAATTAATTACCTCAGGGACTGCTGATTATAAAGCAATACATTCATTATACACATCACGAGGACATACAACCAGGATCTATCAATGGAAACCCAACTTGTCTAATTAATTAAAATACTCAATGTCAACTGATTAAACTATATAGTACTAACAATTATTATTTCAAACACAAATAATTGTCTAAATATATTGTATCAGTTGTTTAAGCAAGATTATTATAGATAATAGTTAGTTTCATAGGGTATACATTTTTTTTAAATACCAGAAAGGAAGGCTTCAACTACTCTGAACTGATCAAAATTAAAGAAAACAATATATTGAAAATGGATTGTATATGTTATGGACACGCTATGGTGATTGATAAGTGAATTGCCATTGACCCTAAGAGATCTAGCTAGGAAATACCTAAAAGCTTCTTCTGAGAATGAACAAATACATACACTATGGATATATCACAACCCAGATAGATGCTGTTATTAATTAAGGAGATAACTGAATTTCAGAACCATGTGTCAATAAATTTGCCAGCTGATGATAATGTTTGGATTAATGAAGGTAATGGATGATCAATGGAACAGTACTTACATTACACAAAATTGCATTTGTTGCTCCACCTTTTAACAATATAAATAATACACAAACCCCAGTTGGCCCCCTGCCTCCACACACACACACACACACACACTATTATATATTTGAATTTTTCGTCTTGACAATGCCTTATTTGTATGTAATACAGGATTTGCCCTACCAAACGCTCCATAACCTCTCAACAACTTCATATTTGCTGGGAGATAGTTGACAGTTACCTTCCCAATCATATTATATAGAATTATGCTCCTGCAAATTTGCAAATTGGATTGGATATATATACTAAACACCTAACATCTTGTACTGGATATACATGAACCTTGAAATTCAATTTCATACTTAATCTTAGTTATATTTATACATCTGCATCAGCGAGTGTATATTGATTTCCATAATTAAGTGCAACTTAGCTTCTTATTTTATTACTATTGATTATATTAGGCAACTTAAGAACTTAAAATGATGGTGATGTTTGTTTAACAAATACACACTACATATTAGAAAACTGAAGCAACAATTAAATCCCTACGTACCACGGGAATGGTACGCACAAATAAGTCAACAATAGCTACATCATATATCCCACAATAGAAGATGAGTTCATACAAAAATATGGATCAATTTGCAATATATTATTGTAATCTTCTTTTAAATATGCGTATGCTTTTACCACCAGAAAAAAATTTAATAACACCAAGTCAAAAGGAAACCAGTTAACATTTAAAGACCGTTCACTTTTAAGTCACTGGAATCTGGGAATAATTACTTAATATATACATGAATACCTACCTAAAATCAATGGTAATAATGTAGTACTATTTAATTTGGTATAATCTTTAGTTGCCACCAACAGACTGACCAACTATTACAAATTTACAATGTTCAACTGTCTTGAATCTCCATACTTGTGTATATTGAATTTGTCAGCATATGATCTTCCTAATTTCCCATTGGTCACCAAGGGAAAAGTCTTATGTTTACCCTGTTTTTTTTTTTTAAGTAGATTGATTTTTTTTTTTATTTCTTTAAAAAAATTGTCATGAATTCCATGAATCTTTCTAATAATTTTAAGTATTTTATTTTATCCTAATATTAGTAATTCTGCCGAGCTGTAAATCAACAACTGATCCATGGCACCCTCCCCCGTTGACATATTGTTGACAGTGCCATTTACCAAATGCTTAAACTCATTGATTTGTTCTAATTTAAGATTTTCTGACTGCTTCCAAGTTCCCGCCTCCAATCCCCTCACCAGTTTTTTCACCATGAGATCATTTTAAATCCAAAAATTTCTTGGTGGATCACTATTACATATTCCCACTTGCAGTATTTGTATTAAACTATCCCTTAATGAACTAAAATTCTTCATTGTAATAGTGATAGGATGTTGAAAATGTATATACTTTATCATTAACTTCAGGCTGCCTACTCTAACCCAGCTTTAATTTGTAAACTGGCTTATCAGTGTGGCATGTTGTCGATGCATTCTTCTCCACAGATGGCAGGCCAGAGGCCTGTCCTTCCTCTGCAGCTTCGACTGCTTGTTGCGTTTTTGTTGTGGTTTTCTCTTCATCTTGCACGTGCACAACTTACTGACCCGAAAGAAGGTTTTCATACCCGAACATCACATGTCTTAGTTTTTATTTTCGTGTCTTTTCTTGCCTTCCTGCATAGTGATTCATGATACATGTTCAAGTCAGGCATTGACACACTACTGTTAATCAGATATCTGAGGAATATGTTTCTACTGCAGTTTCTGCTTTACTTGCTGTCAGGAGGAAACTTGTGGATCCCTATAAGAACCTCAATTGGACTAGGAGGTTGGATCCTTGCTCCTCTAAATGGAGGGGAGTGAGCTGTGTCCCAGACATAACCGATGGCTATAATCATGTCCAAGAACTGTATGTGCTTAATTCTTACTCCCTCCTTTTGATCTTCTGATGATCATCTACTTGGTACAACTATGAATACACCATGTATCAACCCAGCAGTACTAGCTAATTTATGTCGAACATGCTTATATCTGTCTCAGTGAATCCCAGTTTCTCACATTAATGTTCATATTAAATGTCCACAATACTCGGAAACAATATTTGGACTAAGGTTTCTGAAGTAATCATGTTCAATATATATTTGCTTACTAACTTCACTTTATTCTTCCCTCTTGATCTGGCTGGGGTTCGATCTTGCAGGCGCTTAATTGGATTGAACCTCTCAGGAATAATGGCTCCAGAGCTAGGCCAGCTACCTTACATTAAAAGATTGTGAGTCATCTCTGATCTTATGTATTTTCTTGAGATATTTTTTGCTCATTTGGTCAATCTTCAAGTATTGACACCTACTTTTCAGGGACTTCTTGTGGAACCACTTAACTGGGAGCATACCAAAGGAGATTGGCAATATTACCGCGCTTGAGCTCCTGTATACACTGAGATCAATCACTCATCCATACTTGAATCTGTGTTGTGACAGGCTCACAACTAATTTTCGTTTCTGCATTTCAGGCTTTTGAGTGGAAATCAATTAACGGGTCCTCTCCCTGATGAACTTGGTTATCTCCCCAAATTGACAAAGTTTCAACTGGATCTCAACATGCTATCAGGACCTATCCCCAAATCATTTGCAAACTTACCACTAATACAGCATTTGTGAGCTCTCAATAAAAGGTCTCAACTTTGTTTATGCATTTTTGCTGCTTATTGATATATGATGCCTCACTGCAGCCACATGAACGACAACAGATTCAGCGGCCAGCTCCCTCCTGAGTTAGCTACACTTCCTCTACTAAAACACATGTAAGCTTATAGAGTTCAGTCATCAATTTGTATCATAGTACAAAATAAATGCAAATGTAAGTATAGGTATAGAAATCTGCATTCTACTTCTCTTGTGTTGCTCAATGGGGACTTTTGATAATGACAGTCTTCTGGATAACAACAATCTTTCTGGATACCTTCCTCCAGAGTTTTCACAGATGCCTAACTTGACAATTCTGTATGTGTGGTTTGCTTCTTAATTCCTATTTGTATTTCCAAGCACCAACTTACTGTTAATTGCTAGCATCTATCTGACCTGGCCAAACTATTCAAATTTCAGCCAGCTAGACAACAACAGCTTTGCTGGGACTGAGATTCCAGATTCTTACAGTCAGATGCCCAAGCTCGTAAAGCTGTACGTCTGCTCTCTCTTGAGAAATACGAAATTTTGTTATTCCACAAGTTGCTCCATGCATTTTCAAACTTCACAATAAACCTAATCTCCTTTATATGTAGTCACGTTGACCTTCAGGCTTCAAGCACTTGATCCAAGTAAAAATCCTAGCCTTTTTTTTTTTACTCTTTCATTTGATAATTTCCTTGCAGGAGTCTCAGGAACTGCGGTTTGCAGGGCACTATCCCTGATCTGAGTAAAATTCGAAGTTTGTTTTATCTGTAAGTCTAGTTCAGATCCATGTCTGATATCTTCATTTTATTGGAAATCTCAGTCCACCAGTAGGCTATGTAGCTCCAATCAACTGACAAAAAAAATCTTGCTTCATCTGTTCATGAATATGACTAGATTCATACACACCTTACTTGTTTGTTTCTGTTCTACAGACATAGTGCATACACACTCATTGCCTACCACTTCTTAAAACTTACACGGTGTTCATCTTGCAGGGATCTTAGCATGAACCAACTTACGGGAGAGATAACCTCAAATAGGCTATCAGCAAAGATGACATCTATGTACATAAATTCATTGGTGCCCTCTTACAATTCTAAGTGTCACATAATTTTGTTGCATTTTCACCAGCCCTCATACTTTCATATATCCTATTTTAGAAAATTTCATCAACATGCATGCATATTTTAACTTCTCTAAGTAAATGAATTAATGGTTGTTACAGCCACAGAATGTTGTTCACTCACTGATATTGTGAGCATTTCACTTACAATTGCAGAATTCTATCACACAATCAGCTCAATGGATCCATTCCATCCAACTTCTCTGGCTTCTCACGTCTCCAGAAACTGTAAGGACTACACATATTCCTTGTACAAGTTTCCATGTTATGTTTATATTAGTTTCCTATGGATATTCTTGTAAACCGAAAATGCCTCTATCGTTGTAGGGACCTGGCCAGCAACTTGTTAAGCGGATCAGTACCCTCGACCATCTGGGACAATATTACTTTCACTGAAAAGACAACACTTGATATGTATGTAAGAGATCGTCGTCATTATGCATGTAAACACTTAGCATACACTTAGTAGTTAGGGAAGGGCATGCATCATCTCTCCATCTTTTCGTCCTATTCAAGTAATTGACAGTTCCTCCTCGTAGACCATTCGTGTAAACCAGGTCAGCTTATCAAGTACTTTTCTCTGTCGCTGCAGAAATTTGGAGGAAAATTTGCTTTCTGATATTGCTGGGACCCTCAATGTCCCTCCAAATGTAACATTAAGGTAAGTCTACCTTAATTCTTTGAGTTCCTTCAATTCCATACAATGTGTGGCCAACTTATCCATATTAAGGTTGCTTGCTATCCTTTTTCTAGGCTAAAGGGAAATCCTGTCTGTACAAATGCCATACAAAGAAACATAAGCCAACTCTGTGGATCTGATAATGCAAATGGAGGTGGTCCTGCTCCATCTCCAACCCCCAACAGCGGGGACAATTCCACGCCAATTTGCAAACCTCAGTCATGTCCTATCGACAGTAATTTTGAATATGTCCCTACTTTACCTCCTGATGCATGCTTTTGTGCAGCACCTTTTGGCGTGGGAGTCCGACTTAGAAGTCCAAGCATATCAGATTTCCCTCCATACCGTGATCAATTTGATGCGTTCATAACGTCAAGCATAAAAGCAAAGGGGAATCATTCCTTGTATCTATACCAGCTTTATGTGGACTCAGTTATGTGGGAACCTGGTCCTAGGCTAAAAATGTTTCTGCTCTTCTTTCCTGAGTATTCCAACACTTCCAACATGTCATATGTTTTGGATCCAAGCGAGGTTCAGGCAATAATCGATGCATTTGCTGGCTTCACGATACCTGGAAACGATACCTTTGGCCCTTATGATCTTCTAAATTTCACAGCCAAGGGCCCCTACTCATATGGTATGCCATATACTACTATGCCCTATCTATTGGTCCCTTGCCAAACTGTTTGTTGTATTATTTTAAGTTCTTGAATTGCCTGCAGTGATACTTCCGTCATTGAGAAATGGCAGCGGTCTGAACAAAGGCGCGTTGGCTGGAATTATACTTGGATCCATCTCCTGCGCTGCAGTTATATTAAGCTGTGCTCTTCTTTTCATGCGAAAACTGTGTCCAAGGTCACAAGCTCAAGGAGCCAAAAACCAATCATGTGAGTTTAATTAGCGTCCCCATCGGCTAAATTACACCGTTTGCCATATAAGTGACAGCAGCACATGTCTTATGATCTTATGCAGTTCCAAAAGTTCCAATGAAAATAGATGGAGTGAAGGCATTCGATTTTGAGGATTTACAGATGGCAACAGACAGTTTCAGCAACGCAGCTCAAATTGGCCAAGGGGGATATGGAAAAGTCTATAAAGGAACTATAGGAGACGGCACAGTTGTGGCTATAAAACGAGCACAACAAGGGTCCATACAGGGCGGGAAAGAGTTCTACACTGAGATTGAAATGCTTTCTCGGTTGCATCATCGTAATCTGGTTTCACTGGTTGGGTATTGCGACGAGAAGGACGAACAGGTAATTGCATTGCATATATATGCATCCTGCCGGCCAGATGATCGATGACCTTTCCTCTCATGTTTTGAGTCTTTATCTGTACATATTATTCTTGTGTCATCTCTAATTAATGCTTTGCAGATGTTGGTTTATGAGTTCATGCCTAATGGCTCATTACATGACCTCCTCTCAGGTAATTACTTTTACATTGCTCAAAAGTTTTTACAGGCCAATCCACCACAATGGCTCCAAGCCGATTTATAAAAACTCATGTCCTTTTCTTTCATTGCAAAATTAAACAGCTAAATACAGATCACCAGCGAACTTTGCAACAAGATTGCACATTGCCTTAGGTTCTGCTAGAGGCATTCTTTACCTCCATACCGAAGCTGATCCACCGATTATTCACCGTGATATCAAAGCAAACAACATTCTCTTGGATTCAAAATGGACTGCCAAAGTGGCTGATTTTGGTATATCAAGGCTTGCACCAGTATCAGATATAAAGGGAGTTAGTTCACCACATGTGTCAACTAATGTGAAAGGAACGCCTGTAAGACATACATATGCACCTCTAGATTCTATATAGCTAGAGTATATATCCTTGTTAATCTTGTTCACTACAATTACTCTCCAACTTTCAGGGATATGTAGATCCCGAATACTTCCTGACACACCAGTTAACAGAGAAAAGCGACGTATATAGTCTGGGGATTGTGTTCCTGGAGCTCCTCACAGGGATGCAGCCTATATCCCACGGAAGGAACATTGTCAGGGAGGTAATAATTATTTACTATCAACCCTTAATTGTCCGATCCACCCAGATTATGATTGAATTGATGATCCATAATAATCAGCACCATCATTAATTGGTCATCATCAGGTGAATGCTGCGTGTCAGTCTGGGAGGATGATGTCCATCATAGACAGGAGCATGGGGCCATACCCTTCAGAGTGCGTCAGGAGATTCATGGCTTTGGCCCTGAGGTGCTCCAAGGATGAAACCAAGGATAGGCCATCCATGTTGGAAGTTGTCCGGGAGCTGGAGGATATATCCTCCATGCTTCCTGACTCCGACGACAATAATCCAGCTGCTGTTGTTTCCGCCGGTGCCTACTTGCCCGGCAGCAATTCAGATAGAGGTCCTGCTTCCAGTTCAGGGACCTCTGTGGGCTCAGCTCCATTTACCTCTCTGTATGATGGTGGGAAGAGCGGATACCCCACCATGGAACTCACTGGAAGCAACCTTGTTAGTGGCGTCTTCCATACCGTTAATCCTCGCTGATGAATGCCGACCCTGTCCTCTGATCTCCACCGTCTGCCCGCTTGCCTGTGGCTGTTAGTCTGTGACCGGCGGGTTATCCTTAATTACTACTGCCCTTATTCATTAGAATCATTGCTTGCAATAAACCAAAAGAAATGATGAATTATTACACGTACATCATATATATTTACGAACCTTTGATCAAGTCACTTGTATATATTGAATTGAGGAACCAGCCTGACACAGGCAAATTAAACATCATCAACATATGATGAGAGTTTGGACTTTGGATGCTGAATCGATAAAAAAAAAAAAAAAAAAAAAAAAAACTCGTCTTCATTATGGATGCTGAATTTAGAAGGACGTAATTGAGGTTAGGGGGTTTGAACATATTCACTAAACAGATGAGTGTTCGGTGTTTTTAAAGTAATAAAAATGCGGTTGGTTTGGCAATTTAGCAGAAAGCACAATTCTATGCATGCTGCTTTGGGAATGCAGATTTATGAAAGAAATTGTTGGAGGTTTCATCTGATCCGCTCCCTAAACAACATCAAGTCAAAATCAGTTTCGAAGTTGAATGAGTTGACCTGATTAGAATCCAAGTGGAAGAAAATGTTAGGTGGTGCCTTTATTCAGTGGTAGGTGCCGCCATTTATTCTTCCATTTTGGTGTGCTACAATGTAGCAATTGCAGCTAAAGCTGCTCCTCGATTGCCTATAAATAGGCCATTCATTTTGATGAATTAAAACACACCAAGCAGCAGAAGCAAAAGCAATCCTGAGGCTTTTTCTTCTGCCTGCTAAATTTAGTGGGGAAATTTGCCCCAGAGAGCTTATGGTGTTTTGGTAGGCTTTTCTTTTGTGAGGAGTCTACATTTGTTGAGTGGGCTTTGTGGGTCCGGAAATTATTGTCCAAATCCTTTTGTAATATTTCCCCTCATAGTAAAATTTGTTTCTCCCTTTGCATGTGGATGTAGGTCGATTTGACCGAACCACGTAAATTCTCTGTGTCTATTTATTTTGCTGCATTTGGCTAATTTGGGTACACTTCCGCAACAAACTGGTATCAGAGCCCTAATTGCGTAGCATGCTCTGTGGTCGCAGTTAATCTGATCTTCCACATCAGAAACGCATCTCGGTTAAGCTACCCTTTTGTGAGCTTTGTTTGTGCCTCTTGTTAGCAAAATGTCGGCCATAAATATTAAGGTTGACAAGTTCACGGGGATGAATAGTTTTAGCCTTTGGCAAATCAAAATGCGGGCTTTGTTAAAACAACAAGGTCTGTGGGCTCCATTGAAGGAAAAAGTTGATCCAGATAATGCTGAGATGGTGAGCCTGGAGGAGAAGGCTCATTCAACCATTTTACTGTGCCTAGCAGATGATGTCATTACCGAAGTTGCGATGGAAACAAAGGCGTCTGGTCTGTGGTTAAAACTAGAAAGTCTTTATATGACTAAGTCTTTAACCAACAAGTTGCTATTAAAGCAACGTTTGTTCAGCCTACGGATGCAGGAAGGTACATCTCTTCAAGACCATCTCGATAGATTAAACACTATCTTGCTGGAGTTGCGTAATATTGATGTCGTTATCGAGGACGAAGATGCTGCATTGATATTATTAGTATCTTTACCACTATCATTTGAAAATTTTGTACAGTCATTTATAGTTGGTAAAGATACTGTCAGTTTAGAAGATGTACGTGCTGCTCTGCACAGTAGGGAATTGCGCCATAAGGCATCTTCGAGTAATGTAGAAGATCAGGCTGCTGGGCTCGTTGTTAGCAGTGGCAAGGGACATGGAAAATTTGTAAAACAAAAGAAGAAAAAGTCTTTTGTTAAAGGTCCCAAGCCAGGTGATGTATGCAATTATTGTAAAGAGAAAGGACATTGGAAGACCCAGTGTCCCAAGATGATGAAGAAGCAACAACAGGGAACGCAACAGGAGTCTGTCTCTGTTGCGGTCAACGGCGATACAGATCCAGAGGATCATTTGGCTTTGGTCACAAGCGTGCAACCATCGCAAGATGATGTATGGGTTCTTGATTCTGGAGCATCATACCACATGTGTCCTAACAAAGAGTGGTTTTCGAGCTACGAACCAGTCGATGGAGGAAATGTTTTTATGGCAAATGATTCTGTCTGTAAGACAGCTGGGAATTGTTCTATCAAGCTTAGAACACATGCCGGTGAAATTGCAACTCTGCACGATGTCAGACATGTTCCAAAGCTGAAGAAGAATCTGATATCCTTAAGAGTCCTTGACAATAAGGGTTTCAGATACGAAGGGGAGCATGGAGAACTCTACATCATGAAGGGATCGTCCGTGGTTTTGAAAGGAGTCTTGCATGGATCTCTATATGTTGTGCAGGGATCTACTGTAGTAGATTCTGTAGCTGCTGTTGCTGATACTTCTGATATGTCCAAGTTATGGCATATTAGACTTGGGCATATGAGTCAGAGGGGAATGCAGATCTTGTCAAGTCGTGGTCTTCTTGAAGGTCACAAGTTAGCTGAGTTCGGATTCTGTGAGCACTGCACATTTGGTAAATTACATCGTACCAAATTTGGAAAGGCAACTCACAGAACAAAGTCAACGTTGGATTACATTCATTCTGACTGTTGGGGTCCTTCACGAGTTGAGTCGCTTGGGGGCAGCAGATACTTCTTATCCATTATCGATGATTATTCAAGGATGACTTGGGTAATCATGATGAAGGAAAAGGGCGAAGCTTTCTTGAGATTCAAGCAGTGGAAGGCATTGGTAGAGAACCAGACCAACAAGAAGATTAAAAGGCTTCGAACTGATAATGGTTTGGAATTCTGTTCGAGGGAATTCAATGAGTTCTGCAAGAACAATGGAATTGTACGGCATCACACAGTCAGGAACACTCCACAGCAAAATGGAGTGGCAGAGCGTATGAATCAGACGCTTTTGGAGAGGGCACGCTGCATGCTCTCAAATTCTGGATTGCCAAGGAGCTTTTGGGCAGAAGCAGTTAACACTGCTTGCTTTCTGATCAATCGGGGACCTCATACTGGAATTGATTGTCGGATTCCTTATGAGGTTTGGTCGGGTAATTCCTATGATTACTCGAATTTGAAATCTTTTGGATGTGCGGCTTATTATCACGTAAGCGAGGGAAAACTGGAGCCCAGAGCAAAGAAGGGCGTTTTCGTAGGATATGGAGATGGAGTTAAGGGATTCAGAATTTGGTCACCTTCTGAGAAAAGAGTTATCTTGAGCAGAAGTGTGGTGTTTGACGAGAATTCTATCCTCAGTATGCCTACGAAGGTGGTGAATGTCTCAGAAAATTCGGGTGCTGACAGTAAGGTGGAGCTTCAACTTTCACCTGATGATTCAGATGAACAACGAGAGCTTGAGCAAGAGCAGGAAGTGCACTTGGATTCAAATCAATCAACTGAAGTTGAGCCACCCGAAATCAACCGACCATCTAGTTCAGCTGATGTGCAGAAGCAAGGAATTGCTTATGATCGTGCGAGAAGGGTGGGTGTCCAACCTCCTAGCAGATATCGAGATTTTGTCTGCTATGCTCTACAAACAGCTGAAGATTTGAATTATTCTGAGCCCTCCACTTACAAAGAAGCCGTATCATGTGGCGAGTCTGTACAGTGGCTTGCTACAATGGGAGATGAAATGGAGTCGTTACATAAGAACGACACTTGGGAGCTAGTCAAACAACCACCTGAAAGGAAGATTGTTACTTGCAAATGGATATTCAAAAGAAAGGAAGGTGTTTCACCAGCTGAGGGCATACGATACAAGGCCCGACTAGTTGCTAGAGGATTTTCTCAGAGGGAAGGAGTTGATTACAACGAGATTTTCTCACCTGTGGTCAGACACACTTCCATTCGTGTCCTGTTGGCTATGGTAGCGCATCAGGATCTGGAGCTCGAACAACTAGATGTGAAGACAGCCTTTCTTCATGGGAAATTAGAGGAGGAGATCTATATGTCTCAGCCTGAAGGTTTTCTTGTACCAGGAAAAGAAAACCATGTTTGCAAATTGAAGAGACCATTATATGGTCTAAAGCAATCTCCGAGGCAGTGGTACAAGCGATTTGATAGCTATATGGTTGAGCTTGGCTACAACAGAAGTCCATATGATTGTTGTGTATATCACAGCAAGTTAGAAGATGGTTCGAACATCTACTTGCTTCTGTATGTAGATGACATGCTCATTGCTGCACGGAACAAGGCCGATATTCAGAAATTGAAAGGTCTACTGAGTGCAGAGTTCGACATGAAGGATTTGGGTGCAGCGCAGAAAATTCTGGGGAGATCTATCGAGATAGAGATCAGAAGAAGCTTTTCTTGTCACAGAAAAGCTACATCCAGAAGATTCTATCAAAGTTTGGAATGTCTTCGGCGAAACCTTTGAATACTCCATGTGCTACTAATACACAACTCTCAGCTACCTTTGCACCTAAATCTGAAGCTGAGAAGGAGTATATGGCAAAGGTTCCATATTCTAGTGCAGTGGGCAGCTTGATGTATGCCATGGTGTGCACTAGACCTGATTTGGCACAGGCAGTCAGCGTGGTTAGCCGATTCATGGCGAACCCAGGAAAAGAGCATTGGCTCGCTGTGAAGCGAATTTTTCGCTATTTGAGAGGTACATCTGATGTTGGTCTCATCTATGGAGGCGACTTGCAGTGTTCAGTGGTTGGGTATTCTGATTCTGATTATGCTGGAGATGTGGATAGCAGGAGATCAATGACTGGTTATGTTTTCACTCTTGGAGGTTCTGTCGTTAGTTGGAAAGCAACTTTGCAGGCTACAGTGACACTGTCTACTACGGAGGCAGAATACATGGCGTTGACAGAGGCTGCCAAAGAGGGAATTTGGTTAAAAGGACTGGTTAGCGATCTTGGTCTACATCAAGATCAAGCAATTGTGTTTTGTGATAATCTCAGTGCAATATGTTTAGCTAAGGATCATGTTCATCATGAGAGAACTAAACACATTGACGTGAGATATCATTTTCTGAGATCAGAATCGGGGATCAAAGTGCAGAAGATTGCCACGGCAGATAATCCTGCAGATATGTTCACTAAACCTGTACCTCATAGCAAGTTTCGACATTGCTTGGACTTGCTAAATGTTTTGAGCTGTTGACTGCCTCTTTGAGGTATTTTCTTTTCCCATGGTGGGAAATTTGGAGGCAAAAGAAGAGTTTGAGTACCGTTTGGCACATTTGTGTGCATGGTTTGGGTACATTTGTTTTCGGGGAAAAGTTTGGAGATCAAGGTGGAGCCTACTCATTATTCGATTATACTTGAGATGCACCAAGGTGGAGATTTGTTAGGTGGTGCCTTTATTCAGTGGTAGGTGCCGCCATTTATTCTTCCATTTTGGTGTGCTACAATGTAGCAATTGCAGCTAAAGCTGCTCCTCGATTGCCTATAAATAGGCCATTCATTTTGATGAATTAAAACACACCAAGCAGCAGAAGCAAAAGCAATCCTGAGGCTTTTTCTTCTGCCTGCTAAATTTAGTGGGGAAATTTGCCCCAGAGAGTCTTATGGTGTTTTGGTAGGCTTTTCTTTTGTGAGGAGTCTACATTTGTTGAGTGGGTTTTGTGGGTCCGGAAATTATTGTCCAAACCCTTTTGTAATATTTCCCCTCATAGTAAAATTTGTTTCTCCCTTTGCCTGTGGATGTAGGTCGATTTGACCGAACCACGTAAATTCTCTGTGTCTATTTATTTTGCTGCATTTGGCTAATTTGGGTACACTTCCGCAACAGAAAAGACAGACAAAGCGGTTAATGGGTTGTTGTCATGATGACGTGCATGTGTTTTTCCATGACACAAAAGACAATAATTCTTGTTGAATTACCAACAGTTGGGTTCAGCAGAACAACGAACCTAACAGGAACCGGTTGATCAAGATTTTTTCTTTTTTCAGGCAACTCCTAGCTATAAATAAGATCCATCATCTCGCTGTGTGTCATCATAAATAAGATCCATAATGTCTTGAATAGAAACCCTAATTCTTCTGTTCATCGCCACTACTCTCCGAGAATTAAGGGAATATTATCGCTGATTATTTTGGCTAAATACACTGCTGGTCCTGGACACAATATAACTCCTGGGCTTGCCTTCCTCCTGAGCTTAGCTCTATTTTTTTGGTGGTTGCCGAAGAGATCTTGTTTCCCTCTCTTTAATTTAATTATTTACTAGTTCTGTAATAATTTTATTATCTTTTTTCATGTAATTTTTTTTATAAACAAAAAAAAAAAAAAAAAAAAACAGTATGATCCATGCCATATAGCACTAAATATAGAAAAATTAAAGTAAGTTATCAATATTATTTCAAGGTTAAGCAATGTGACAGCTCTCTCCTTGGTGAGCTTCCAAATTCGACTGTAATATATAATTTAATATCATGTATTAAATATAAATTTTATATATTACTCCCTCCGTCCCGTGAAGTTTGACACCTTTCTTTTGGGCCCGGTAATTTAGGTGGTGGGGTTTAGTAGTTAAAGTGGTGTGAGTGTTTGTATTTAAAATTCTAATAAATTTTGATACTGTTTATTATTTAACTTTGACTTAATATTATCGTAATGATGTAGTTAGAGAAAAATAATCAAGTGTGGTCTTGTTAGAATCGTCTAATCGTGTAGTTTTAGAATATATATTTTATACAATTTTTATCTGTACCAATTTTAAAATATTAAGAATTAAAGAAATACAAGGGACTTTGTGTAGAAAAGTAAAATTGTATTGGAGTATATGATAACTTATACTACCTCCGTCTCAATATTTTTGTTACGGACCCATCGGACACGTATGCCGATAGACATTTTTAACGGTTAATAACTTAAGTTGTGTACAATAAAAAATTATAAAAATTTGATATTCTAAAACTACAAGATTAGACGAAATCTAACAAGATTTCGCTTGACTATATATTATTTTGCATAACTATGATAAAAGTCAAACGTAACGATTACAACGAGATGGAGGAAGTATAATATATTTGGTACTCCAAATATACGTGTGTATGTGACGTTTGATTTTATGTATAAGGAGATTAGTATACTTTCTTTTAGATGACAAAAGCATAAAGTATAAACTTAAAAGTTTAATTAATTCGCATTATGAGTAGTTATAAGGAAACTAGATGACTAGCTAGATCACAGCCGTAGGGATAAAATAAATACAATATTAACTTATTACAATAATATACACAGAAAAACGAACCACTACTATTTCATTTAAATATCAAAACCATATTACTTTAAGTAGGTAGTGTCTTAATTTATTTACTAATTAAAATGTACATAATTTTTTTAGGGTAGTGTGTGGGAGGTTAACACAAATTACAAAGATAAAAGAAATGGATATTAGACAGTCAGACATGAAATCAAAACTCATCAATCTTAAAATTGGAAATTATGATAAATCAGTATAACCCCAATTCTCACCCTTAAATAATTTTATTAACCTTTAATTCGCAATCGCAATAATAATAATGAATCACAATTAGACTTTTGATGTACCTAGCAACTTAAAATATGTACGCTATACGCAAGTACTTGACTCGTCGTCATGGAAAATTGTCAATAACATATGTATATTAGTACTTCTATTATCAATGAGTCTACCCCAGTAGTGCCCGCATATCAAATAAATTAAAACATACTACCTCTCTTCTTTTTTAAATGCGGGACCCACATTTTACGTATATACATTTTTAATCCTCAATAACTCAAATTTCATATAAATAAAAATTATGAAAATTTGATATTCTAAATCTATGCGATTAGACGAATCCAACAAGATCTCACTTGACTATATTTTCTCTTATATAATTGTATTAAAAACTCGAATTAAAGTTACTCAATGAACAGTGAGTGTTACTTACAAAAGAACGGAGAAGTAGTATATATAGATGATATTCTTATTAATAATTTCATATTTGTTGGGAGATAGTAGTTTGCATTTCCGTTGACAATTTGTACGTGTATTAAAAGTAGTCCACTTGACTGCAACATTCAAGAAATTACATTGATGATGATTGATTTGATCCCACTTTAACCAAAACGTTCACCATCTCCATGCATACCCTAGCCTAGCTGCTTCATTATATTTAACCAAAACATTCTAACAGTCGCTCGGCATTATATTCTTGCCAGTACTGATCATGTAATACATACATGGTGGCTGTTGTATCAAATTATGCGCCGCGAAAACCAATTAAGGTGCATTAGTAGTAGTGTGTTAGCATCCACGCTTATTCCGCACTAAACTCTTGCTAGGTTCAGTTGCGAATTTTAGGGTTTCACAAACAAATTTTTCATTGACTATGCAAAATTCAAGCAGTTCGCCTTCGAGAGCTTGCAAACTTTTTTCTGCCTCAGGGCTCACGACTCACCCATTCTCAGCTCTTATTACTGCAGTATGCAGCTGCCTAATCTCTTATTTCCATGTGTCTGCTCCTCCTTTGTCTTTTTATTATTAGTAAATTCGTCGAGCAGTAAATCGACAACTAACCTGCATCCGTGTTGACATACTGTTGACAGCGCCATCTACTGATGAATGCTTCAATTCGTTGATTTCTTCTAATTTTTGAATTTTCTGACTATTTCCCTCCTAATCCCTTTCTCATTTTCGTTTTGTCATTTCATTTTTAAATTAGATCATTATTCCCCCAATCGATTAGCAACACAATTGCATTATTTGTATTTAAACTATTCCTTCACGCACTATATACTTTCAGTCATAGTGACTAATGGGGGGCTGTTGAAAATCTATACATATTGTTACCTCATATCTGGGTAGCTAGGTTTGATTGGATTCACCGTTGTCAAGACACTCTTATCTGCAGATAGCTGCTGGGAAGACGCTTTGTCTGGTTGTAATAGCATACCTTTTTTTGCGTGCTTATTGTTCACACCACTGCACTTTGTGACACTTAGCTTATTGATTTTGTATGTATCCTGATCGAGAAATATGTTGGAATTTTTTTTAATTCCGGAGAACAAACACTTTTTGACAATTTAGAGGTTGTGTATCTAAATCTGGTTCTCCATTCTCTGATATCAATTCTGTTATTCTGAATTGGGGAGAACTATTGAGTTTAGGAATTATGCTTCTCTAAAACTCGTCTCATTTTTTCACTAAGATTACATGGCTATTTATAGCCGGAAGGAATACAAACGTAACAATATAAAATACAACATTTTTTACAAAGGCAATCCGCAATATTTGACGGATTGTTATTCAAACATTACTGCTTCTTTTGATTGCGGCTTCCTGTCATTAATCACTTTGCCGCTTCTTTAGACTGAATGAGTTTAACGTTTAACATTTTCCCCCCTTAAACTCATTCCTTTGAGATCTTGAATTCCAAGCTCTTGATAATTCTTCAATCCATAAGAACACTTTCTTCAACTCGATCGAAGACTCCAAATATTTTTCTGCTCCACAACACAATTAATTTTCAACCAATTTTCTGAATGTTGTCAGCATCTCCTTTTTTTCATTTTTTTTTCTCACATCTTCTTGTGCTCCAACTGTTGAATTTGACTGAATTCCCAACCACAACATTAATTTCACTTTAATTGAGTGTCCTCCACTTTTGAAATCAAACGGGCAGAACTCCACTTTGTTATTGAATGCCCAATTAAATTTCTTCACCGACCTTGTCCCACCCAATTCAGTTTTGCACTTCTTTTTGTCTTCCTCTCAATTTTGCACTCAATCAAATTGGAAACATATCCCTCTCAATTCCTCTGCACACCCAGATCACTTTGTCAATTCCCAAATAAAAAATACTCCCTCCGTCCCACTTAACTTGTCTTATTTCACTTTTGCACACAATCCAATGCACTTTTTTAATCGGTAATATCTCAAAATATATATAACAAAAAATTATGTAAAATATATATTCTAAAACTACATGACTATACGATTCTAACAAGACCAAACTCAACTATTTTTTCGAAATATATACATGCAATAAAATCGAGTCAAAGTAGAACAATGAACAGTGTCAAAAAGTCAAACAGGACACGTTAGATGGGACGGAGGGAGTATATCCAGCGACAAAGGGACAGCGGTACGCAGCAAGGCAGTAGGCGGGTGGTTCTCACGGCGGCAAGCAGGAGCAGCGGGGCATTGCTGGTTTCGTGGTGGCTGCAAGCGGCGAAGGCGCGGGCTGCTACTGGTCGGCGGCAGGAGGAGTGGAAGTTGCTGTGTGCACGGTGGCAGCAGCTCGTGAAGGCTGGCGGATCTGGCACAGGGACGGCGGCAGCGGGTGGTGCTGGAGGCTGCGGTAGCAGGCTGTTTTGATACAGCGTAGGCAGTGCGTGGTGGCAGGGGTAGCTCAGCATGTCAGGGCGGCGGCAATTGGCTCTGCAATGGTGTCGGATCTGGTGATTTGGAGCGACGTCCGGCGGGCTTGTTGATGTTGTTCGGCGGCGCTCGGTGGTCGGAGGAGAGGAGCAGAAGCTCTGGCTCGTCTGAGTTGTGGCGACGATCTGGTGCTGTCGCGGCTGCAGCTGGTGTTGGCAGCGGGCGACGCTCGATGCTCGGCGGTGGCTTAAGCTCGTCGTAGGTGTGGCGACGGCGGTGGTTCTTTCGCGGTTGCAGCTGATGTTGGTAGCTGCTGGCTCAGGTTTATTCCTGGCAACGGTGGTTCGCTCTTGCAAACCCCTCTAAGAAATGTCTTTTAATTCAGTGTTTATACTCATTTTTTTTAATGATCTGAGTTTGGATCACTCAGGCTCTGATACCACTTGTTGGAATTTTTTAATTTGGGAGAACAACACTTTTTGTTGGAATTTTTTAATTTGGGAGAACAACACTTTTTGAGAATTTAGAGGTTGTGTATCTAAATCTCGTTCTCCATTCTCTGATACCAATTCTGTTATTCTGAATTGGGGAGAACTATTGAGTTTAGGAATTATGCTTCTCTAATACTCGTCTCATTTTTTTTCACTAAGATTACATGGCTATTTATAGCCGGAAGGAATACAAACGTAACAATATAAAATACAACATTTTTTACAAAGATTGTTATTCAAATATTACTGCTTCTTTTGATTGTGGCTTCATGTGGGTAATCACTTTGCCGCTTCTTTAGACTGAATGAGTTTAACATTTAACAAAATACTCCATCTATCTTGGTTATTATTTATTATGCTGCAGATGGCTGGCGGAAAGCCTGTTCTTCTTCCACTTCTGATCCGACTACTAGTTACTTTTTTGTTTTGGGTTTCTCCTCCACTTGCATATGCACAAGCACAACTCACTGACCCACAAGAAGGTTATCACCACCGTCATCGTCTTCATAATAATCATCATTTATATATTTTTGTTGATCTTAATTCTTTGCTACTTGTCTGCCTCCATGCAGCAACTCATAAAAAAATCTATGGATAGACACAACCACCACCTCGCATGCTTTTGCTTCTTCTTATGTTGCAAATAGGCATCGTACTCTTATCTCTAAGTAATTTGTCTCTACTGCAGTTGCTGCCTTAAGAGCTATCAGGAAGAAACTCCAAGATCCGGATAAGCAACTCAATTGGACCAAAAAGCTGGATCCTTGTACCTCAAATTGGGCAGGTGTGAAATGCCAACTAGATGTAACTGGCGGCTATTATCATGTCAATGAACTGTATGTCCTTCCTCTGTTTGATGCTTAATTAATCATGTTCAGACAGGAGTGCGAAATTTCCCTCTTTCTGATGATATTCTGATCCCCTTGCTTGAATTATGGAGTAATTATATATTCCCTGAATACATCTAGCACTGGTTTATTTATGTCCGACATGGAAAACATGTTTGACCCAGAGCAGTTTTTATCCTGTGTAAATAGGTTGGTCAAGGTGTGTCTTGTAACTAAGGAAATTAATCTGTAATGTACAACTGCAATGAAATCAAAACAAAGCAGCTTATGTTAATCTGTGAATTCTGTAGATGGTTTTCAGACATTTGAAATGAAGAAAATAGATGAAAAAGTTCACTAAGGTGTAATGTTTAGTGTTTACTATGTCTCACTCACTTTTCGTTATGACTTTATCTGACTCAATTCTGATGACTAATTATGCAGGCGCTTAATTCGAATGAACCTCACTGGGACAATGGCTCCTGAGCTAGGCCAACTAACTTATGTTACAACATTGTGAGTTCTAGTCATATGTTCATAGGGGATCTTCCTCATCTGGCCAATCTTGACTATTGACAATTGCATATGTTTCAGGGACTTCCTGTGGGACCACCTTACTGGAAGCATACCAAAAGAGATTGGCAATATGGCCTCGCTCCGGTTCTTGTATATGCTGAGATCTCATTTGCATTTGAAATTTTGAATTGAATCTGCTTAATCAGTGGTTCCAGTCATTTTACAAAATCAATAACATGATAACTATTTTTTTGTACATACAAGTTGAAATAAAATGGTTGTCTAGACTCCTGTACCTGGCATGTAAATTTCTCAGCTAACTATTGCATAGCTTCATTTACTCCTATCAATAGCTGGCTATGTAGTTTATGCACCCCCCCCCCCCCCCCCCCCCCCCCAAATGTATAACCCTGTATGCTGCTTGCTGTGAGAAGCTCATAACTGACTTTTGAGTGGAAACAATTTAACAGGTTCTCTGCCAGATGAACTTGGTAATCTCCAGTATCTGAATAAGTTTCAATTGGATCTTAACATGTTGTCGGGACCAATCCCCAAATCATTTGCAAACTTATCAGCAGTACAGCATTTGTGAGTATATGTAAATAGGCCATTTAATCAATTCAGTTCAAGTTCCAAATTTCATCGTTTTGTCCTTTTTTATTAACTGGTACTGTCACTTAAAGCTCTCAAATTGTTTATGCAATGTTATCTTATTATCATTATGTCCTAATGCAGCCACATGAACAACAACAACTTCAGTGGCCAGCTTCCTCGTGAGCTTTCTTCGCTTGGTAAACTTAAGCACATGTAAGACCCTAATGAAATTAAGTTATATCAATATCATATAGATGCAGATATATATTGATATATAGATAGGTCCATTGTGCACACTTCTCTTATGTCTTGCTTAATTGGTGAATTTTCATATTGGCAGTCTTCTCGACAACAACAATCTGGATGGGTACCTTCCAGAAGAGTTTGCAAATATGCCTAACTTGAGAATTCTGTATGTTTGGTTTGCTAGCTTCTTATTCTAGCTCAATCTCAATCAATGGCTTGTACGTACTTGAACAATCATTTTCTAAGAACTGGCTTATTATGAATTCTTGGCGTCTGTCCTGGCCAAATTATTTCAGCCAACTAGATAACAACAACTTTGCCGGGACTGTGATTCCAGATTCTTACAGTCAGATGCAGAATCTTGTGAAGCTGTAAGTTTGCTGTGTTTTCTTCTTGAGAAAATTATTGTGGATTAATGCATTTTAATTCGTACAAATGTGATAGCGTTTGTGTAAGAAATACAATCCGCTAGTTGTCATATGCATTTCCAAAACTTCACATCAAATGCTAATCTCACAATCAGGCTCAATTTCTCTTTAAAGCAGTTAACTTTGACCCACCTTTATTTGTTGTCACATTACCTTCTTTACCTTTGTTTTGTGTTGGCATTTGTTCAACACTAGAGGAAGATCCATTTAATGGTTTGGAAAGTTTTAACAATTTTAGAATACTTGAATGCAAACCTCTCTTATTGCTCCAAGACATTCCCTAGTTCGCATTTGTGTTTCTTGCATGTCAAGAATAAGAAGTGGATGCTCAAGTACATGACCTCGTTTCTCGTCCTGTTTCATCTGTTTTCTGTTTGTGCCTCAATTTTGGCAGGAGTCTCAGGAACTGTCGTCTGCAGGGCACCATCCCTGATCTAAGTCAAATTCCAACACTTACTTACTTGTGAGTCAGTAATGTTTTCTATTTCCTTTACCAGTAGGCTGTAGTTTAGTCGCCAAAATTATCACTAGCAAAACTATCTGTTCCTGAATATGATTTCGCACAATCTTCGGTTCCTCTTATACCAACATATTGCCTATACTTCCTGTACAATTTCTTAAAATTTTCATTGGTTTTCCTGTCGCAGGGATCTTAGCTTGTATGAATTTACAGGAGAGAGACCCTCAAATCGGTTCTCAAACAATATCACTACTATGTATGTAGTAATTTCTTCATGCCCACATTATAAGGTTTTTTTGTTGCACTTTTCCTCAACTTGACTGCAAAAGGCACAATTTTGGAATCATGCACAGCTAGCATGAGCAGTTCTAATCTTCAGAACATATGCATGAATGGATACTATCCTCTAATACCTTTATGGATCCTTGGTAGTGCTACAGACTATTATTTCATTCACTGATATTTTCAGTCTATCACTTATGCTTGCAGCATTCTATCAAACAATTCGCTCAATGGGTCCATTCCATCCAGCTTCTCTGGGTTTCCACATCTCCAGAAAATGTCAAGAATCTGCCTTGTATAATTAGTTTCAATTATGTTTTAAATTAGTTTTCTCGAGAGGTTCTCATGTTCTGAATTGTGTACTTGTTGTAGGTATCTCGATAACAACTTGCTAAGTGGATTTGTACCTTCTACCATCTGGGAGAATATTTCTTTCACCCCAGAAACTAAACTAAATATGTAAGAGATGATCATGATTCTTATGCATAAAGTTTGCTTCAATCAATATACTAAATATGGAAAGGCATCATTTCTCCATCATATATGGACTGTGGTTGTATTGTCACATAACAGTGATTGAATTCGAATAACATTTTTTCTTTCCTACTTCAGTCAAAAGTTTAGATTATTTTATTACCTCATGTCCTCATCTTACCATATGCTTTTTCTGTCCTCCAGAAGTGTCGAAGGTAACCTGCTTTCTGATATTTCAGGGACCCTTGATATTCCTCCAAATGTAATATTTAAGTAAGTCTTCTTTTCTTATCAATTTCAATTGTGTTGCTCTAATCTGGTCATCTGGAACAAGAATTTGGTCTTAAAAAGGATGTTTATGCATTCAACTTTTCAATTTTTATTGTACGTAGTACGTACTCTATGTAAACTTAACCTGACCCTGGTTGCTTGATGATTGATGAATACAATTTCTTAATTTCCTTCTCCCTTGATATCTGAAGCTGATTGTTTATCATTCTAGACTAGCTGGAAATCCTGTCTGTACAAATGGAATCCAAAGAAACATTAGCCAATTTTGTTGAATAATAAACTCACCTAACTACGCATGCTCCAGCCGCCATCCCCGACAACGCATGCTCACGCCGTTGTCAAAAAGAGCTGCCACAGCCGTCGTCAAAATAGCCGCTAAGTTTGATTGCAATTAGCTTTCGGATTATGTATCTGTAATTTGTCAACAATGGTGTATTTTATATCTTTACATTTGTAATCCTTCCGGCTATAAATAGCCGTGTAATCTTAGTGAAGAAATGTAGAACGAGATTTAGAATAATAACATCTAAACTCTCTTCTCCCCAATTCAAAATTCCAACAGAATTGGTATCAGAGCCTGAGCGATCAAACTCAGAGCAAAACAACTTGAGTATAAACACTCAAAATTAAAAGACTTAAATCTGCTCACCGTTGTGTCTCCTCCGAGCTGCTGCCTGTTGCCCAGCAGCCACCAAAGCGCCGCTAGTTGTCACCACCAGTGCCAACACTCCTCCAAGCTGCTGCCACCGTGAGCCCAGCCTGCTCGCTGACGTGAGCACCTCCCGCCGCTCCACCCAGCTCCCTGCGCCGCCTGCTACCGACGACAGCCTGCACACCACCACCGTCTTCACAAGACGCTGCCGGAGCCTCGAACATCCGTCCCTGTGTCTTCCCGTTTCTGCCATCACTCGAGCACAAACGCTTTGCTATTGCTGCAACCGCGCCTGTGTCTTCCTAACTCGTGCCCGCTGCTCCGCTCCCACCATTCTATTGCAGTCTCTTGTCCAAATTTCCCAAGTTTCACTAACTTGCTGGAAATTAAATTTGAGAGTTGGGAATTAATTTTGGGGACAGTGGTAGTTGGAAGTTTCACAACGTGAATTTATTGTGGTGATTGGAATTTTTTTTCGAAAAAAAAACAAGAAAAAGTGAGTGGGGTGTTAAAAAAAATAAAATAGTAGTGAGCGTGGTGGTGAGGAGGAATTTATCAAATTGAAAATTTTGGAGAAGGAAGTTGCGCAACAGAAAGGAGATATTGTTCACAATGGCGTCAACCAGTTCCCTTCAATCACAGGTACCCAAATTAACAAAAGAAAATTACAGGATGTGGAGTATCTAAATGGAAGCCTTGCTCGGATCCCTTGATGTATGGGATATGGTGGAAGCAGATATTGCAGAGTTGACATCAACAATAGAAGATGACGATCAATTAAAGGAGATAAAGAAAAAGGAGAAAAAAGCCTTGTTCACAATATACCAAGGCGTAGATGAAGCCACATTTGAGTTGATTTCTACCGCAAAAACATCGAAGGATGCTTGGAAAATTTTAAAGAAAGCCCATGATGGAGTAGATAAAGTGAAGAAGATCCGGCTCCAATCTTTGAGAGCCCAATTTGAAACTCTACAACAAAACAGATCTGAAGCCGTCTCAGATTACTTCTCCCGAGTAATTTCCGTTGTTCACCAAATGAGACAAAATGGCGAAGAGATCAATGATGTTCGTGTTGTGGAGAAAATCTTGAGGTCCCTAGACCCAAAATTCAACTTTATCGTTGTTGCCATCGAAGAATCAAAAAATCTCGAGGCAATGACAGTTGAAAAATTAATGGGCTCTTTACAAGCCCATGAGCATCGACTCTTCAAAAAGGGAGACGAACAATCCTTGGAGCAGGCACTGCAAACAAAATTATCGTTTAAAAGAAATAATACTGTCAGAGGAAGTCCACAACGTGGACGTTTTCAGACACAAAGAGGAAGAAATGGTCGAGTCAACAATCGCTATGATCAGAATCGAATCAATGATGGTGAAAATAATGGAGGAAATGAACGTGGCCAGAATACCTATCGAGGTCGAGGACAATTCTGAACCCGTGGTCGCGGACATGGCAGAAACTTTGGAAGATTTGACAAATCAGAAGTTCAATGCCGAGTATGTAAGAAATTTGGTCATTTTGCTAATGAATGTTGGTACAATGCAGACAACAAATATGAGAAGGCGAATCTCATCGACAAAGAAGAGAAGGATGGTCCAGTTGTACTAATGTCTTGCAAAGAATTAGAGCCACCTCAAACGGTCACATGGTATATGAATACAAGTGCATCAAACCATATGTGCGGAAGAAAGGAATTCTTTTCCAAACTTGATGAAAGACGAATGGGCAATATCACATTCGGTGACCTGTCGAAAAGGCCAATTGAAGGTAAAGGAGATATTACCTTTGAGTTACATAATGGAAAACATCTATGCATTTCTGATGTTTATTATGTACCTGAAATTAAAAGTAATCTGCTGAGTGCTGGCCAATTGTTGGAAAAAGGATATGAAATCCAAATGAAAATTTTGGCTCTTAGTTTGCGAGATAAGAATAACAGGTTGATCACACATGTCAAGATGACGACGAACAGAATGTTTCCCCTGAAGCTCACTATAGATGACTCAAAATGCTTGAAGGCAACCACTGTTGATAGCGGCAAGTTATGGCATCTCCGGTATGGGCATCTTAACTTTGATGCATTGAAATTGTTACGGAAAAAGAATATTGTAACAGGACTGCCGCAGATTGAATCCTCCAACAATGTTTGTGAGGTTTGTGTCATAGGAAAACAACATCGACACACCTTCAAGAAGTATGGCGCGAGAAGAGCTAGATCGCGACTTGAGCTAGTACATTCTGATGTTTGTGGACCAATTACTCCAGTTTCTATTGGTGGAAACAGGTATTTTCTTACCTTCACAGATGACTATAGTGGAAAAATATGGATCTATATGATGAAAGAAAAAAGTGAAGTTTTCTCTAAATTCAAGGAATTTAAAAACCTTGTTGAGAAACAAAGTGGGTGCCAATTAAAGTGCCTAAGGACAGATCGTGGTGGAGAATACACATCTCGAGAATTTGATCATTTTTGCAGAGAGCATGGGATATCACACCAACTCACGATGCCATATACACCACAACAAAATGGTCTTTCAGAAAGAAAGAACCGAACAATTTTGAATATGGTTCGATGTATGCTGAAAGAGAAAAATATTCCCAAAGAATTTTGGGGTGATGCTGTAAATTGTTCTGTCTATCTGTTGAACAGGTCCCTGACAAAGAGTATTGGAGACATAACTCCCGAAGAAGTCTGGAGTGGGAAAAAGCCAAAAGTTGATCATCTGAGAATTTTTGGAAGCATTTGTTTTGCAAAAGTGCCAGAAGAAAAGCGTACAAAGCTTGAAGACAAGCCAAAAATATATTTTTCTTGGCTATGGTGAAAATTGCAGCGGGTACAAACTGTACAATCCTGTAACCCGCAAAGTGGTGATGTCAAGAGACGTTATATTTAATGAGGATCAAACTTGGAGATGGAATGAAGATGAGCCGACCAAGCATGTTCCTTTTGATGATGAACATGAAAAGCAAAAGGAACAGCAACAACAAATGGAGGACATGGTACCTGATCATGAAGAAGTTGAAAGCCAATCCTCTGATGATAGTCCTCTTGTGAGAAGAACAAGAAGTGTCCAGGACATATATGACTCCAGTGAGCAAATTGATGATGAATTCAATAATTTCTGTCTATTTGCAGGTCTTGACCCATTGACATTTCAAGAAGCCTCTAAAGAAGTCAAGTGGCAAAAAGCTATGGAGGAAGAAATTCAAGCCATTGAAAAGAATAATACATGGGAGCTCACATCACTTCCTGACAGACATCGAGCAATCGGAGTTAAATGGGTGTTCAAGACGAAAAGAAATGCAAAAGGAGAAATTGAAAGGCACAAAGCCCGTCTCGTTGCAAAAGGGTACAATCAAAGATATGGAATTGATTATGAAGAAGTCTTTGCCCCAGTTGCCCGACTTGAAACAGTGAGGCTGCTCATTTCACTAGCAGCTCAAAAGAAGTGGAAGATACATCAAATGGATGTTAAATCTGCATTTCTGAATGGAAATCTTGAAGAGGTTGTCTATGTTGAGCAACCACCTGGATTCATCATTGAAGGCCAAGAAGACAAGGTGTACAGGTTGAAGAAAGCGCTCTATGGATTGAAGCAGTCACCAAGAGCTTGGAATTCAAGAATCGATAAATATTTTATCGAAAATGGATTTGTAAAGTGCCCATATGAGCACTCTCTATATGCAAAAAGAAACCTGTCTGGAGAATTTTTATTGGTATGTCTATATGTTGATGACATTATCTTTACAGGTAATGATAAGGCCTTGATCCAGGAGTTCAAGAAATCAATGGAAAAGGAGTTTGAAATGTCCGATCTGGGGTTGATGCAATACTTCCTAGGCATTGAAGTCAAGCAAGATGAAGAAGGAATTTTTATCTCACAAGAAAAATATGCAAAGGAGCTCCTGAAGAAATTCTCAATGGAAGATTGTTGCAGTGTCGACAGTCCGATGGAAGTTGGCACCAGATTGACTAAAGACGGAGAAGGAAACCCAGTAAATCCAACCTACTACAAAAGTCTTGTGGGATGCTTGAGGTACTTAACCTGATATCTTGTTTGGAGTTGGTCTTGTTAGCAGGTACATGGAAACACCAAAAACTTCACACTTGAAAGCTGCGAAAAGAATTTTGAAATACATCCAAGGGACAATAAATTATGGCATGCTATACTCTACAAATCGAAGCACTGAATTGGTTGGATTCAGTGATAGTGATTGGGCTGGAAGCAAAGAGGATCGAAAAAGCACATCAGGGTTCGTGTTCTACCTCGGTAGAAATGCATTCACTTGGTCATCAAAGAAGCAACCCATTGTCGCGTTATCGACTTGTGAAGCAGAATACATTGCTGCTGCTGCATGCGTCTGTCATGCAATTTGGCTGAAGAAATTACTTGGAGATTTGAAGATACAACAAGAAAGTGCAGTCAAGATTCATGTCGATAACAAGTCTGCCATTGCCCTTGCAAAAAATCCAGTTCATCATGAACGCTCAAAACACATTGACACCCGTTTTCACTTCATACGGGAATATGTAAAATCAAAAGAAGTGGAGCTGAAGTATGTCAGCTCAAGTGAGCAAGTTGCAGACATTTTTACAAAAGCGTTGAAAGTTGAAACCTTCCAGTATTTGCGAAAGAAGCTGGGAATCCAAGATTTCAATAGGATGAGTTTAAGGGGGGGAAATGTTGAATAATAAACTCACCTAACTACGCATGCTCCAGCCGCCATCCCCGACAACGCATGCTCACGCCGTTGTCAAAAAGAGCTGCCACAGCCGTCGTCAAAATAGCCGCTAAGTTTGATTGCAATTAGCTTTCGGATTATGTATCTGTAATTTGTCAACAATGGTGTATTTTATATCTTTACATTTGTAATCTTCCGGCTATAAATAGCCGTGTAATCTTAGTGAAAAAATGTAGAACGAGATTTAGAATAATAACAACATCTAAACTCTCTTCTCCCCAATTCAAAATTCCAACAAATTTTGTGGATTTCATAATGCAAATGAAGGCGCCCCTACCCCCCCCCCCCCCCCCCCCCCAGACAACGGGACCAAGCCTTCATCTGGTTGTCCATGGTGTCCAAATAATGAGTATTACCAAAATGCCCCAAATTTACCTCCTGATGCATGCTTCTGTGCAGCGCCTTTTAGCGTTGGAATCCGACTAAGAAGTCCTAGCATATCACACTTCCCTCCATATCGTCATGACTTTGATGCCTTCATGGCATCAGGCATAAAAAACCGCGCAGTCAAATCCGTTCTTGAACACAAACCAGGTTTCTGTCGACTCAGTTGCGTGGGAAACTGGTCCAAGACTAAGAATGTTTTTGCTCTTCTTCCCTGCATACAACAATGATACTGATAATGGTCTTCACCAATTTGATGATGAAGATGTAAAGGCAATAATGCTTGCATTTGCTAACTTCTCAATACCTGGGAGCGATACATTTGGACCTTACGATCTTATCAATTTCACAGCAGGGATTTATTCCAATGGTATGCCGCCATCCCAAACTACTCAGAATTCTAATGTACTATATATCTACATGTGTACTGGATGCAATTGATTAGTATGATTTCAAAGTGAACTATGGAATGGAATAGGCTCCTCTCAAGGCTCTTGAATTGATCTATTAATTGCATTGACATGCAACTACTCCCATATATAGATGTTCCAACTACCTACATTATAAGAAGCAGCCGACGTCTGACCAAGGGTGCATTGGCTGGAATTGTGCTTGGATCCATCTCCTGTGCCTCTGTTATATTGGGGTGCGTCCTGCTTTTCGCACGAAAATGGCAACCAAGTTCACAAGCTCAAGCTGTTAAAAATAGATCATGTGAGTTTTGATTATATGTATTCTAACCCCTAATTATGTTTTGAGTCCTGACCAGTGAACAGGATATGTATTATGTATATCTTTACTGTATAGTGTTATTTAAATAGTGTCCTCCATTATATTGTATCGTGTTCTTGTGCAGTTCCGAAAGTTCCAATGAAAATAGACGGAGTGAAGGCCTTTGGTTTTGAGGATCAAGAAGCTGCAACAGATGGTTTCAGCAGTGCGGCTCAAATTGGCCGAGGTGGGTAAGGAAAAGTCTACAAAGGTATTGTAGGAGACGGTATGGTTGTGGCTATAAAACGTGCACACCAAGACTCCTTACAGGGCGACAAAGAGTTCTACACGGAGATTGAGATGCTTTCTCGCTTGCATCATCATAATCTGGTCTCACTGGTTGGGTATTGTGATGAGGAGGATGAACAGGTACATTACATGCGTGCTGCTGCTAATAGTAGTCTATGATACAATCTAGCTAGATGATCGATGGTCTTTCCTCTCAAACTATTTCTTTATGCTTGATATACTTCAAATATGGCCAAATACTTGAAAGGTTCCTAACTAGTAAAAAATTTCGTGTCCTTTTCTCATTGCCAATAGCCAAATATAGAACGAACACCTGTGAATATCGGGACAAGATTGCACGTCGCTTTAGGTGCTGCGAGAGGCATTCTCTACCTCCATACTGAAGCAGATCCACCAATCATTCACCTTGATATCAAAGCAAACAACATACTCTTGGATTCAAAATGGACCGCCAAAGTGTCCGATTTTGGGATCTCAAGGCTGGCACCAGTATCGGATGGAAAGGGAGTTACCTCAGCACACATATCAACTAATGTGAAAGGAACGCCAGTAAGGAATATGCGCCTCTAGAGTATCATGAATCTTGTTCTTCACTATTAACTGGTGTGATTTTCTTTCATTTCTTCTGTATCCGGCTTTCAGGGATATGTTGATCCTGAATACTTCCTGACCCACCAGTTGACTGAGAAAAGCGACGTGTATAGTCTGGGGATTGTGTTCCTGGAGCTCCTCACAGGGATGCAGCCTATATCCCATGGAAGGAACATCGTCAGGGAGGTAAATTATACAGCAGTATTAAATTCCCTCGTCTGATCTCATCGAAAATTGTGATTGAAGTTAATGATACAATCAACATCATCATTCGTTAGGTGAAGGGGGCATGTCAGTCTGGGATGATGTCGTCCATCATAGACAGGAGCATGGGATCGTACCCTTCGGAGTGTATCAAGAGATTTATGGCTTTGGCCCTCCGGTGCTCCATGGATGAAACCAAGAATAGGCCGGCCCTCCATGTTGGAAGTCGTCCGGGAGCTCGAGAATATCTCATCCATGCTTCCTGATGACTCGGTCTCGGACGACCAAGTTGGTGGTGTCGCCGCCGCCTCCTTGCCCCCCCACTAGTTCGGGGACGTCTGTGGGTTCGGCTCCATCGTCCTCTGTCATCTATGATGGTGAGAGGAACACGTACACCACCATGCCACTCTCCGGAAGCAACCTTGTTAGCGGCGTTATCCATACCATCAACCCTCGCTGATGAGGCTTCTCTGCTCCTGTCTGCCTGCTTGCGTGCGCGTGCTGCTTTTACCAATCATCTTTCTGCCTTTTCTCCACTGGAACCATTTCTTGGAATAAACTAGACATGTTGATGTTAGTGTGCTTGTGGGTGTCGATGCATGTAGAATATTTATGAACGAGCTGAGCAACCAAAATGCCATTGATAAATTCAGAGTTTCAACTGCCTTCACCTGATTAGTTGTGAAAAATTGCAGGGACAGAAAAACGATAAGCGAGCACTAACTACTGGTATACATGATCAGAAATTCCACATTAAGAGTAGTACCATACACGTGCATTTTTTGCACATAAAATCGAATACCTAGGATACAAATTGCATCAAGATGACTGCAGAACTTATCCATGGCAAGAGCCTGGAAACAAAATAGCAACACCTGTAGTTAACATTGGCAGGGCTAGTTGATAAGAAGGGGGATGCTTTTTGAATGTTAATATAATGAACGAAATTTTATTTGGTGGATAACCGGGTATCAAGCCACATTGAACCCAAGACTAATCTCTCGAGAATCTGCATGGACAATTAAGGACGTCTCTCCAAAGCAGTTTTTTGGATACACAAAATTCAAATCCGAGAGATATTGCCTAAACTCCAATCCACTCAAGTTTTCTACTATTGGTATAATGAACCAAATTTTGAATGCTTTTATTGTTTTTTTTATTATTTTGAATGTTAATTTAATTATCGGCCCTAATACGAAAATTTAAAAAGTGTACAGACTAAATTTGCATTAGAAATAAATCATTAGAAATAAATTATGAGACCAAATCATTAATGGGCTTAATGACTGAATGAGTCGGTTATTAATGTAGTTATAGGCCGATTGAGAAATCCAAATAAATTACAAACAAATACTTCATGAAATTAAATACTATGAGTTATGGAATTATTTTTTGTTTATCCCGTATTTTTATGGTCAATATTTTTACACCGACGTGATTCAGGTGCTGGTGCCAAAAGGACAAAACTGCAAAAAGCCAAAAAGAGTACTCACGATTCTGCAAATGTAAAATATAGAAGCCCAAAGCCAAACCCATCCTCCAACTAAATAATGGACACAAAATTACTTGCTCCGTTCTGCGGAAGTTAGTTTTTCAGTTGATGCTCAAATCTCAAAGGTTGATAGCTTAGAACATTAATGTACAACAAAAACCCATAGACAGACAGACTACTGCAGTCAATGATAAAAACATTCTTTTAACTGGCTTCATCTGATTAGTTCTGACAATGTACAGAGACAGAGACAATACATCCCAATCAAGATTGCTATCAATCACCACCTGCTGGAAACATGAACTCAAAACCATAGGCGGCATAAGGCTGTATGGATGCCCAGAGATCCTACATTACGAGTACCATATGCACTTTGTCACATAAAACAAAATACCCAGGGGTCACTTGGAAGCATACTCCATCAAGATGACTGACAAAAATTGCCCGATGGCCAGAAACAAAATAGGAGCAGTAGGTAGCACTACACTAAAGCCCATGTATAATGCTCCAATGTCAACATTTAGTACCTTGAGGCTTCAGAGGTTAAACAAAAACCTGACATCCTCCGGCGTCAGGCGAGCACCATGCCCACCACTTTGATCTTCACCAAAAGCTGATGCAACCATTTTTCTCTTGTCCTCCTGTAGTGTAATGTAAGCAGTTAAAGATATATTCAGAAAGATCAAGAATTTTGAATATAATAGAAGCCCGAGGCAGGGTTTTACTCAGCGCATGTGTTCGTGAAATGAAAACAGTTACATGTCCCTTGAAACAAAGAGCAGAATTTAATTCCCGGCACATGTTTTAACCTCAATTGTGAAGTGAGGCAAAGAAATACAGCCAACTCTAATCAACCAAAAAGACAGAGAAACAGAGATATTCAGAATGACTGAATGCCACAGTACCTGAAGAGACAAGATGCGATCTTCAACTGTGTCTTTGATGGTTATCCTTGATACAGTAACAGGACGTGTCTGCCCAATTCTGTGAGCCCTATCAATAGCCTGGTCTTCTGTAGTGGGATTCCACCACAGATCCAAAAGGATTACACGAGAAGCAGCAACCATGTTCAGGCCTAGATTTCCGGCTTTTAGAGACATTAACATGACATCGACCTGAAAAAAGAACTCCCAAAATATGGGATAAGAGCAAGTACAGGCAATCAAACATTTCCCACAGGAGTAGAGCACATCACATCCTAAGAAAGTATACTTGATTGCTAGAGGAACTACAATACTGAATACTGAGAATCTGTTGCACAACTAATAAACATGAAAAAAGAACAGGAAGATGCCAGAAAATCAAGCCAATAAATTCTTGAACATATTAAGACGGTAACAAAAAAACACCAGATTCCCACCTCAGGATCAGAGTTAAAATCTTTGACAGCTTTATCTCTGGCAGCTATAGACATCGTACCATCAAGTCTGCGGTAACTGATATGATTATTCTTTAGTGACATCTCCACCAAGTCCAGCATGCTTGTCCACTGGGAAAAAACAATGGCCTTTTCAGATCCTCTACTATCTGAAATTAACTGAACATCACTTGAAGATGAAGCACCCCCATCATATCTGGCTGCACCACACAATTGAGAATTGTGACTCTTTGATATACAATGCAACTTGAGAATGTCAATGGCCCGTTTGATTTTAGAAGATATGTAGTCGCTGCGTAGAACTTTACTCTCATCCAGCGAAAATGCAACATCAGTACCACCGTCACTGTCCCCAGAAACACATCTCCTTAAAGTGGACTTGGAAAACACATTATCAGTACCAAGTTGTTCTTTGCATTCAGGTACAGGGCACGTATTATCTTCCCCAGTTATATAATCTGATACGCACTGATAACAGAAAACATGTCCACACATCGTCACAACTGCATTTTCAGGAGGATCCTGTAGAAAACATCAGATCTATTAATAATCCATCATATTCTGGTGCAGGAGTAGTATCAACAATGGCAAAGATATTACTTTTTCTAAAACAAAACCTGAAGGTTGATCTTTAATACTGTATGAAATGCAATTTGGCAACTATAACAATCAATCACAATCAAATTCCCAGCATTTCCAAGAACATGCTACACTTTCCGCAGGTGCAAACAATTCAATACTTTTGATGATCAATGCAGCAGCTGAAATAATTCTATGAAAAGACAACACTTAGGCTGATGCCACTTTCTATTGTCGTTAACGCTAGGGAAAATATATCACATATGCAATAATATCGATTAAGCTCTGGGGATACCTAGTTTATTAGAAATCTGAGCCTCGACCAGGTTCATGACTGAAAAACTCCAAAAATTAACTTTTGGATTCAAGACAAAGAACTGCAAATACATAATATTAAATCCATGTAGTTTGCTTGAACAAACCTTTGACTTTTAGATATAATGGACGTCATGTCATTTCCATTTGCAATCTCTGAAAGAGTTATTTACCATAGTAGTAAAAAGATATCTAAGCACATCTACCAAATATTATACAATTCTCGTTTACGTCTTTGTCCTGTGACTGTTTGAAGTAGTGAATCAGAGCTGTCGAGCCTAAATTTTATCCCATACGATTTTTCTCCCAGCCCTGTATCATTTGCCATTTTGACATTACAAAGTTCTCATATCCATTATTTAAGAATGGATGGCCTCCTAGGAAAAATATAAAAAGTCCTCTATTTTGACATTTGGCTCTAATTTGTCTAGGATCATCCCCCAATCTCTCAATAATTCGGTATACATACTCCTTGCACACTTTGCAAGGAAATCAGGACAATCTAAGGGACCAGTAACTGGAAGTCCGGAAATTAAGCAAAAAACCGAGGATGGAAATTAAGCAATAAACTGTAAAAGAAAAAAGACTGGCATACTTTGCAGACACAACATATGGCCAACGAAGTTTCCAATAGGCTCCATAAGTTCTCTAGCATCTCCCTAGGAATTCTCTCGGTAATATTATGGGCTTCTTTTTCAATGGGGTCAGCAGCTCCAAATCCGTGTACAAGCAATGGGTGGTCACATGCTTGACGAAGACGCAGAAGCATCAACAGAATATTAGCATAATTTTGATTAACAGTGCCTGCAGCCGCATAAGCCTGCAGATGAACATAAATCAACAATTTTCAAACCTATGAAAAACAATACATCAACTAACCCAACAAACTTATGATGCATTTTCCATAGAAGATATACCATGAATGGACAAATTAAAAATAAAAATGAAAATAAATAAAAACTGAGTGAAAGAAGACCTTGAATTGTTTCTGTGAATCAGCTTCAAGCTTACTGTAGAAATTCTTTTCTTCCGGAGTGAACTCCACCTTACTCAGCTGTATTCTTTTGGGGGGCAGGGTGATAATGGGCTTACCATCAATTAATGTACCTAAGACACAAAAACCAAAATTATCACCATTGTAATATAATATTTCTTGAAATTATGTAATGTCAGTATAACAGCGAAGATGCTAGCCATGCCTTCTGACGGTCTGACCACTATAACAGCCAAGATGGGGAAATTACAGAACACTATACGAAAATGATATGCAGCAATAAGTCAGATCAAGCAAAATCCACATCCAAAACCTCAAGTGTAAAAGTTAAATTTGTGAAAAAAGTTGGAATCCCATAAGTCACTCAATAAAATAAGCAGGAGTTGTTAAATGGCTATTGATCTCATTTTAGTCATTTATAGAATTTAATTTTAAGCTAAGTTGATAGGAGATGCCAGTTCACAGTATATCATTAATTCCAATACCAGCCCCCCACCCCCACCCCACGTATGCAAGCACTCTTTTCCACAAAACTTTGCAAGTGACACTTCTTCGCAATAATGAAGTATAAAGACATACAAAATTCCACTAAAATGACACAACATCCGAATATGGCCACTCAAAAAGCGAGTTGCACGTGCACAAGGTTTTATAAGACTTCCATCAGTCCATGTTCTTCCATGCATTCTGCACCAAATGTTTCAGTAACAATATAGAATTACCTTTTGTTCGGCGCAACATGATATTCCTCAAGACAATTTGAAGCTTTTGGTAACCTCTAGCAGAGTCTCTGGAGATCAGACTCTTTATGGAGGCGCCAAACACTTTGAACTTATCATATGGATCGTATCTCAAAAATCTGAAGTAGCTGAATAATTCATCCACGGAGTTTTGTATTGGAGTTCCAGATAAACACCATCTTCGTTTTGCTCTAAGGCTACAGCAGGCTCTAGCAACTTGGGTCCTGTGATTTTTTATTGTTTGAGATTCATCTAAAACAACCCTAGACCACTTCACCCTAGCTAATGTACCACAAATATTATCAAAAACAGACATGTCAATTCCTCCTTTGCCCTTCTTCAGCTTCTTATTACCAGATGACTTTTTTCGTTTCTTCTCTAAGGAAAAAGCTGAAGATAATCCATGTCGCTCTCCATCTTTTTGTTCATCATCATCCTCCTCAACTAAGGGTTGTTTTGGAACTTCATTTGTCACAATAGCATATGTTGTTAAAACAACATCATATTTTGCCAATATTGAAGGACTTTTGGTCCTATTGGCACCGTGATAAATGAGAACTCTAAGTTTAGCTTCTTCGGTAACTTTGTCTTCCAGTTCCCGAGACCACTGTCGAATAACACTAGCTGGACAAACAACCAATGTACCAGCTGTTGGCCTTTTACTATGGAATCCCGTAAGTGCATTACTTTCCTGTGGAAGTATTGCAACACCAGAGTCTTCAATCTTGTTATCACCATCAAGTGCAACATGTCCACCATTTCCATCTTCGTCGTCATCCAAGTTCAAGGCTTCGGCTGTAGTATTGCATGAGCGTTTGGATTTAGATCTTGCTTCCAAGATATTCTGCATCTGTATCAGGGCAATTATTGACACAGTCTTGCCAAGGCCCTGCAGGATGGTAATATAGACCAGATAGAAAGTCAGAATCCTCAATTCAGAAGTTTTGCAGCATTGTTGAAGAAGATTATGAACCAACTACAGCCATGCTCACCTGGTCATCAGCAAGAATCCCGCCCAAACATAAACCAGAGGATTCCTTAGTAAGCATCCAAGCCAAAGCAATTTTCTGTAAAGTGACCAGCTGATTATGAAAAACCACAAATACCTATGCAACCAAAAAAATGTCTAACACAACCAACAGACCTGGTGCCTGAGAAGTGATACGGACAAGAGACCATTGGGTAATGTAGCTTCCTTTGTAGGTTGATACAGATCCTGCAGAAAGCACATCACATTTGATATGCACTTACATATTCATTAATTGAATAGTAACAGTTCAAACAATGTCCAGTAAAAATCACGAAGAAGAATGAAATACAGAAAAGGGGGAAAGTGAATCTTTCCACACACACAAAAGTAAAGAAATAAAAATTCAGAAAAAATAAACTAAAATTGAAACAGGACTTGCAACAAAATCAATAAATAAATAAATAAATAAATCACTAATTTATAAGTCTTGTAACAAGTATCATATACAACTGAACTTTAACTTTACCATAAGAAATGGCTCAAAAAAGGAATCTAACATTAGAAACAGCCATGCCTCGAGAGAGATTTTAGAAACAATAGCTTTATTCGTTTTCTTGATTAACATTTAATTTTATCAGGATTCAGGGCCACTGAAGTTTAAGATTTACTTGGAACCATCATATGTAGTAATCAAGTAAGTCTGCAAAACTTGCAGCACTAAAAGCTTGGCCATGTTCAGAAGGAAATGAGAAATGCTAACTGATGCTTGGAACTCGTAATCAAAGTGACAGAATAATTTCCTCTTATTTGTATTAAGTGGAAGTACAGTCATTCATTAGTGTGTTGGAGTTATTCAAGACAAAGAACAAGAGAATTTTTTAAATGTTTTTCATATATTTCTTCTCCAATTACATCATATATAGACCTTAAGAAAGATCAAACCCCTTATTTCTAGGTCTAAAACAAAGAAAAAGACTTACAGCAACATTAATATATACTCCCTCCGTTTTTTATTAAGTCTACCATTTGCATAGTTGATACTATTCATTGAGTTACTTTGATTTAATTTTTCAGCATAGTTATATAAGATAAGTCAGTGAGATGTTAGATTCGTCTAATCTTGTAATTTTATAATACTCCCTCGGTCCCATTTAACTTGTCTTGTCTGACTTCTACACACAATCCAATGCAATTTTTCAATCGTTAATATCCTCAAAATATGTACAATGAAAAATCATGTAAAATATATATTATAAAACCACATGATCATACAATTCTAACAAGATCCAACTCGACTATTTTTTCCAAATATATACTTACAATAACATTGAGTCAAAGCTGAACAATGAACAGTGTCAAAATGTCAAACAGGACATGTTACCTGGGACGAGGGAGTATTAACTTTTTATAATTTATATTTGTATATGTTTTGAGTTATTAATGATTAAAAATGTGCATTGGATTGCGTGAAATGTATGAATGGTGAAGTTATAAAAAAACAGAGGGAGTATAATAATACTGAAAATCTTAAGCAAGAAATAAGGGAAGAATATATTGACACCCCTGTCAAATTGATGTGCGGAAATCAGTTAGCATCAATTCTCATATATATTAGGGACTCCCTATATATATTCTCATATATAACAAACATACCCATCTCATAATGGTTAAGTAAATATGACTACCAAACAAGGTACCCATATAGCAAAGGCAAAAGCTCGCCTTCGTATTTTTGGTATTTCGTATTAACCAATTGGTGTATCAACAGCAGTAGCATCTTGTAAGTCAACCAGCTCAATGAGATCTTGGATATATTTTTGTTGATTCAAGAATAACCCATGTTCGTGATGGTGAACTTCCAGCCCTAAAACATGAGATGCAGATCTTTCATTTTTAAATGTACTGTGGAGAATATTCTGAAGATTAGTGATCAACCCATCATCATTACCTGTGATGATAATATCAACATAGACTAAGAGAAAGACCATACAGTGGTTATTTTGTGAAAGAATACTGGAATATTGATGAATCATATTAACTTTCAGTGAAGGAGAAGGTGAGAAGAGTATCACGAAACTTTTCAAACCAAGCTCTAGGCGTCTGCTTTAATCTATACAAAAAATGTCTTAGCAGCAAACCTCGTGAGGTGCCATCGCTATCATACCCGGTGGAAGTTTCATATAAATCTCTTCCTTGAGGTCCCCATTCAGTGAGGCATTTTTTATGTAAAGGCCAAGATTAGAGGATGCAATAGAAAGAATGGTTCTCACTTCAGAATATCTTAGCCATTGGTGCCAATGTTTTTCATCACAGTTTAGACCATGATCTTGCTTATTCTGAAGAGCAACCAATCAAGCTTTAAAATGAACTAAAGAGCCATCAGACTTGAGTTTCACAGATTTGGAGGACAAGAGTCAATGTCCCACGCGTGATTTGGTCAAGTGCTTTAGTTTTTCTTCCATTGCTTGTAGCCAACTCTCATGTTCCATAGCCTTCTTATAACAAGTGGGAATGGAAATAGAAGACAACACAGTAGACAACCATAGTAGTTGAGAAACCATACCTCTTAATGGGTTTGTGGGGTCTAGAGCTTTGACGAATAAGATGGGGATCATTGGGAAGAACAAGATCAGATCCACATCAAAATGTGAAGGAATTTGAGGATTAAATGCAGGATGAGTGTGCCTATGATATACACAACCAGGTTTAAACTTTTGTGTGGTGACACAATAAAATTTGGTAAAATAAAAAGAGAATGATATTCTGAAGTTCTTTTAGCGCTTAGAAGATGTTGGTTTTCAAAAAATACTACATTCGTAGAGACACGAATGCGACACATGTGAAGATTATAACAGAGAAAACCTTTTTTGGTTCCAGCATATCCCAAGAAGACACACTTACCACATTGTGCAGTAAGCTTATTCTCTCGTGTGGAAGGTGAACATTACAAACCCATCCAAAAAATAAACATTGGAATAATTTAGTACAAGCCCAAACAAACAAAAATATGGTGAACTGTTGTTCAACTTGGGGGTGGTAATCCATTTATTAAGTAAATGCAGTGGTCAAAGCTTCACACCAGAATTGAGGAATACACGACTAAAGTATAAGAGTTTGAACAATATCAAGCAAATGACAATTCCTCTCAGCTACATAGTTTTATTGTGGGGTGAAAGGACAAGAATGCTGAGATATTATCCCATGGCATCGAAGAAACGACTGAAATTCATTTGAAATTTTGAATAAGATTGTAAGATTTGGATTTTGGTGGAAAATTGAGTTTCAAATAAAGCAAAAAGAAATGTTTAGCCTCACTTTTAGATCAAAGAAGATGTACCTAAGTAAAGCTAGTGTAATCATCAACAATGAATGTAACAAAGTATTTGTAACGTTCATGAGAAATTACAGGTGAAATACCCCATGCATCAGTATGTACAACATTAAAGTTTTTTATGCACAGGGAACGAAAGCGCTTTGTTTTCACCTAGTTTACAAGATGCACAAATTTTTATCTCCAAGTAACCCAGATTTAAGTAAGACTCCAAAAACATGAGAATTGAGGTATCCTAAGCGTTTATGCCACACCTGATTATCGCAATTGACAACATTACAAGCAACATAATTGGCACAGGAGATAGAGGCAAGAACAAAGGAAAAAACATCCCACTTTAGTCTTTAGGTCCCTTCGCAATCATCTTCCTGGATACTTATCCTAAAATGAACATAACAATTGTTGTCGACCAATTGACCAACAGATAGAAGATTAGTGGACAGCTTAGGGGACACTAATGTTTTATTCAAGGAAGTTGAAATATCACCTGTGATTGGTAATGAATTTCCATCGGGTGTCGAATCTGAAGATCTGCTTTCTATTTTTGAACATTTTTCAACGGTAAGGCAGTGTTGGACATGAGATTGGATGCACCAAAATCAAAATGCCAAGGCTCATGATTAGAATTTGAGTTACCTGAAAAGCCTAAAGCAGAGCGAGCATAAAATACTATTTTTTGAATCATTTCAGGAGTAATTGTAGACTGAATAGGGTAGCAGGAGAGACCAACTGAGAAGGTGTAGGCAGTTTCAAGTTTCTTTAGAATGGGACAAAACCTAATAATATGCCTGATGAGGAACCCGTAATCTGTTCATTAGGCTGGACCTTATTGTTTCAAACTCCCCTTAACTTCACTAAAAACTTGTCACGCGTGATACTGTCATGCATGGTTTGTACAGCAATAAATCCTTCAACAGGAACACTTGCATATACGAGGTTGAAAACCTGTCATGCTTGCTACTGTCATGCATGGTCAATCATTCCTTCAACAGGTACACTTGCATATCCAATATCGGTATATTCTGTTCCAAGAATTTCAAAAGAAGAACAAAAGTCTTTGATTGGCTGATTCGCATACTCCTTTGGTTAAACTGACCCATTGCTTTAGTTGTAGATTTTCTTTAAGTAATTCCGCATCTCTTTGGAGGTCTTATAAGGCTTGCAATTGAGAAGTATGGAGGGTTCCACACTTCCAAGGATCCAAGGCATGATCTGAGCATCTTGCACCACCCATTTCATATATTTTTCCTTCTCATTTTCTTTGTCAGGTGTAGGATCTGTCCCATCAATATGATTCCACAATTCCTTTCCCTTCACAAAGATTTGAAATTGGAATGCCCAAGCAAAATAGTTCTTACCGTTAAACCGAACAATAAAATGTTCAGATCGTTCCAAAGACATGACCAAAAAAGAAACAAAATGGAAGGACACAAACAAAACAACGCCAATCACAAGATCGTAGAGATGTACAAGGAAGACCATAATTTTATTTTTTCCTTTGAGGGGCCATTAAAGGCCTGGGAAAGGGGTGGTGGGAGTCCATGCCACACAAATTACAAAGGGAACAAAGGGGAGAGATAGGGGGCGGGTGGGGATTCGAACCCCCAACCTATAGGTTGGGAGTTGGGGGACTTGACCACTAGGGTAAGTCCCCAACCCCAGGAAGACCATAATAAAGATCAAATCCCTTATTTCTAAGCTCAAAAATAAAAAAATAAAAATAAAATAAAAATAAAAAAAGAAGAAAGATTAGCTGCGTTATGTGCAATAATTTATTTATACTTATAATAAAAGAAGGATATTTATGAGCACAAGTGTGCTGGAATTATTCAGGCTACCAAGATCAATCCTAATCTTTCGTAGATACGTCCTAATAAAATCAAACTCCATCCAACCCAAGAATAATATCCACAACAGAACTCAATAGTCTGGCTGTCATCTCAATTCAATCCACCACATCATATACGATTTCACACTACTTCAATTCCTACTGGACACACTACTTCAATTCCTACTGGAGAGAATTATACACTCTACTAAGCAAATCAAGCTGAAAGATTTCTAGTCCAGGTTAAAAAGTTAAACAGTCAATGATCAAATTTAGGTTTAACATATTCACTAGGGACGCCACATATTTGGATAAATGTATTGACAAAAACTTCAAACCAGAAAACAAAAGAAAAAAACCATCCACTTTGGACGAGTAATCTCAGTCATTGTTTTCAGAAAATGGGCCAAATACTCCAACTATGTTTCTCTAAGTTCATAAAGTGCAATGGAAATTACATGAGTCAATTTGGAAAGAACATAAACTGGGTAGAAACAAAGGATTAAAAAATAAATCATAATCGATAATATCCCAAATGCCACGGATCAAAGTATCTTCTCTCGCTAATAATCGAAAACAAAAAATAAAAAATAAAATGGACAAGCCCTAATTCAAGAACGGATAAGTGATTACATAAATAAGGACAGGTATCAATGAAAACAAAGCCACAAAACAAGTACCTGAACAGCTGCTTCATACACAAACCTCTCATCTTCACCTAACCCAGTATGATGGAAGGGATCACTCGAGCCAATCAATGGGATTGCAGAAGTGTGCACCCCTTGCACAAAAGATGGAGGTAGAGATCTATTTCCTTTTTTCTCAACCAAAGATAAATTATTCCCCGTGTCCCGGTTAATGTTTTCTTTCGTAGAGTTCTTTCCATTAGCTGCGATTGTCCATGTTCCATGCTGGATAGATTTTCCATGAGTTCCATGAACTTCACTTGTTCCAACATTTTCGATTAGGTTGTTCATGTGCCTGCTTGATGAAGACATACTATTCATAGGCTGATGAGAAGAATTATAATTTGCGCCATAGCTACCATAATTATTTGAACCAAACCTCTGGGGAACATTTCCACTTGCCCTAAAAGTCGAAGGTCCAGCCGTCCCAACAGAATTAAATCGTTTATGTGGTCTTATTGAAATATCATCAGATATAATCTGCCTCTTAGGATGAGGAGGAGAAGAATGTAGGTGTTTCTGAGAAATACCATTGTCACCTGCAATTACATTAAGGATTATCTGAACAACCACATCCTTTCTGATATACTTCTACTATTTATCAAGATATTTCTATTTATATGAATAATCGCATGTTTTACCAGTGAGATTAGAATGACTTGAAGATGCCCACGTTGGGAGGATTCTGGAAGTAACAGAGGAGGTGGCATCCCTAGTTGGAGACTCATCTGAGACATCTCTATAATTGTCTATTTCCCGCAAATCTGAATCACTGTCTGATGAACTGATATCTATACGATCAGGTGAAGCCATTCCAAGAAAAGAATGATTGCAAGGTGGACTGAACAACTTCCAAGATAATCCAAATGCAGAACTAACCTGCAAAATGAATAATCAAATTGTCAAATGGGATAAAACATAATCATAGTTACTACAATCATTTGAATATGCCACTTCACTTACCACACATGAAAAACGCCGTAAAGATTCAAATATGCCACCAAATATTGTGTGTTTAGGGGTGAAATTTAAAACCCTATTCGCAGAATCCACATCATTGGGCATCTAAAGAAGATACGCACAGCTGGTGCCCAGTATCCCGGAACAATATAGAAGAAGCTCAATGAGATGAGGATAAATGATAAAAACACAAGACAAAGGAGGGAAAGATTAAAATGAAAACGCCTTCAATTTACGGCCACGTTACAGTACAAAACTAAAAGTACAATTCAACCGCAAGCATTGACGAGACGCAAAATGAATAAAACGGCAAATTGGAAGTAAAATTCCTACATTCAAGAAAATGTTAAAGCGAAGAGACTTTAAGTCACTTCAGGATACACACAACGAAAGATCCAAGCAGAGTCCCAAGCGTGCGTGGGAATGATTAGAACTGGTAACGGAAAAAAGTTATACATACAAACCTCGCGGCAAGAATCTTGAGATGGACAATCGAAGGGCAGGCGAATGAATTCCAAAAGGGCGGGGCGGGGCTGGGGAAAGTCAAATGCGTAAGAAATCTTGAATTGAGTAACACCGGAATCCGGACAAGAAGCCCTAACTAAATCCTTCTTCCTCGCCGCAATCCACGAGGGGCAATCAAGAAAACCGAGGTGCTGATACCCAAAGTTTGTCTGGAAAGCATATTCATTCCCTCGACTGCTTGTATCGTATTTCTTGCAATTTGGAGTGGACTGCACTACTGGGTTTTGGTACAATAGAAGCCATTGTTCATAATAATTCGTTTCAAATTGCAAATAATATTGCACAATAAAGATTTTGCCTTTAAAGCCTTGATAGGGGTTTAAGTTCGGAAATTCCAAGGGTGGCTCCGCTCTGATTAGCCGTTTAGTTCCAGCCCAGGCATAGAACAGAACATGGTCGTACGGTCGTGTGATCGTGTCCAGGTTCGCTTCGCATTTCCACTCATTCCCCTTTTTTTTTCCCCTTTTTTCTTTTACATTGGTACTCATGTTTGGCAAAGTTGTGTGCCAGCTAGAGATATACTACTATTCAGACCAACTGTATTTGGTATCTCTACCACTCTTTTACACTAACCTATACAGGATGTTAGAAGAAAAACAATCTCATCTTTTAGTATTTTCTTTTATAAAAATAAAAATTTCCAATCTTAAGGAAAATACACATTGTCAGTAAAGAAAAAATACACATTCCATTGAAATTTTGACACTCATGTGTCAGCAAATGTGTATGGGAGCCCGAGCCATACAAATTTTTATAAAAATAAAAATTTCCAATCTTAAGGAAAATACACATTGTTAGTATTTGACCACTATGGTAAATACACAACCCTACATTCCATTGAAATTTGATAAGTACAAAAATAAATAAAGAAAAAAGAAAGTAAAGCAAAATAAATAAATTAGTGGAAGACCAACAAATTGAAGAGATTTCATTTAATTTATAATATCTATTTTTGACATTAATGTTTAAAAATTAAACTTTATTTAGTGGCAAAAGTCAAAGCCTAAATTTGATCACCAGTAAAAAAAAAAAAAAAAAAAAAAAAAGCAAAAGTACAAATTAAAATCCTCACAGTATTACATTATATATGGAGTATTTTTTAAACATTGACACTCATGTATCGGTAAAGATGTGCGAATGCCACAAAATTACAAATGGGTCAAGGGGAGGAATAAGGGGTCGGGTGAGAATCGAAGTTATGGGACATAATCACTAGGTCAAGTCCTACATTACATGGTAATATAGCAATCCATCTTAAATTTTATATTCATGTAAAAACATTACTCCCTCCATTCTTTATTAGTTGTCTCTTTCAGCTCAATTTCAATAACCAAGATTTGCATTAATTAACTCATAATTTTTTTTTACCCTTCAACTAAATTCTTTTGTATTAAATATCAAGAAATAGCATTTATATAAAGTAAAAGTGTAATATAGTAACAATTTAGCATAACTACCTATAACTATCTACAAGTGACAATTCTTTTGAAATATTTTTTAGTTTCTAAAAAAACTACTAAAAAGAAATGGAGGGAGTACATGACATTTTTATTTATAATCATCAAACCACAGCATTTTTAACTGGAGATATAGGTTTGGGAGGGATAGAGATTGTGTGCGGGTGACTGTATACATGATGGTGCCATATATGAGGCGAGAGTTTGCGTTGTGTAATAAATGAAATAGTGTGTTTAGCATGATGGAATAATATGTATTGTGATGAATGTTTTATGTGATGTGAGATATGTTTTTTGTCATATAAATACTTTTAAAGGGGTTGTCCCGTAACCACATTGAATTGGGAGGATAGGGCATAGTTCCATTTCATACCTTCCATACTTACCTAAAGAAAACTAAATATAAAACTGGTGTTAAATTCTCTTTCAAAACTATTTCTTTATTTGGATTAATTTTAAAAATAAAATTATATATGTGTATATATATTATTATTATTTTTTTTAAAGATTGACACCTATATGTCGCAAAGGAGTGTGGGAGCTCAAACCACACAAATTACAAATGGGGAAAAATGGGAGGGATAGGGGGTCGGGTAGGAATCGACCCCCCAACCTATGGTTGGACGGTAGGGGAAATGATCACTGGGGTCAAATTTATTTGTTTACATATGAATATTTTATTATAAAAACTATACATCTTTTTTATAGATATAAATATTTTTAAATTCAATATGTTTTTTCTTTTTGTATACTTAAAAAAATTTTATTTTTATTTTTAGAAAATGCATAATTTGAGAACATATTTTTTTGAATTTTTTTAAATTATGTATATAAATAGAAATATATATTTTTTAAAACTAGAATTTCTTTATTTCTTAATTAACCATGCATAGGAGTTAGGACGGATGCATATGGGGTTATGGGTGCAAGATGAGTCAATTGACCTACCAAAAAAAATTCTATTTATTTATTATTAATATAATTAAATTACAATTTAATTCCATTCAATCAATATTTTAATGGAATCTTTATGGCTTCGGCTCTTTAAAAAAATATTTTAATAGAATCCAACTTATGTTTTCATAATGTTTCCTTCTATTTTTTTACTTTTTTCTTTTGAGAAGCCGAAATCAGAGAAAGGGTGGTGGGAGTCAATACCACACAAATTAGAAATGGAATAAAATGGAGTGATAGGGTTGTTCTCTTTTTTAGTTGAAACACTTTTGAATTTAAAATATTATAGTTATTTTTATTGAACGGAGTTTATTCATTAATGTTAATCCTTATATGTCGTTTAATTTGTCTTGTATGATTTTTCCACACAATTCAATACATTTTTTCAACCACTAATATCTCAAAATATGTACCAAAAAAATTATATAAATATATATATTCTAAAACTACATGATTCTACAATTCTAACAAGACCCAACTCAATTTTTTTTCCCAAATATATACTTGCAATAAAATTGAGTTAAAGTTAAAAATAAATAATGTCAAAATGTTAAACAAGACAACTTACATGGGATGAAGGGATATTATTTATGATATTGCATAACAATGTTTTTTTTTAAAAAAAAAATGAGAATTCATTGTGATTCGTGAAAGAAAAACAAAATTGGGCTGGAATCCCCAACCGTAGTGTTAAAAAGTGAAGGGTTGATAACTAGATCTACATTATTTTTTATTAATCATACAAAAATATTATATTAAAACTAAATTTTTTTTGGCATATACAGGTATCTCCAAGATACATTGGGGCCAAAAATAATCCTCAATGATCTGGTGGGCATTGAAGGATTGCCTATCGCAAAAAAAATTCTGCATACACAAATGCTCGAAAACTGAGACTTTTGCTTAAGCTCTCGAAGCCCCATACCCCTCAGGCACGTTTGGTTATTAAAATTAATTATTTTTTATTTTTCTGAACAGCCTATACAGGCTAAGAAATTGGTGGTGGGAGTCCATGCCACACAAATTACAAATGAAATAAAAGGGGAGGAATTAAAATTAATTACTTCCTCCGTTTTTTTAAATGTTACACTTCTCATTTGCACGTATACCAACGCACTTTTTCAACGATTAGTAACTCAAATTCGATACAAGTAAAAATTCTAAAAATTTGATATCTAAAAACTATAAGACGAGACGAATCCAACAAGATCTCATTTGACTATATTTTTGTCTTCTCTAACTATAACAAAAAATATAAGTCAACTGCTACAATTAATAGTAAAAAAAATCAAAACGTAACACTTAAAAAAACGGAGGGAGTATTTTTTGTTAAACAACTTATATAGGCTAGGAAATGGGTTGTAGAAGTACATGCCACGTAAATTACAAATGGAATAAAAGGACAGGGATATGGAGCCGTTGAGGAATTGAACCTCCAACCTGAAAAGTCAAGAGACTTAATCATTAGTCCTCATCCCATATTAAAATTAATGGTTGAGTATCCA